>JAJHSJ010000002.1:58430050-58530050 GCA_021015155.1 Magnolia officinalis | reverse complement strand
AGGAGTCACCAGGACTAGGAAGGGATACGATGAACTATCTACCCTGTCCAGGTAGATGATCGATGTATCGAGATCAAGCCCACTATAACCGTCTCTCCGTGTTGGTCAAACATTGAAAACAATTATCTTACTCTAAATAGATAGGAATTGTCATCAAGACGTCAAATAGATAACGGAATAAATTGTATCAACCTATTAAGGAATAAGCAAGGAATAAAGAAATAAATTTTTAAGGGAGGTAGTGCCTAAAATGTGCTAGACTAGCATGCACAATATACACCCTACCACGTATATAAACTTGAAATCAATAAGTCTTAGGCAAATGAAATAATAGAATTCTTACTTATTACCTTTAGCCAATTTCGGGGACGAAATTATTTTTAAGGGGGTAGATTGTAACATCCCAGATTTTTTGCCAACCTAGAATTAGACGTCCTTAGGTAATGGGTCACTCCTAACACCTTATTAACTTGTCAGAACCCAATCCCATAATCTAAAAATCGCTTTTTAACCCATTTCCTTCACAAAGCTCACCTTTCACCACCTTGTTCTTAAAAATTTTCTAAGTACTTTCACATTAGACACTATCTTAAAAGTTTAGGTGATGAAGAACAATACTTAAAGTAAAACATTACTGTAAATAGTAAATACATAAATAAAATGGGCTTTTAACCATTACCCTTATGAAATCTCACACAACGAATAGGTTATTTGGAACATCAGCCTCTCCTGCCCTAGGATCTCCTTCCGTTGCAATTAAGGCATGATTTAATAACTTGGATCACTTTATATACAACCTACAAAGGACTAAGTACCATCTCAGACAGAAATCTTACAGGACTAAGTACCACCTCAGACAGAAATCATACAGGACTAAATCCTTTAGAAATTAGGCGAGAATTAGCTAGTGTTAAACTAGAGTACCCGTGAAATTAGCACCAATCACTTTAAATTCGATCCGTAAGACCCAAAACAAGTAGAACAGTTAGCGCTACATTACCCTAAAATCTAGGATCAATCTCATTACCCAGTTGCTCTCGGGAGCACATTGAAACTCCGTATCAAATCTGGACCGCACGTCGGAAGTCTGATTAACGCGAAGTTAAACGGTTAGGACCCCTTGCTGGGCTTGACAACCATCTCAGAAATCAAATCCAGTTAGTGTCCCAATACTATTCGCTTGAGCCCGGAGTGAAGAGTGTGAGAAACGTGAAATTAATTAGAAATAAAGTTCAATTTTAGTAATCTGAGACTTGTCGCTTACGGGCCAAATATAAGCAATCAGACCGTCAGAATCTGACCCAAATATACCCTTGGATCAGGAGAAATTTCATACACATGGCAGCGTACTTGTGGCCCTGATCGAGTCTCAGTGACCGTTGAACAGAAACTGGTCCTCCACGGGCGATCTGTAAATCCGATCGGACCGAAAATGTAACTCAACCTAGATCCAATGTCTGTGAGCTTAAGTCCGACCTTTGGCTCAAGGGGGGCTTCCAGAAGTGCTCCGTTGAGATGGAACTGTCCGTATTTGGACATAACCTAAATATACCTTAGCCCTGGGTCTAATTTGGTGAGTTTTGGGCCTATATAATGACCTTAAACCCTCACTCTCTCATCCCATACGAATTTGAGAAAAACTTAGGAGAGAGGAGAGAAAAGAGAGAGAAAGTGTGAGAGAAGTGAGAGATTCTTCCTGATGCTCTACCCTGCTATCCTACGTGATTAATCATCACGATCTAATTGCTTTTCCGGTGATTTCGGCTTCGTTCGTAGGTAAGAAAACCTAACCCTAAACTGTTTTAGAGTTTCCAAGAGTGTAGGTGATGGAATAGCTGACCTGTTTCATGATTCAGGTTGTTGAGTCGTAGACAAAGGCGTTGGATTCAAACTGGTTTCGATTCAAGTTGACCGACAAAAGGTGCGGACTTTAGACGTATAGGTTATGGTTTTCAATGCTTTCAATGTCAGATGATGATAGATTCATGATCTTGATGCTATTGCACATGTACAAAGTGCTGTCCATTTCGTTTTTCGGTTATACGTTAACTATGTTGAATATACTGTATTCCTCGTATTTGTAGAAAATACCGTATACATATGAAATACGGATTTGGGCTTGCCATGATAATTGTTGTCTAGGTATGCTAGATACATGTGTATCAACTTCTGGGTGAACGGATTAGCCTAATACCTGTTATATTAACATACGTCGTGTATGTACTAGTTGTAGCCTAAGTGTTTGCAGAAATGTTCGAATGAATATGGAACTATGATTTATGCTTTCCATGACTATTGGTTGTGAATGCATGATCGTGGTTCATGTGGTAATCCTTTGTGAAAGGATTCGCTACGACTTGTGTTTTAACTAGTATATTATAGGTATGTTGGAATGTGTAGTCTAAGTGTTTGTGAAAATACTTGTATAGATATGTACTTAATCTAGTAGTGCCTTGAGTAGGTGTTGCGATAAGATTCTCAACTACCTTAGTGATGTGTATGATTTCCTTCATGTAAATTGTTTAGTTTAATCACTTACTGGTTTATGAAACGTATGTGTTTGGATTCCCTGTTTCCACTGTGTTTTATAACATGCTTGTTAATATGTTTCAATTACTTGTTTATTTAATTCTGCTCTGACTACTTCACATGTTTAAGTTGTATTCCATAAAATCCGTGAAGGGTGATTGGGGAGTGGTGTAACGATTCCGTGCAACAGCTCTGACAGACCTAAGCGGACAATTGGATATTTGATTGTATGATTTGAAATCTGGATCCATTACTGCTTTAACTATTCCGTAATTGAATGTGATTGGGGCTATTGTATAGTCCAGGCAATCGATAACGGGATTGAATTCGTGGCTGAGATTCATTCGCCACGTGAGATGTGTTCGACGAACCCGAGTCGTACTTCGGTTGGCGATAGTGGTTGGCCACGCGAAGTGCTTATGCACTTAATGTCGTTCAACTTGTTGTGAGCTCGAGCTAACCAAGCTCGTCAAGTAACCCGATCTGTCTAATGTACGTTCACCATGTTTGGACGCTACTGCTTGAACTTAAGGTACCGAACCTACCAGTGCAACCCCGTTAACTGTGGTACCTCCATCCGCTAAAACTCATGAGCCGGGCATGGTGGTAGGGGACAACGTGGCCGAGCTGTCGGCCTACGCTGCGGCGATGTGCCTCCCCGTAGTGACCAGTGAGCAACCCAGACTCGTGATCCGAATACGGTGGTATGGGACACTGTATTCGAGTTGTCGGTATACACTGTTTTGATGGGTGATGGGGGAGTGGTG
Organism: Magnolia officinalis; assembly: GCA_021015155.1. Taxonomy (NCBI): domain Eukaryota; kingdom Viridiplantae; phylum Streptophyta; class Magnoliopsida; order Magnoliales; family Magnoliaceae; genus Magnolia; species Magnolia officinalis. The sequence continues at coordinate 58,526,754 of JAJHSJ010000002.1, read as the reverse complement.
TAATGATTCCGTGTAACAGTCCTGGCAGTCCTGACCGTACCCTGTGTAGTGACCTCGAGCATACTCTAAATCTGTGGAGAGGCGACTAGCCTTCCCGTAGTAAACAGAGTATAAAGTAGGCCTATATTGATAAGGTGATGGGGGAGTGGTGCAACGATTCCGTGTAACAGCCCTGGCAGCCCTTGCAGCGACCTAGAACCACACTATCGTATGAGAATATCTAGGAGTGACGACCTTAGAATAAATCATTGTTTGGGAATGATATAAGGAAGGTACCTTAGTTTCTCAATCCTGCTGTTTGAAAAGGACTAATAACAACTCAGTAATCATACTCATCATCGCACTGCATGTGCCTGAAAGATGTGGAGCACTGAGGAATAAAAGCATGCCGCGGACATAAGATGGTGTCGCACGAGGGAGTATGTTGACGAGGGCATGCATCATGACTGCATTCATACTTGTATTAATAAGAGTATTTAGGAGTGTTTGATTGTACTGCTTTATCATTACTGCTTAACTGAATTGATAACATGTTAACCTATGCTTTATTGTTCCACTGAGTTGATCACTCATTCCCATGTTACGGGATGGTGTTGTACACACCAACCAGACCCTGTTGTAGCTGCAGGTGATGGCAATGCTTATGAAGCAGAGCCGGACCTTTGTGATGACGATGATGCTTGTTCGTATATGCTGTATTCTGACGGCTTCAAGTGAGTCGTGTCTTGATCGACGGGGTTACAGGGATGTCGACTAGATGACCTTACGCAATTTGGTATATTTTGGAATTGTACTTGTAATTAATTAACCTGGTAACATTATCACACTCTAGAGACTCACCACAGTTTATATATTTTATATATCTATCACAATCTTCCGCTTGAAATTTCACTTGTCTCTGGAGTATGATATACTGTTTTGGTATAATCTCATTCATGTTTCAATGCTCTCATCATTATCTATGTTGCATAAGTGATGCGTTGGAACTCGGGAGCTGAGCTGTGCTCGACCCCCGATTTTTAGGGCGTTACATTATGGATATTGTCTAAATACCTAGTCTTGGTCCCTTCTTGGATAGGAGGAGTGTACTACTTTGCATATCGCCGCATAATGCGTCTAGACCCATCTTCATGGCCCATGTGCATCATTGTATGCTTGGATGACACTGTGTGTGTGGTTATGATTGTGTCATTAAGCATTGCATGTTGCCTTCCCGAGGGACGTAGTATTCCCTCTTGAGCATGTTGGATGCTTGGAATTGATGCATAGTTGATGGTGTGATTCATGCATTTGGCATTGCATAACATATGAGCATTATCACCCTCACTTCATCAGGGTTGTAGCCTCCACAGATACATCATGGATGGCCATGTTTGGACACCGAAAATGTTACTTGAGCATACCGGGTACATTGGATGCCCATGGGTGAAATTTCTAAAACTTCCATGGTACTAAGGATCTGCTCCAACACCGTAACCGAGTGGAACATATGAGCGCATGAGGGCCTTATACCATTAGTCTGTGACTCCCACTGTCGTGTAGTCGGTTGGATAGGGGTGTGGCCTTACTCGCCTGATGTAAGGAGGCATTACTAGGCTGAGTCTGACCAGCTCGTGAATGGGTCCACTACTTTCAGGCCTTGCTAGTGATTGGCTATCCGCAGGCAGGGTAGTGTGGTCTCTTACACTCTTTTGACTGTGCGGGGTCTATAGAGCGGCAGTCACCCAGCAGTGTAATGGACCCCGGCGATTTCCTTATGATGAAAATGTACTTGATATGTAGATTGGATATGAGCACTGGCATTACTTCGCATTGCATTTACATCGACTGTGTAAGCCTCATATTGCATTGCCTTGGCATGGCACCCAGTCTTCATTGGATTACAGTACTCATTGCACTATATAGCCTTGGTATAGCTTCCTGCATTATCGTACTGCCTTGGTATAACTTCTTTTATTCTTGATAGCCTTGGTAAGGCTAGTGGTATTGGTATTGATCATGACTCCCTCTGCATTCTCTATCTTCTTCTGAGCACCATTATTACATACTTTCACCACCCTCTAAGCTTTCTATAAGCCTTTCTATAAGCTTATGTACGATTGATGCGTGCAGGAGATCTTAGACAGGCGTCGCGGTGGCAGAGTTTGTATGTAAGCTTGTAAAAGTTCAAATTCTTAGTGGATTTTGTGATGTGTATCCTTTGTTATTTCCAGATGTACTTACTGTGATCTTGGGTATGCTTGTATTGGAATGATTATACTATTATAAAAATCCTCCTTGTAGGATCCTAGGATCGAAGCCTGCCTCAGGAGCTGAGAATGGGGTACTACGGAGGCTGTTGCGGCCAGAACCGACCATCGGGTTCCTTGTGAGTCCGGTTACCGGGTCTAGGGCGTGAAACCTCGGCTCCAACTACTTAAGATTCTAGAAAATCATGATTGCTCCAACTACTCAAGAGATTAAACTATGTGTGGACGCCTTTAGAACTAACTAAAACTATAAATTAGTTCCGCTCATCAAAATAAATACCACATAGGTGACACTAACAATAAGATGTATTGTTGCCTCATTATATTATGAATTGCATATCTTATCAAATGATACAATTATAAATATCAAATTGATGAATCAAAATCTAATACATGTATGTACTCATTTGTTTTACGATATTCTTGAAAGAACACACTTATCATGTTATGATTGTGATCAAAAGAACGCTTTGAGAATAAAATATTAAAATTTCATTAATATCAAGTCAAGATTTTACATTGAAACACGTGATCAAAAAGCATGATTTCACAAATCTTCTGAAGCACCCAAAGCTATTACGTATTTTTACAAGTCTTGCTTTAATTGAACTTGCATTGCAGCACTTATCAACTCGTCTTTGAGAATAAGTTTAGCTTGATCGGGCACCTCAGCTAGTTCTCTTTTTAAAGAAGCAACAATCTCCTTAGCTTTAGCCATCTCAGATTTTTCAAGATCAGTAATATGAACATTGACTTCCATGTCTACTTTGATCTGGCTCACATTCAACTCCTCTTATTCTCGAACTTCTAGTTGAGTAATCTACTCCTTCAAGAAGGCTATTTGATCCTTGGTAACTTTCCTATTCTAGTCAGAGGCCTTTAGCCATTTTTAAAGAGACTTGTATTCAACATTATAACATGAGATGACATCTGTAGTCTAAGAGACCTTCTCCTTAAAGGATGCCAATTATCTCTGACGCTCTAGAACTTCTGCGGCAACAACTACACTACGCACTGATTATAAGTTGTTCAGCGAAGTGCAAAAGTGGGTTAAAGAGTCGTGCAACAACATCCTCACTAAATGATCAAAAATAACCAATGCATTGTCCAAATAGGGCCACTGTTCAAGGTCCTTAAATGCACATATAGCAGCAGAGATGGCATTCTTAAAAAATACAAGCATGATAGGAGAAACTTTATCCAAAGAAAGTTTATCCGATATCGTGGTTACTGAGTTGGAGCTCGTTGACCTGCTGGAAGAAGGAATAACTATAGTTAAAAGAGAAAGACAATGATATAGTGGCAATAATAATATAAAGAATGAAAATGAATAAAAAGAACTATGAGAAGAAATATATACCACCCCTATCTCCGAAGATACAAGAATATCTATGGTAGTAGTCATAACATTGAAAGATAGTTCTCTAGCCCTAGTGCTCGAATCTAAAGTCGTTGGCGTAGCCGTGTCAACGGGATCAGAAGGGAATTCGAGACTACTAGCAACTGGTCGAAGAGGAGCAGAGCGTACAGATGTTATCCTTTCAACATGGACCTGCTCAGCAACCAACGGAATATCCGAAGCATCTTAATTCACCTCTACACTTCAAGGAGAAACCAATACTTTTCTCATCATCTACACTTCTGGCGCAGAAATTCTATCCTCCCTTGATGACGAGTCCTCTGCGATATTGGGAAGGATTGCAAGATTCTGTTGGGGCATATTAGTGACCGCTGCGGGCAAAGGAGAATAAAAAGCATCATAAGATACAAAGATATCCGTGCCTAGGGAGCAAATGAGATCCAGATAATCGAGATGTTCTTCTTCGATAGGAGTATTCGCTCAAACTTTGAGGAAGAAGCATTTTGAACCACATGCTGAATCTCTGTGACTAGAGCATCTCCTCCAATCTCCCCTTCTTCGCCGATATATACCTCCTCATCCTCCCCTTAATTATCATCTAGTAATACATCTCCTTCATCAGTTAGGCTTTCACTAGAAGATGTCTAACTAGCTTCGATTTCTTAGAATAACTAGACGAGCTAAAAGGATGAGCTATAAATGTCCTAGAGGGGGGTGAATAGGACTATGACAAAAATTTCGATACAATACAAAATAATAAAGCAATTAAATGCAATTGCTTAGAGTATTGAATTCTTGATATCAAATAGTTCATAGGACAACCTGATACAGTTATTGCAATTTTCACGGGCTATCACAACAAACCCACTTTGTGATTTTCATAGGATCACTACAAACAAACCCGCTGAGATTTTCGAGCTATCTTAAAAAAACCCAAACTGAAATAAAAGTAAAACAGAACTTATCTTTGATTGGCAAGTCGAAGTCGTAGCTGTAGCTTGAATGCAGCGATCGTCTTCTTGGGATATAGATGAACTCGTGTACGAGTTCAACCCAAAAGAATATATGGATCTATAAAGTATTCAATATAAAACAAAAAACCCTAAGTGCTGTAAATTCAATTCTCTAGATCTCAAGTTAGTGTATGGATTACTCTATTAAAGACGGTTAAAGCGTCTTGAGAAAGAGAATGAAAATAAGCTAAAACAGAATATTAGAATTACACTAAAAAAGCTTAAGAGAAGCCTGTCTTTCTCACTTGAAAATGTGGATTTTCTCACTAACTTTCGTCGTCTAAATGAATGAGAGAAGCCCTCTATTTATAACCAAAGGATTTGGAAATTCGACTGGCCCGAGTGTCGATTTAGCTAACCGAATTCCAATGATTTTGTTCCAACGACACTCAAATTTTGCGAGATAGAATCTTTCAAAAATTTGGTTGGCCCAAACCCAAGTTCGGTTGGTCGAACCTCCAGTTCAGCTGGCTAACTAAATGGTTCGACTGGCCCAATTTGCCTAAAATTCGAAAACTTATCATTGTTGGAAACATGACTAAACAAGTTCAGGCTAGCCGAATGGTCATGTTCGGATAGCTGAACCCAAGATCAGGCTGGCCGAACATGCCGCAGAAAATTTTATGAAATCTGTAAATTTGCCTGAATCATGTAGGGTTAACCTAAGACAGTTAGGCTGGCTGAACCAAATGTCGGGCTGGCCTAACTTGAGTGTATTTTTACATAAAAGATGATCATTATAATGTTATGTGAAATACACCTAATATAAGGTCAATCTAAGGTTATATCACTTGATGGTTGACTCATACGAAGTATTCTGATATTCGAACCATGTACTTTCATGACTTGAGATGTTGAGTCTTCCCTGAGATGCTTGATCGAGTCGATAATATATCTTCATGAGTTATGGAAGAGAATCTTCATGAAAGCTTGTGATCCTTTTAAGACTACTAAATTTGACAACTAAATTGTGCTTGAGTATAAGCACTTACAATCTCCCCCTTTGTCAATTTTGTGACAAAACTCACTCATACAAACATACAACTCATCACAACATATTACAACATCTCAAAACACATCATATACATACAATCTATGATTTAAAGGAACATTTGTGCACCACCAGAGATATTTTGGATCTTGTTACCCCCCTTAGATCATGCATAACATTTATGCACCACCAGGGATATCTTGGATCTTGTTACTCCCCCTTAGATCATGCATACGAAACTCCCCCTGAGCACTTAGTCACATATATCACAAGTAACAAAAATATATATAATTCGATAGAATTTATGTATGCAAGTGTAGGTGCTCATATGTTATTCAATGTGAGAGAGATGTGCTCATGATCATATCTACATATTATCCATAGCTTTTCTCCCCCTTTTTGTTAGAAGTTGACAAAGGAAGAAACAAAATAAATGAACCATTCAAGTAGATAATCAAGGATAATACATAAAACATTTTTAAAAAAAACATATTAGATATCATCCAGATATATGTAAGGAAAGAGTTATCATCTTGGTGCAAATAATCCATAAGAGAGAATTGAAGTTATTACAGATCATAATAAAAATTTATCAATAAGAGCTAAAAGAGGATGGTGCAGGCATATCATTGATCTTCAGACTCCAACTAAAACGATAAAAATACTTTTTCATATACTTCATTTGATGTTTTTTATTCTGAAGCAATGCTTCCTGTGAAACATGCAAATAGATTCTGAAGCAATGCTTCCTGTGAAACATGCAAATAGTCCACCTTTTCTCTAAACTTTCCAACCTCTCAGAAAATTGTGAAGGCTGAAAGTCTGAAGCATTTGTATCTCTTAATTCTTCCAAATCAGCAAAGATGTTGTCCATGTTGACATCTTCTTCAAGAACTGCTTCCTGATCACCTTGTTGCTCAGGTCTCAACTCAAACTTCATCATGTTTAAGTTTGTATTTCCAAATGGAAGCTTGGACTTCAGTGCTTCAATTGCGGGAATTTGGACATTGTACCGCAAAGTAATGGAAGTCATAAGGAATGCAAATGGAATGGACCCATGATGAGGATGGAGATGATACTGAATAATCAAGTATGATATCAACGATGGAAGACAAATGCGAATACTGGAAACAATAGAGCGTCAAGTTACATACATAGCTAGGGTGATCCTACACACAGCCATACTTTATTCAAGCGAGGAGAATTAACGAGAATGACAACATGTCTCATGAGGTGAACTTTGTTTTCTTTCTTTCATGCACGAGTCAAGGAAGTAGCGAAGCTTCTCCGATAGATTGCAGAGTGAGGAAATGGAATTGAACAAGATTTGGTGAACGAATCAATGAATCTTCTATAGCTTCTAAAAGCCTATATAGAAATAGAATAGAAAAATAGAGTAGGCGAAGCCGACAGTTCTCAGCGCATAATGCGCATCATATAGGGAGTAAGATCATTCTTATTCCCGGCCCTTAAATAAATGTTAGAAGTGAAGATGTGATGAAGAACGCGGTATTTTGAAAGAATATTATAAGTGGGGAGAGAGTTACCGGTACACTATTATACGTTAAAACCACATAACACCCGGGTGATGGAATTTCTTTTCGAAGTATACATGTCTTCAAAAAGAGTCAGGATAGGAATTCCATCTTCCTCCATATCAATGCATATAATAGACAATATGATGGATGGTATAATGGTGACGGTATCTTGTAAAAATTGAATAGAAAATGTTAATGCTTCAGAAGAAATGTTATGAATGGATGCATACATCCCTTGAGCAATTGATCGGTAAGTCACTCCACCCCAATCAAAAATTTTCTCCCATCCTACCTTGGAGAGAATTTCAAAAAGACCAAATAGCAATGTGATTGACATTCACAGTGCGCTCAATGATTATACTCCAAGTACGGAAATCCCATACATTCTCTGGGTCATCCTCCGGTGTGCGAATGGTGCGCACAACTCGAGTAGCGAAGCAGGATGAGGAACCAGACTGTGGACGTCGAACAGTACGCTTTGTCTGATGTTCCATGGAAAAAAATTATTAAAGAGTATCAAGAAATCGCCAAGAAATAGATGGGTTTTTCTATATCAGATTTTTCAACAAAACCCACCAAAAAAGAAAGCTTGATTCAATTAAAATGATGGAATCTCAAATAAATCACAACTAGGAATTTAAATCTAGAAGAAAATCACAAAAGAACCACTTACTAGGAGTTTAGGATGATAGGTTGGCCGAAAGAAGCACCAGTGAGCCGAGGAAGATGAAGTGAAAATGAGGGTTTTTTAGATTTATAAGTGCTAAAATTATTAAAGCACTCTTTAGTTGTCAAATTTCATATGATCAAAACAACTTGTCAAGAAATCTTCTAGATCAGTCCAAGATCAAGCTCAAGATCAAGAGAAGATAAAGCTGAAGTGTCTGGTACATTATCAAGAAAAGATCAAGCTCATTCTCAAGAGAAGATCAAGCTCAAGTCTGGTACATTCTCAAGAGAAGATCAAGCTAAAGATCAACTGATATTCAAGTACAAGATCAAGCTCAAAAGTTAAGATGAAGTCAGTGATCAAGTTCAAGACAAAGAAGTTCAAATATTTCACATATCTCAAGTAGTATAAAACCCTAGAAAGACCTTAGGTTTAGGTGCTTTCAAAAATTATTTAAATTAGGTTTATACACTTGTGTTTGCTTGGAATTCGACCAACCTAAGGTTTGGTTCAACTAGTCTGAGTTTTGTCGGCCAATCTAAATTCAAATTGAAGCAAAATTGACTTATGGTTGTAAATCCGACCAGTCAAATTTTCTGTTCAACTAGTCGAAGGCTGATCTTCGACCAGCCCAAGGAATTTTGGCTCGAAGTCTAGCAACTATATTGGTTTGGATTTTTGGAATCTTCAACCAGTCGAAGACTACATTTGACTGGTCGAACAGAGCTCTTCGACTAGTCGAACTGGTCCTCAGACTAGTTGAAGATTGGATAAATCTTATCCCACCCAAATCTGAAAAACATTAGAACAGAATCCACTGCTCGGGCTAGTCAAAAACTGCCTCGGGTCAGTCGAAAATTCAACTTCTTTGCCTATAAATTGAGGTTCTATCTCAATCCGAAATATCTATTCTTATCATCAAAATTCTTCTCCAAGGGAGAGAAGTCCAGTTATTAGCAAGTTATTGAACGGTTTTATAAATTATTTTTATAGTTTTTGTTTAATTCTCTTAATCTCATATTCTTTCATTTTGATTATAAAGAGAGTGAATACTACTCTTCTTTTAAGATTAAGAGAATTAACTTAAGTAGCCATTGGTTTGAACTTAATTAAAATCAATAGAACCCTGGACCTTTTCTATCTGATTGAACATTGAACAATCGACATTCAAAAGAGCGGTTCTTCAGCTACAGCTTCTGAAACGTCTTTTACGATGAAGATAAGTATACCTTCAATTTTATTTTAGTTTTTCTAAGATAGCTAGAAAAGTTCAGTGTAGGTTTTGTCTGAGATAGCCTAAAAATCTCATGAGGGGTTTGATTGTGATAACCCGGTAAAATCACAAGTGTATTAGGTTTTAAGGTGACCCTGAGAAAACCTTTTTCATAGTGAAAGCCAAGATTACGTGGAGAGTAATTTTGGGAGTGGAGTAGGTGTGACTATTTTAGAATAGTTGTTGACACTATAATATCTGTGTTTTGTGGTGAATGTTTTTATCTTTTATGTGGTGAATGGTTGTATTTATATTTCAGTTGAAGTGGTGAATGATTGTAATATTTATTTTTATTTACTCTTGCAAAGTTTGGGATTTTGATTTTAAAAATTATTCGTGAAATAAGGTTGTCCTACGAATCATTTGAAATCAACGTTTCAATACTTAGGCAATTGAGATCTCTGATTTATTTATTATTCAGCACTTTATTCGATTATTTGGCATAGTCTTATTCACCCCCTCTAGGTCTTCTTAAGCCCTCCTTTTTAAGTGGTATCAAAGAGGGTTGTTCTATTTATTTTTTTATTAACCTCCTTGAGTTAAGATCTAGAGCTTTATTATGTCAAATTTCAACAGATTATTTATTATCAGGTCACCTCATTTTGATGGCTCTAATTATTCATACTGGAAAGCCAGAATGGGGATTTTTCTAGAATCCTTTGATGAAAGTGTGTGGAAAGCCACTGTGACTAAATGGAAACCTCCTATGACTGAAGTAGTAGTCGAGGATGGAACCAAATTTATGAGAGAAACTGCATTCTATTTATGGACTATTGGTCAGAAAAGTGAAAGCAGTGCTAACGCTAAAGCCTTAAATGCCATAACTTGCGCTCTATCGCCTGATGAATTCAAAAGAATTATTTCATGCAATACAGCTAAGCAAGCATGGGACATTCTCGAAATGACATATAAAGGAACTACTATTGTCAAGAAATCAAAAGTTCAAATCCTCACAAATAGATTTGAGGAAATTCGTATGGAAGAAAATGAGACTTTCATGGACTTCTATACGAAACTGAATGACATAGTAAATTCCATGTGGGGTCTAGGAGATGAAATCCTTGAAAGCAAGGTTTGCGCAAAAATACTACAATCTCTTCCTGATAGATTCAATTCTAAGGTTACTGTTATACAAGAATTAAAGGATACTGATATTATGAAGGTTGAGGAGTTAGTTGGTTCTCTTCAAACTTATAAGTTAAATTGTAAAGATCCTAAAGCTAAGTCCATTGCTCTTAAATCTGTTTCAAAAGAAAATAATACTAATTCTAATTTTGAAGAAAATGAAGATGATATGGCAATGTTAGCTAAGAAATTTTATAAAATTTTCAAAAACAAGAAAAGAACAAATTTTCAAAAACCATTTGATAAAAGAAAAGGAATATCTAATTCTTGGAAATCTAAAACAAACGACAGTCAATGTTTCGACTGTCATGAATATGGGCACTTGGCTAATAAATGTCCTAAAAAGGATAAGTCTAAAAGAAAGGGCATAATAGCTACTTGAGATGAATCATCTGATTTTGAAAGTACTTCTGAGTCTGATGAATCAGACCAAGAAAACACAAATGAGCTAAAAGCCTTTATGACAATAGCTAGAGTCACTTCTTCAATAGTTGTAATATATCTGACTATGAAAATCTCAGAAGTGATCCAGAAAATGAAAATGAACTCGATCTTCAAAATGCCTATAATGCCCTTATACAAACAGAGTTGTAAAATTGCTGTCAAGTTGAAAATTCAAAAAGAAAAATATGCTAAACTAAAAGAAGAACTTGAAAAAGCAGTTTTAGAAAAATTTAATTTTTTCGATTGTTTTGAAAAAATAAAATTAGATTTAAATTTTAAATCTTCTGAATTACAAGAACTCAAAACAGAAAGTGAGAAACTAAAACTTGAAGTTTCTTCCCTTCAGAGTTCAAAGGACACTTGGAAATATGGCCTTGGTGACTAAAAGTTTGAAAAAATATTAACCTCATCAAAGTGATGTGGTGACAAGTCTGGTCTGGGTTATATTAAAAATAATTCTTTGAAAACCATGGATTCTGCTCATATCTTTGTAAGAGGAGAATTTTCGAACTCTAAATGTAAGACTTTAAGAGATTTCAATCGTAATGATTTTAAAAACTCAAAACTCTTTCAAGTGCCTAAAATAAATAATAATGTCATCAGCTATAAACATCAAAGGAATAATAAATCACCCTTAGCAGAAAAAATTGTGGACCTACTTAAAGAGCTTCTGAAATCCAACTCAGAAGAAATTGGAGTTAATATAAAAAGGAGAAATCTTAACTCTCAAATACAACGAAAATCAAGAGATACTCCTAATCCTAGAACCGTAATGAAATGGGTTACAAAGGTTACGTGTCTTGTTGCCCGCAGAGCTTTCAAAGCCATTAGTCACTCAAGATGGTACCTGGAAAGTGGATGTTCGAGACACATGATAGGTGACAAGACAATATTCACGAATATCAAAAAAGTAAATGGCGGCTCAGTTATTTTCAAAGATAGAAGTAATTGCAAAATAATAGGCCAAGGTAATATACAACTTCCTAACTTCTCTTTAAAAATGTTCTTTATGTTGAAGAATTAAAACATAATCTTTTGAGCATATCTTAGATCTGTGATAATAAACATAGTGTGAAATTTTCTGATCACGGATGTGAGATTATAAATGAGAAAGGTAGTGTAATATTAAATGGTCGCAGGACATCTGAGAATTTCTATATAATTGATAACTCTTGCTCATCAAACCATTCATGTTACATGATCCAAACAGACGAGACTGAACTGTGGCATAAACATCTTGAACATGTGAACTATTGAGATTTATATAAATTAAGCAAAAGAGATCACTTATGTGGCTTACCCAAGTTGAAAAGATAGAAAATATTTGTGGCGCATGTCAAATTGGCAAACAGATCGAGAGTAGTCACAAGAAAGTAAACTCCTTAGCCACGGCCAAACCTCTAGAACTACTCTACATGAATTTAGTACGACCAACTAGAACAGAGAGTAGAGGTGGAAAGAAGTATTTTTTGGTCATTGTTGATGACTACACCAGATATACATGGGTAAACTTTTTAAGAGAAAAATCAGATAGTCTAAATGAATTTAGAAAAATTTTAAAACGTATTTAACTGAAAAATAAATATATGTGGTCAAAATTAGAAGTGATCATGGCACTGAATTTAAGAATACAAATTTTGAGAAGTACTGCAATGATCATGGTATATCGCATGAATTATCTGTTCCTAAAACACCCAAATAGAATGGTATTATTGAAATAAAAAAAAAATAGAATTCTACAAGAAATAGCTAGTGTAATACTAAATAGCATGAATTTACCAAAAAATTTATGGGCTGAAGCTATTAGTACTGCATGTTATATCATAAATCGTGTTTACATTAGAAAAGCTAAAAACAAATAGCTTATGAATTATGGTTTAATAAAAAGCCCACAGTTAAATATTTTTGAACTTTTGGAAGCAAATGTTTTATATTACACGACCAAGAAAATTTGGAAAAATTCGAAGTTAAGAGCGATGAGGGAATATTTTTAGGTTATGCTTTAAACAATCAGGCATATCGAGTTCTTAACAAAAGAACTAGGGTGATTCAAGAATCTATAAACGTTGTGATAGGCGATCAAATCACACCCACTCCAAATCAAGATGATGATGAAGTCCATGTAATTGATATACCTGACTATTCATCTAAATCAGTTAATACTGAGATAAGATTAGTAAAAAACCATTTGACTAATCAAATACTTAGTAACCCTCGTACTGGTGTTCAGACAAGAAAATAACTAGAAATTATATGTAATTATGTTTACTTTACTTCCCAAATTGAACCGGCCAATGTAAATGAAGCACTTGTTGATGAAAGTTGGATAATTGCCATGCAAGAAAAATTAAATCAATTTGTTAAAAATGATGTATGGTACTTGGTTTATAGACCTACTGATAAACATGTAATTGGAACCAAATTGATTTTTAAGAATAAAACTGATGAAATGGGTAATATTATAAGAAATAAGGCTCGACTGGTTGTACAAGGGTACACTTAAATAGAATGTATTGATTACGATGAAACCTTTGCACCGGTTGTGCACCTTGAATCCATAAGATTATTCATTTCGATTGCATGTCATAAAAAATTCAAAATTTATCAAATGGATGTTAAAAGTGCATTTCTAAACGATGATTTGCATGATGAAGTATATGTTGAACAACCAAAGGGTTTTGAAGATCCCAAACTTCCAAATCATGTATACAGTCTTAAAAAGGTACTTTATGGTTTGAAACAAGCTTCTAGGGCATGGTACGAAAAACTGACTACATTTTTACTTAGTCATAATTTTATTATGGGCAGTGTTGATAAAACCTTATTCATCAAGAAATATAACGATCATATACTAATAGTTCAAATCTATGTCGACGATATCATTTATGGATCCACATAAACTAACCTATCATTGAGTTTGCAGATCTAATAAAATCCAAGTTTGAAATGAGTATGGTTGGTGAGCTAAACTACTTCCTTAGATTACAAGTTAAACAACTTGAAGATGGAATGTTTATCTCACAAACCAAATATGCCTTGAATCTTGTAAAAAGATTTGGGTTTGAGAATGGAAAATTTTTTGAGACTCCAATGAGTACAACTCTTAAACACTCAAAGGATGAATAAGGTAAAAGTGTAGACTCCCATCTATATCGAAGTATGATTAGTAGTCTTCTATACTTAACTGCTAGTAGAACTGATATTGCTTTTAGTGTTGGATTATCTGCTAGATATCAATCTAATCCCAAGGAATCACATTTAATTATTGTTAAATGGATAATCAGATATGTCACAAGTTCTACTAACTTAGGACTTTGGTATCTGCATGATACATCTGTACAAATTGCTGGATTTACTGATGCAGATTGGGCAAGAAATATTGATGGTAGAAAATCTACCAGTGGTAGATATTTATACGTAGGGAACTGTTTAGTAAACTAGCTCAGCAAGAAACAAAATTTAGTATCTCTCTTGATAGTTGAAGTTGAATACATTGCAGCTAGAAATGCTTGTACTCAACTAATTTGGATAAAAAAAATTTGTTAGTAGATTATGGAATTGTGCAAGATACAATGATGATGTACTATGATAATTCAAGCGCAATTAATATTTCAAAAAATCTAATCCAACATTCTCGTATGAAATATATCGATATTCGATACCATTATATTCAAGAATTAGTTGAAGACATGTCTATCATGCTTGAATACATTTAAATTGAGAAGCAACTTACAGACATACTAACCAAACCGCTTGACAAAAATAGATGTTCCAACTTAAAGCATGATATTGGTTTGTGCATTGTTAAATAATTATCTTGTTTCTTTTTATGCATTGTTTATTTATGTTTATTTCTATTCAATGCATAAAATGATAATTATGATAAAACTTCAAAAAAAAAAAAAAAAATCAGATTTTGTGATTTTTTAACTAGTCGGTGTACATACTCGACCAGTCGAGGAACACACGATTTCACTTCAAAAGGGGGAATTTTTTTTTTTTTTAATTTCACTTTTCTTCATCTTCCTCGACTAGCCGGTGTCTCACTTGACTAACCCATCACCTAATCTTAGTTGTAAGTGTTTTTCTTCCATTTTCCTTCTAGTATTTAGTAAATCTTTGCTAGTATATCTCATTTGGGTATTGTATTCTTGAATTGAAACCATCTTTGAAGTGGGTTTTGCTCAGAATCTGATCTAACTTCATTCCTTTCATTCTCTTTGATTTCTTTCTAGTGCTAATCATAATAGAGTCTCAATCAAAGAAAACGGCAACACGCAAGAGCCATGGTAGCTCTACATCTAGATCGACTCCACTAAGTGTGAGAACCCTATGGGCCACCAACGAAGATTCGGAGCACGTTAGGGATTTCCACACGAGGGATATAATCATCAAGAGATCAGTTAATCTTGATCACATTTCTCCCTTCGGTCTTGTGCCCATTCTCACCGAAATCAGTTGGGAATGCATTTTTGGTTGGGGTAGAATGGCTTACCGTTCCATTGCACAAAGAGTCTATGCTTTCATATATGATGTGTCCCTTGAAGATCTCACATTCATGATTATATTTGTTGAAGGGACATTTACAATTACTCGCTACATTATTTCAGCATTGACTAAAATTACAGTTGCGGACGGCGACATTCCTATTGCCAATTTAACTGACAAAATGACCAATACTGAAAGGCAAGCGATAACTGTTCGTAACCCCAAGTGTAGGGTCACAATATAGTAATAATCTCGGTGAGACCGAGGTTGAAACCACAGGGACTAATCTTGTACCTATTCTGAAAATAATTAGAACTAGAACTAGAAGAAGATCTAAACCTAAATCTGGAATAAAAGAGAGTAATTTTGAAGGATTTATCAAATATCAAAAGGGAACTAGGGTGTCAAGGATCCACTTGTAGCTATTAAGATGTTACCTTGCTTGATTCAAAGAACACAATTGGAATTAGAGTCATATCCTATCCAATTGGAAGATGAGATAATCAAATCTCTGAACTTCTCATGGATCTAGTCATCAATGGAAAAGAATTATGAAGATTGGAAGGGATTCTGTCACCCAACCATGCCAAGAAGACGATGGCAAACAACAGGATTTACCAATCCCACAATCTCAAATAAGAAAAAGAAGATATTCAAAGTTATTGTAGATCTATTGTAATTTGAGTCACAATATACCATTAAAAACTGAAAATATTCCTTATAATCAAACTAGAATCAATGATGTTCAATAAAAACATGAATCAAAATAAAGTAAACATCCCAATCACGCTACAAGCTTCACCTCTTAGCCCTAACTAAGAGGTTTAGTTAACCATAGATATGATTATCTCATAAATAAAACATAAAAATCAACTAAGGAAGAAGAAAAAAGACTCCTGGACGGCGGCTCCACCCTTTTTCTTCACTCCTCAAACCCTAGAAGTTTCTTTGGAGCATCCTAGGAACTCCTATTTATAGTTGGGGAACTCCAACTTTTGTACTGAGTTGGAAAAGTCCGGAAACCGCCTTAAATTTACGTAGTCCACACAAAATCTGTGTAACCCTCGACTAGTTAAGAGAAATCCTCGACTGGTCGAGGATCATGCGAATTTGAAAGATAATGTTGTTGGAGTTCGAGCCGAAGTTTCTTAGACTAGTTGAGCCTGAGCCAGGGCTAGTCAAGCTAGAGTTTAGGCTAGCCAAGCCAGAGCCAGGGCTGGTTGAGCCAAAGCTTAGGCTAGTCGAGAATCACGCAAATTCACTTTAAATCTTCGATTTTCTTCATTCCTCACTTGGTTTCTTTGGATATTGGGCATGTGAATTCTTCAATCTTGCTCTCCTGAGATCCATCCTTTTCTTTGGTGATTCTTGAGCATTAAATCCATGCTTTTAACATTCTTTTCCATCCAAGTTCTCAGATTTACCTTGCAACACAAACATGTATAAAATATACAATTACGCAGTATCACATTCATAAAATCAAGATATAAGCAGGAAAAATATGCAATATTTGATACTCAACAATAACACGTAAATTGTGTCGCTTTAATGCCGAATTGAAGTCAGGTAATGCCCTCCCTGCAACCAAATTCTCCCTAACTATCGAGTTTTACATAGGATTTTTAACCCCCAATGTTTATCCTATATCAGGGAATAAGTTTGAACTTACTCCCTTTATGGCTCGAGTTCTTCATTCCGTTGTGTCGGGTATTCAAGTTTGTCTTCCTTCTTTAATTTGTTATATCATTATTCAGTTTCTCTTGTATCCCAAGCATGGTTCTATTCTGTTTGCATACCTTATGACTTACCTCGCTTTGCATTGTAATGTCAACATTCCATCGTCTGAGCCACTGGAATCGGAACTCCCATTTAATAATGTTAACCTGAATAAGATGAATTTGAAACCTCTTCCTGGCCAAAGTGAAGAAGATGAGGAAGAACATCAACCTGAAGACACTTCCATGGATGATATTTGTGCTGAATTGGATAAATCCGATGATCCAAAAGATCCTGATTATCAGCCCTCTCAGGAAAATGATCGTCTCAAATCTCTTGAGGAGAAGGTTGAAGCACTGCATGTCTTACAAGAAAATTTGGTTCAAACCCAAAAATCTACAATGAAGTACGTGAAGAAGTACTTCCATCGCATCAGCCAGATTTTGAATCAACTTAACCTGTCAATGCCTGCTCCTTCCTCGTTTGGATTGGATTGAGATTATTTATCTTTTTATGGAATTTATGTTTATGGAGATGTAATCTTTAAACTTTACTTTTGATGGTGCTTGGATGATTTCTTTAGACTCCCTAAAACTCTTTAATGTTTTACTTTTCCTGACATTTGCAATTTTATATACTTACCTCTTAAGCTTAATTCCTACTTCAATTATCTCCTAGTTATATACTTCTTCTTCATATTCATTAACTATCAAATTTACTTGTTGGTTCTTTCATTGTCTATCCATATTACGTGATAGTTAGTTCATTCTTCCTTTATTAACTTGTGATAAAAAGGGGGAGAGTTGCTTGGAGAATGCATGATTACATGTGCATGTATGCTTGAATGAATTTGAAAATTTGTTATATGCTATGGAATGCTATATGCTATGGAATGTTTTATGCCATGGAATGCTACAAGGGAAGTACTAATTGAGGAGTAGTAACATTTGAAAACTTCAAAAAGCTCCTACAAAATAATTACTAGACTTCATTATTCTCTTATTTGTAATGATATGTGTTTTGTGACGAAATTGACAAAGGGAGAGATTGTAAGTGCTAAAATGATTAAAGCACTCTTTAGTTGTCAAATTTCGCATGATCAAAACAACTTGTTAAGAAATCTTCTAGACCGGTCCAAGATCAAGCTCAAGATCAAGAGAAGATTAAGCTCAAGTGTCCGGTATATTATCAAGAAAAGATCAAGCTCATTCTCAAGAGAAGATCAAGCTCAAGTCCAGTACATTCTCAAGAGAAGATCAAGTTAAAGATCAATAGATATTCAAGTACAAGATCAAGCTCAAAAGTTTAGATGAAGTCAGTGATCAAGTTCAAGACAAAGAAGTTCAGATATTTCACATATCTTAGGTGGTATAAAACCCTAGAAAGATCTTAGGTTTATGTGCTTTCAAAAATTATTTAAATTAGATTCTAATACTTGTGTTTACTTGGAATTCAACCAACCTAAGGTTTAGTTCGACTAGTTTGAGTTTTCTCGGCCAGTCTAAGTTCAAGTCGAAGAAAAATTGACTTATGGTTCCAAATCCAACCAGTTGAATTTTCTGTTTGACTAGTCGAAGGCTGATCTTCGACTAGCATAAGGAATTTTGCTTGCAGTACAACAACTATATCGGTTCAGATTTTTGGAATCTTCGACCAGTCGAAGACCACATTCGACTAGTTAAACAAAGCTCTTTGACTAGTCGAACTGGTCCTCGGACTAGTCGAAGATTGGATAAATCCTATCCTGCCCAAATCTGAAATTCGTTAGAACAGAATCCGCCTCTCGGGCTAGTCGAAGACTGCCTCGGGCTAGTCGAAAACTACCTCGGGTTAGTCAAATATTGTGAAACCTGACCTGAGTTCTCATGTGTGCATGTGTGTGCATAAGCGTGCATTTCGTTCATTTTGGTCCCGCGGTCCTACCGGTCGAATCCCGACGACTCGCGACCCTTGGATTGTGTTGCGGTCATCCTTAAGTTTGGTCACATAGACCCGACTCGGATTGACCCGAGACCCATGCCATCTTGTCCGTATCAGCGCTGCGATTCTAACGCCGTGTCCCATGCGTTAATCCGATATGTACATCTCAAGTTATGAGCATTGATCGATATGGGCAATTGATTGCATGATTGGTGGACCCCACTATGGGTTGCACGTTTTCCCATGCCATCATTTCACCCTAGGCTGAGATTTCTAGAAAGGCTATTACCCTAAGCCTTGTTAATATCACCATAGGCCACCATCATTGCCTAGGAGAGAGAGAGTCATCATTACAAGTCTTAAAAGTCTTTCTCTCTCTTTCCCTCTCATTTCTCTCTCTTTTCTTCTTCCCTAGCAATTTCCCTCCATTTCTCCAGCCCATCTTCCCTTCATTCCAGCCCCTTCTCCCTAAAATACCACCTCATCTACCCCTTCTCACTTGATCTTATCCATTGATCCATGTTGCTTGGAGCCTCTAGATGATGGTGATGTAAGTTTCAAGGTTGATCTAAGTGGGTGCTCTTAGATCCTTCTTCATTTCTTTCTTAGGAGCTTGTGGGACCCATCAAGTGGTGATGGAGGTCCCTCATGTCTCCATGGTTGATGACAATGGCCCTTTTTCCTTGCATGCATGATCCATGGATGGGGCCATTCTCCATGGACCCCATCATGGCATTTTCTTTTGATGCATGTCATTTTCCTCTCTAGTGGCTGGATTATTTTTATTTTCCATTATTCTATTCTTGATTTCCTGATGTGTGTAGCCCACTTAGTGGCCCCGGAATATCCAGACCGTCCAAGCAAAGTGGACGTCTATAGTTGTCCATTCCTTGGACGTTGACACTATTTGTTCCATTTTGGGCACATGCAATGGGTTTCATGAAGGGGGTATGGCCTGGATGTTTGTGGGCCCACTAAGGTGGATCTTAACACAAATTTTGTAAGGTATTTTCTCATTTAATCAGTAGTTATGTTCAGTTATTTTCAGACATACCTTGCTATCCAGAAAAATTCTGGACTGTTTTTGGGTTATTTTTGGCACATATTATGGACTGATTTAGAGGATGTTTTACCTCCAATATTTGATTATTTCTAGAGGTGTGGACCCCACCTAGAAGTATGTTGAATTTCACCTTCATCTGTCCCTGTTTGATCACCCAAAAGAGTGGGCCAAGGAGGGTGGATAGTCCAGATTTTCTGGACTGTCTAGCAACCCTGCTTGCTGTACAAACATAATTATCAGTCTGTTTCTGAAATGGTGGACCACCTTCGTGGACCCCACCTTGTTTTATACTTGTATAGGGATGTTGGTCCTACATTTTCTTAAAATTTGGCAGATCTGGGCCTGCTTTAATGGGGTGCACAAATCAGGGGCAGCAGCATTGTTTCAGCAGCAGCATTGTTTCAGAAATACCTTGCTGTCAATAAATTATACGAGTTAAATAAAATACTTTTACTATTCCAAAAATTCTAAACTTTTGCAGAGAGGTGTCCCACCCATGGTAGGACCTACCTAAAAATTTTTAGGGCCAATGGACCCCATTTGAGCATCCAAAAGGGTATGCCAATATAGTGGGCTGTCAGAAATTTCTGCTATGCAGTCCACCAGCATAGTTCCATAAAAATAAATTTTTTAAAAATATTTTCTCAGAAGGTGGGAAATATTTATGGGTTCCACCTTGTTTTGGGCTTGATGAGGGACCTTGGGTCCAAATTTCAAGAATTTTGGAGGCCCACAACCCACCCATTTGATGACCCAAATTCAGGACAGTTATATTCCAGCAATATTTCACCCTGGACAGATTGTATTCTTTAAATTAATTAAAATACTTATAAGTATCCAGAAATTATGAAAATTTACAGGGAGGTGGTCCACTTATAGTGAGACCCACCTACAAAATTTCAGGGCCACTGGACCCCTGTGTACACCGTGACAAGGCCCCGACTGGCCCACCACGTTGGGACATCTAGGCCAGTCCGATTTTCTGGATAGCTTGTTTCATTCAAATTAATTAAATTATTTATAGATGTCCAAAAATTCTAAAATTTTGTGGGGTTGCGGTCCACCTATAGAAGGACCATTCTGAAAATTTTTAATGCCATCAGGCCCCTGGACTGACCGTGGTATGACCTGTAAATTGGGTCAGTTTTGGGCCAAATACCCAGCCCCATATGACTAACCACCATGGGATGCCCTACCTTGGGCTGCTGGGCCTGCATTCTAACGGCATGGCCTACTTGAAGTAAGTATTGTATATCGCCCTTCTTATCTGGTGGGACCCACTGTGATATGTGTGGGCCACCATGGGTCAGTAACCCATTTAAATTAAATAAATTTCTGGACTCCAGCAGGCCCATGAAGTGGGTGGGCTGAAATTCCAGCAAAGGGCCCAAATTTGTACATAGTTTATCTTTTGGAGCCGTGGCGGCCCATCAGATTTAAGGGAATGTTGCACACACTCTTTGCTCTCCTTCCTTAGACATTTTGGGCTTAATTAGTGCCTCTTGAGGCCCACCTTTGTGGTGGTTTGTGGGCTAGCTTTAACCAGAATTTTTTATAGCTTTATAGGCCCAATGGGCTAGAAACCTATCCCTTGAGCCCAAGATTGTGCAAGGGCTGACCTTATTGATTCATGGGCCTAATGGGCCGTCTACAAGCTGATCATGTGTATTTATTAGCCTTGATGTCCTCATAAAATGCTTAATTATGGGCTGACTTGCAAGGCCCACATAAATGTATATTGTGGAGGACCTTGCTAAGTCGTTGGGCTGGTGTGGCAAGGCCCACACTGTCAGGATAGGCCTTGCCCATGTGTATGCTTGGGTTTACGGGCTGCCTTCAAGTCCACCATAATGTATGAATTGGATGGCTTTTGTTTGGGCCATTTCTTTTGGGCCCATTATGTGATATATTATATGTATGTTTGTGTTAGCAAGTAGGCCTTGTGGATTCAGTTCTTTTGGATAGGCCCATTGATCTTGGGCCTATACTCTCCTATCTATTGTGATGGGTTTAGGGGCAATAATACACAAGAAGTTGGGCCCTTGGCTACCCACTAAACTGACCCTGTACTTGGGGCAAAAGTGAGGCCCAACTCACTTGTGTTAAATGCGAAACTTGTCCATGTAAATGAATTACTGGGCTGCCCATGAAGCTCACCACACTATGTGGAATTATGACCTTTGTGGTTGGGCCCAAACCTTACTTGAGGGCCCACTATATGGCCTATGAGTTGGGCTTGGTGTATCGCCCATTATGCCATGCATTGCTTGGGCTTTAGACCTTACATTATATGAGTAGTGACAGACTACCTCTTGGAAACCAGTTGAGGTTGGATGTCTTCCTGGGTGATCCTAAGGTAGGCCCATAGGTTTCTCTATGGATGGTTAAAGGCCCACCATAGACCCTAAGCCATTTGTTTAAGGCTCAATGTGTATATATGTGGAACCTATCTTAACGCACGATTGGTCCAGACCGTTCAAGCCTTGGATTGCCCGATTATGGAAGCACTCTCTACCTTGGGTTGCTGCTGATTCACATTCCAGTAGCAGGTCCACTTGATCTTTTCTCGACGTATACACACCCTCCATCTGGTGGGGCCCCCTGTGAATATTGTTGGCCTTCATGAGATCATTTTCACTTATTTGATTAATTTCTGAGCTTTAGTAGGCCCAAGAATCTGAGTGAGCCGAACGTTTATCAAGGGGACTCAAATGTACATTGTTGTGGTTGAAACTTTATTGGACATGGGACCCACCATATTGAGAACTTGTGTACGTATTGCATGCTTGTGTTTTCTTATAATCTTTGGGCTTAATCAGTGCATTCTTTTGGGCACCTTTAGTGATTACATGAGGACCCCATCTTAGATTAGATTTTTGGGGATCCCATGAGCCTAAAGTGGGTTGGGACGTCCCAGCTTGGCCCAACCATATATTGGGCCAGCTTCCACCATTTTGATGGACTTGTGGGCTAAGATAAGGATAGTATTGGGCTCTTGGTTGCCCACCTAAATTACTAGTTCTTGGGCTAATGTAGTTGGGCCTATTTCATCATCCAAACTTAAACTCATTTTGGGTCGTATATTGTGTATGAGGGCTGCCCACCAAGTCCAACTTAATGCATGGATTCTATGGCCATTGGGAATTGAGCCTTGGGCCTTAATTTCTCTCTTGGGGCCCATGTTGTTAAAAGTAGTGTTATATCTTTTTATGGCCTATTATGAGGAATGTATGTATGTGGTTACCTGTGTTCTTATCTTGAATGTAGGGCCTTGGGCCTTGTATCCATATAGTTCGTGGTTGAGATGCCTCTTTGGGAATGGTGGTTAAATGTCCCCATTATGGACCCCTATAGTCCCGTTTGTATCTAAATGTCATTAGATGCTCATCTTAAACTCTTGCTAGACTCACTTCTGTATTACTTAGACATGTAGATGTATGCTTAGTCTTGTGGGCCACCCCAGGTAAATGGGCCCCCACTAGAGGTGGGATTCCTTGTGGATATTGTCTAAATACCTAGTCTTGGTCCCTTCTTGGATAGGAGAAGTGTACTACTTTGTATATCGCCACATAATGCGTCTAGACCCATCTTCATGGCCCATGTGCATCATTGTATGCTTGGATGACACTATGTGTGTGGTTATGATTGTGCCATTGGGCATTGTATGTTGCATTCCCGAGGGACGTAATATTCCCTCTTGAGCACGTTGGATGCTTGGAATTGATGCATAGTTGATTGTGTGATTCATGCATCTGACATTGCATAACATATGAGCATTATCGCCCTTGCTTCATCAGGGTTGTAGCCTCCACAGATATATCGTGGATGGCCATGTTTGGACACCGAAAATGTTACTTGAGCATACCGGGTGCATAGGATGCCCATGGGTGAAATTCCCAAAACTTTCATGGTACCAAGGATCTGCTCCAACACCGTGACCGGGTGGAATATATGAGCGCACGAGGGCCTTATACCGTTAGGCTGCGACTCCCACTGTTGTGTAGTCAGTTGGATAGGGGTGTGGCCTTACTCGCCTGATGTAAGGGAGCATTGCTAGGCTGAGTCTGACCAGCTCGTGAATGGGTCCGCTACCGTCAGGCCTTGCTGGTGATTGGTTGTCCACAGGCGGGTAGTGAGGTCTCTTACGCTCGTTTGACTGTGTGGGGTCTGTAGAGCAGCAGTCATCCAGTAGTGTAATGGACCCCGGTGATTTCCTTATGATGGAAATGTACTTAAAATGTGGATTGGATATGAGCACTGACATTACTTCGCATTGCATTTACATCGGCTGTATAAGCCTCATATTGCATCGCCTTGGCATGGTACCCAGTACTCATTGCATTATAGTACTCATCGCATTACAGTACTCATATTGCATTACAGTACTCATTGCATTACAGTACTCATTGCATTATATAGCCTTGGTATGGCTTCCTGCATTATCGTACTGCCTTGGTATAGTTTCTTGCATTCATTATAGCCTTGGTAAGGCTAGTGGTATTGGTATTGATCATGACTCCCTTCTGCATTCTCTATCTTCTTCTGAGTATCATTGTCACACACCTTCACTACCCTCTAAGCTTTCTATAAGCTTATGCACGATTGATGCGTGCAGGAGATCCTAGGCAGGCGTCATAGCAGCAGAGCGTGGAGTAGAGTTAAGCTTGAGGACTCCAGTGTTGCTAACTCTTTTCTCTCTTTTCCCATTATCTTATGTATGTCCTTTCGAACCTGATGTAAGCTTATAAAAGTTCAAATTCTTAGTGGATTTTGTGATGTGTATCCTTTGTTACTTCCAGATGTACTTGCTGTGATCTTGGGTGTGCTCATATTGGTAATGATTATACTGTTATGAAAATCCTCCTTGTAGGATCCCAGGATCGGAACCTGCCTCAGGAGCCGAGAATGGGGTACTACGGAGGCTGTTGCGGCCAGAACCGGCCATCGGGTTCCTTGTGAGTCCGGTTACCGAATCTGGGGTGTGACAAGAGTTGGTATCAGAGCATAACAAGTAATTTTGGAATAACTTGGGATAGTATCACATATCTGCTGCAAGCTTGGGATAAGAAGTGTCCCGAGTGCGTTTTCCTCGTTCCATTTGAGCCTTCAAGGATTTTAATTCCTAAGTGTCCATCACCTTTGTTCTTTCTGTAGACCATGTCGTCTAGTTGTGACGTCCGTGGCCGTGGTGCCCTTGGACATGGTTCTCATTCCGCTCCAGCGATCCGAGTGACTTTTGTTCCATCATCTGAGATTCTTATTTCCCATCTGGAGCCTGTCGTACCTATTACTAAGGATTCCGTCGTACCTGTGCCTCCATTAGAGGCCAGTACTACCCCCGCTTATCTGATGATTCCTGTAGGAGCTGAGCATCTCCAGCAGTTGATGCAGGTCATCACTGATGTTCTTTAGACCCGTCATCCTGTTCTTGAGGCACCCTGATGGGAGGAACAGGAGCGTGCGAGTCCCCTTTTGTGGATTCGACTCTGCAGCGTGCTCCATTAGCGATATTTCTACTTCAGGGCGAGGCCGAGTGGACCAGTTCGCAGAGGGTTCGTGATCAGAGGAGAGGCCGTATTAGGGAGACCCCCTCCGATAGCTCCGGACAGCGTCGACAGCGGTAGAGGTTCGTAGCCTATCGAGCCGCCAGAGCATCAGCATCGCATATAGCATCTTCTTCTTCTAGGCCGTTTACTGGCATTTGTTATGGATGTGGGCAGACGAGACACCATAGGCGCGAGTGTCCCCATCAGAAGGATGGACCTTCACAGCGACCGCAGTAGCAGCAGAGACAGCAGATGCAGAGTAGACGACACCTCCCCAGCCACCTCAGGCTTGATTTTGCGCGACTCATTAGGACCCTTAGTTATTAGGGGAGTTGTTATGGGTATTCTCCTTGTCTCCGTAAGTAAGTCTTATGTTTTGGTGAATCGCACCCTTTTTGTATCTAAGGGCTTTTGTTCACTCAAATTGTCATTAGAGTTTGCCGTAAAGGATTGTTAGTATCGACATTTTTGAGAAGATCGTTGTGTTAGACCGATGATATTATCGTGTTTTGTCTTGGTTGGTGAGATGTTCTTGCCCGCTAAATAGTTTTGTGTTGCCGATGTCGGGCTTATTTTATTGTCAAGGCAGTATTCCTGGTTAGGGATGGTAGGCCAGATTGCTAGTTTTATGGCCGAGTGTGACACTTGTCAGCGAATCTAGGCCGATCATCTAAGACCCTCCTAGTCCCTTGCAGCCGTTGAGTGTCCCAGAGTGGAAGTGGGAACACATATTGATGGATTTCATCGCAGGTTTGCTGAAATTAGGGAGCGTTATCCCTATCTGTTCAATGATTGATTGCTTGTATTGCCTCCTCTTATCATTGATGATTGTGATATATATATATATATATATATATATATATATATATATATATATATATATGATGTTATGCTTTTTGATGTCTCAGTGTTGTTAATTTCGAGGATGAAATTTCTTTGTTGGTGGGGAGGATTGTGAAACCCGACCTGAGTTCTCATGTGTGCATGTGTGTGCATAAGCGTGCATTTCATTCATTTTGGTCCCGCGGTCCTACCGGTCGAATCCCGACGACTCGCGACCCTTGGATTGTGTTGCGGTCATCCTTAAGTTTGGTCACATAGACCCGACTCGGATTGACCCGAGACCCATGCCATCTTGTCCGTATCAGCGCTGCGATTCTAACGCCGCGTCCCATGCGTTAATCCGATATGTACATCTCAAGTTATGAGCATTGATCGATATGGGCCATTGATTGCATGATTGGTAGACCCCACCATGGGTTGCACGTTTTTCCATGCCATCATTTCACCCTAGGCTGAGATTTCTAGAAAGGCTATTACCCTAAGCCTTGTTAATATCACCATAGGCCACCATCATTGCCTAGGAGAGAGAGAGTCATCATTACAAGTCTTAAAAGTCTCTCTCTCTCTCTTTCCCTCTCATTTCTCTCTCTTTTCTTCTTCCCTAGCAATTTCCCTCCATTTCTCCAGCCCATCTTCCCTCCATTCTAGCCCCTTCTCCCTAAAATACCACCTCATCTACCCCTTCTCACTTGATCTTATCCATTGATCCATGTTGCTTGGAGCCTCTAGATGATAGTGATGTAAGTTTCAAGGTTGATCTAGGTGGGTGCTCTTAGATCCTTCTTCATTTCTTTCTTAGGAGCTTGTAGGACCCATCAAGTGGTGATGGAGGTCCCTCATGTCTCCATGGTTGAGGCCAATGGCCCTTTTTCCTTGCATGCATGATCCATGGATGGGGCCATTCTCTATGGACCCCATCATGGCATTTTCTTTTGATGCATGTCATTTTCCTCTCTTGTGGCTGGATTATTTTTATTTTCCATTATTCTATTCTTGATTTTCTGATGTGTGTGGCCCACTTAGTGGCCCCGGAATATCCAGACCGTCCAAGCAAAGTGGACGTCTATAGTTGTCCATTCCTTAGACGTTGACACTATTTGTTCCATTTTGGGCACATGCAATGGGTTTCATGAAGGGGGTATGGCCTGGATGTTTGTGGGCCCACTAAGGTGGATCTTAACACAAATTTTGTAAGGTATTTTCTCATTTAATCAGTAGTTATGTT
Organism: Magnolia officinalis; assembly: GCA_021015155.1. Lineage (NCBI taxonomy): Eukaryota > Viridiplantae > Streptophyta > Magnoliopsida > Magnoliales > Magnoliaceae > Magnolia > Magnolia officinalis. The sequence goes on along the minus strand of JAJHSJ010000002.1, from coordinate 58,499,290 downwards.
CAGTTATTTTCAGACATACCTTGCTGTCCAGAAAAATTCTGGACTGTTTTTGGGTTATTTTTGGCACAGATTATGGACTGATTTAGAGGATGTTTTACCTCCAATATTTGATTATTTCTGGAGGTGTGGACCCCACCTAGAAGTATGTTGAATTTCACCTTAATCCGTCCCCGTTTGATCACCCAAAAGAGTGGGCCAAGGAGGGTGGATAGTCCAGATTTTCTGGACTGTCTAGCAACCCTGCTTGCTGTACAAACATAATTATCAGTATGTTTCTGAAATGGTGGGCCACCTTTGTAGACCCCACCTTATTGTATACTTGTGTAGGGATGTTGGTCCTACATTTTCTTAAAATTTGGCAGACCTGGGCCCGCTTTAATCGGGTGCACAAATTTGGGGCAGCAACATTGTTTCAGCAGCAGCATTGTTTTAGAAATACCTTGTTGTCCATAAATTATAGGGGTTAAATAAAATACTTTTACTATCTCAAAAATTTTAAACTTTTGCAGAAAGGTGTCCCACCCATGGTATGACCTACCTGCAAAATTTTAGGGCCAATGGACCCCATTTGAGCATCCAAAAGGGTATGCCAATATAGTGGGCTGTCAGAAATTTCTGCTATGCAGTCCACCAGCATAGTTCCATAAAAATAATTTTTTTAAAAATATTTTCTCAGAAGGTGGGCCATATTTCTGGGTCCCACCTTGTTGTGGGCTTGATGAGGGACCTTAGTTCCAAACTTCAAGAATTTTGGAGGCCCAGAACCCACCCATTTGATGGCCCAAATTCAGGACAGTTATATTCCAGCAATATTTCACCCTGGACAGATTGTATTATTTAAATTAATTAAAATATTTATGAGTATCCAAAAATTATGAAACTTTACAGGGAGGTGGTCCACTTATGTGAGACGCACCTACAAAATTTCAGGGCCAATGGACCCCTGTGTACACCGTGACAAGGCCCGGACTGGCACACCACGTTGGGACGTCCAGGCCAGTCCGATTTTCTGGACAGCTTGTTTCATTCAAATTAATTAAATTATTTATAGATGTCCAAAAATTCTAAAATTTTGTGGGGTTGCGGTCCACCTATAGAAGGACCATCCTGAAAATCTTTAAGGCCATCAGGCCCCTGGACTGACCGTGGTATGACCTGTAAATTGGGTCAGTTTTAGGCCAAATACCCAGGCCCATATGACTAACCACCATGGGATGCCTCTACCTTGGGCTGTTGGGCCTGCATTCTAACGGCATGGCCCACTTGAAGTATGTGTTGTATATCGCCCTTCTTATCTGGTGGGACCCACTGTGATATGTGTGGGCCACCATGGGTCAGTAACCCATTTAAATTAAATAAATTTCTGGACTCCAGCAGGCCCAGGAAGTGGGTGGGCTGAAATTCCAACAAGGGGCCCAAATTTGTGCATAGTTTATCTTTTGGAGTCGTGGCGGCCCATCAGATTTAAGGGAGTGTTGCACACACTCTTTGCTCTCCTTCCTTAGACATTTTGGGATTAATTAGTGCCTCTTGAGGCCCACCTTTGTGGGCGGTTTGTGAGCTAGCTTTAACTAGAATTTTTGATAGCTTTATACGCCCAATGGGCTAGAAACCTATCCCTTGAGCCCAAGATTGTGCAAGGGCTAACCTTATTGATTCATGGGCCTAATGGGCCGTCTACAAGCTGATCATGTGTATTTATTAGCCTTAATGTCCTCATAAAATGCTTAATTGTGGGCTGACTTGCAAGGCCCACATAAATGTATATTGTGGAGGACCTTGCTAAGTCGTTGGGCTGGTGTGACAAGGCCCACACTGTCAGTATAGGCCTTGCCCATGTGTATGCTTGGGTTTACGGGCTGCCTTCAAGTCCGCCATAATGTATGAATTGGATGGCTTTTGTTTGGGCCATTTCTTTTGGGCCCATTATGTGATATATTATATGTATGTTTGTGTTAGCAAGTAGGCCATGTGGATTCAGTTATTTTGGATAGGCCCATTGATCTTGGGCCTATACTCTCCTATCTATTGTGATGGGTTTAGGGGCAATAATACACAAGAAGTTGGGCCCTTTGCTACCCACTAAACTGACCCTGTACTTGGGGCAAAAGTGAGGCCCAACTCACTTGTGTTAAATGCGAAACTTGCCCAGGTAAATGAATTACTGGGCTGCCCATGAAGCTCACCACACTATGTGGAATTATGACCTTTGTGGTTGGGCCCAAACCTTACTTGAGGGCCCACTATATGGCCTATGAGTTGGGCTTGGTGTATCGCTCATTAGGCCATGCATTGCTTGGGCTTTAGACCTTACATTATATGAGTAATGACGGACTACCTCTTGGAAACCAGTTGAGGTTGGATGTCTTCCTGGGTGATCTTAAGGTAGGCCCATAGGTTTCTCTATGGATGGTTAAAGGTCCACCATAGACCCTAGGCCATTTGTTTAAGGCTCAATGTGTATGTATGTGGAACCTATCTTAACGCAGGATTGGTCCAGGCCGTTCAAGCCTTGGATTGCTCGATTATGGAAGCACTTTCTACCTTGGGTTGCTGCTGATTCACATTCCAGTAGCAGGCCCACTTGATCTTTTCTCGACGTATACACACCCTCCATCTGGTGGGGCCCCCTGTGAATATTGTTGGCCTTCATGAGATCAGTCCCACTTATTTGATTAATTTCTGGGCTTTAGTAGGCCCAAGAAGCTGAGTGGGCCGAACGTTTATCAAGGGGACTCAAATGTACTTTGTTATGGTTGAAACTTTATTGGACATGGGACCCACCATATTGAGAACTTGTGTACGTATTACATGCTTATTTTTTCTTATAATCTTTGGGCTTAATCAGTGCATTCTTTTGGGCCACCTTTAGTGATCACATGAGGACCCCATCTTAGATCAGATTTTTGCGGCATCCCATGAGCCTAAAGTGGGTTGGGACGTCCCAGCTTTGCCCAACCATATATTGGGCCAGCTTCCACCATTTTGATGGACTTGTGGGCTAAGATAAGGATAGTATTGGGCTCTTGGTTGCCCACCTAAATTACTAGTTCTTGGGCTAATGTAGTTGGGCCCATTTCATCATCCAAACTTAAACTCATTTTGGGTCGTATATTGTGTATGCGGGCTGCCCACCAAGTCCAACTTAATGCATGGATTCTATGGCCATTGGGAATTGAGCCTTGGGCCTTAATTTCTCTCTTGGGGCCCATGTTGTTAAAAGTGGTGTTATATCTTTTTATGGCCTATTATGAGGAATGTATGTATGTGGTTACCTGTGTTCTTATCTTGAATGTAGGGCCTTGGGCCTTGTATCCATATAGTTCGTGGTTGAGATGCCTCTTTGGGAATGGTGGTTAAATGTCCCCATTATGGACCCCTATAGGCCCGTTTGTATCTAAATGTCATTAGATGCTCATCTTAAACTCTTGCTAGACTCACTTCTGTATTACTTAGACATGTAGATGTATGCTTAGTCTTGTGGGCCACCCCAGGTAAATGGGCCCCCACTAGAGGTGGGATTCCTTGTGGATATTGTCTAAATACCTAGTCTTGGCCCCTTCTTAGATAGGAGGAGTGTACTACTTTGTATATCGCCGCATAATGCGTCTAGACCCATCTTCATGGCCCATGTGCATCATTGTATGCTTGGATGACACTATGTGTGTGGTTATGATTGTGTCATTGGGCATTGCATGTTGCATTCCCGAGGGACGTAGTATTCCCTCTTGAGCACGTTGGATGCTTGGAATTGATGCATAGTTGATTGTGTGATTCATGCATCTGACATTGCATAACATATGAGCATTATCGCCCTTGCTTCATCAGGGTTGTAGCCTCCACAGATATATCGTGGATGGCCATGTTTGGACACCGGAAATGTTACTTGAGCATACCGGGTGCATAGGATGCCCATGGGTGAAATTCCCAAAACTTCCATGGTACCAAGGATCTGCTTTAGCGCCGTGACCGGGTGGAATATATGAGCGCACGAGGGCCTTATACCGTTAGGCCGCGACTCCCACTGTCGTGTAGTCGGTTAGATAGGGGTGTGGCCTTACTCGCCTGATGTAAGGGGGCATTGCTAGGCGGAGTCTGACCAGCTCGTGAATGGGTCCGCTACCGTCAGGCCTTGCTGATGATTGGTTGTCCACAGGCGGGTAGTGAGGTCTCTTACGCTCGTTTGACTGTGCGGGGTCTGTAGAGCAGCAGTCATCCAGTAGTGTATGGACCCCGGTGATTTCCTTATGATGGAAATGTACTTAAAATGTGGATTGGATATGAGCACTGACATTACTTTGCATTGCATTTACATCGGCTGTGTAAGCCTAATATTGCATCGCCTTGGCATGGTGCCCAGTACTCATTGCATTATAGTACTCATCGCATTTCAGTACTCATTGCATTATATAGCATTGGTATGGCTTCCTGCATTATCGTACTATCTTGGTATAGTTTCTTGCATTCATGATAGCCTTGGTAAGGCTAGTGGTATTGGTATTGATCATGACTCCCTTCTGCATTTTCTATCTTCTTCTGAGCACCATTGTCACACACCTTCACCACCCTCTAAGCTTTCTATAAGCTTATGCACGATTGATGCGTGCAGGAGATCCTAGGCAGGCGTCGTAGCAACAGAGCGTGGAGTAGAGTTAAGCTTGAGGACTCCAGTGTTGCTGACTCTTTTCTCTCTTTTCCCATTATCTTATGTATGTCCTTTCGGACCTGATGTAAGCTTATAAAAGTTCAAATTCTTAGTGGATTTTGTGATATGTATCCTTTGTTACTTCCAGATGTACTTGCTGTGATCTTGGGTGTGCTCATATTGGTAATGATTATACTGTTATGAAAATCTTCCTTGTAAGATCCCAGGATCGGAACCTGCCTCAGGAGCCGAGAATGGGGTACTACGGAGGCTGTTGCGGCCAGAACCGGCCATCGGGTTCCTTGTGAGTCCGGTTACCGAGTCTGGGGTGTGACAAATATTCAACTTCTTTGACTATAAGTTGAGGTTCTCTCTCAATCCGAAATATCAATTATTATCATTAAAATTCTTCTCCAAGAGAGAGAGAAGCTCTAGTTATTACCAAACTTTTGAGCGGTATTTATAAATTATTTTTATAGCTTTTGTTTAATTCCTTTAATCTCAAATTCTTTCATCTTGATTCTAAAGAGAGTGAATACTACTCTTCTTTTGAGATTTAAGAGAATTAACTCAAGTAGCCATTAGTTTAAACTTAATTAAAATCAATAAAGCCCTGAACCTTTTCTATCTGACTGAACATTAAACAATCGACATTCAAGAAAACCGGTTCTTCGGCTACAGCTTCTGAAACGTCTTCTATGGTGAAGATAAGTATGCCTTTAATTCTTATTTTGGTTTTTCTGAGATAGCCAGAAAAGCTTAGTGTAGGTTTTTCCTGAGATAGTCTGAAAATCTTAATGAGGGGTTTGAATGTGATAACCCGGTAAAATCACAAGTGTATCAGATTTTAAGGTGACACTGAGAAAACCTTTTTCATAGTGAAAGCCAAGATTATGTGGAGAGTAATTGTCATGCCCCAAATTCGGAAACCGGACCCGCAAAATTCTCGATCGCTGAATCCGGTACCGACAGCCTCCGTAGTATCCCATTCTCGACTCCAAGCACCCATACGCCAGATTCCGATCCTGGGATCCTACAAGGAGGATTTTCTAACGTACATTTATCTTGTAAGAAGCATAACCACAAGTTTACCCAAATCACAAAGGCAACATCATCATCACATATCCACTAATATAAACAATTAAATATAGTACTGAAAGGAAAATACATATATCAAAAATTGAAACTCCAGAAGACCGTTGCACGCTCCAAGCTCAACGATGCTGCGACCTAACACCACCTGCACACATCTATCTTACATAAGCTTATAGAAAGCTTAGAGGATGGTGTAAGTATGTGCGCAAGGTAAGTGCCAAGTATGTAATATCAGATCAATGCGGAAACATGCTGGTAAGTCCATAAATACCATCAGCCTTATCCAGGCTATGCGATGCAAAAACATAATAAGCCAAAATCATATACTGAGGAAGCAATATAATATGCAAATCCTGTCGAGTCCACGAATACCGTCAGCCGTATCTAGGTCATGCATCAAACCTGTGCATATCACGCGATCATGTAGGGGCAACTCCGTCTCACAAGGAGTCCCATAAACATCTCAGCCCAATTGCACATGCTTTAATCAATCATCCCTCACAACATGCATACGAATGATGGGGTCCATAAAAGGACGGAGGATCTAGTCCATATATCAAGATAGGATCTAAACAGTGGATATACCAAACCCGATACTGCATATCCTTCCGTCTACAGCAAGGGGTGATATAGACTACTTTGTTGAAGCTCACTGATTTAAAACGTGTCACGACAGTTAAGGAAGGAATCTAACTTAGAGCCACCACAACATTGGACGATGCCTCCAATGTGGGACAAAGTTCTGCCTTCACTACGTGCACAGTAGCCTGCCAGCACAGTAGCCTTCCAATCACTGGTAGCTCGTCCAGGCCTTTAGGCTCCACCCACATCAGTGTCTGCCCACGTATGCAACAGTGACGGAGCGTCATAATATCCCCCACTGAGGGCAGAGCCGAGTCTAAGTACAATAAGTGGGCTTCCTTACCCTCTCCAACGTGCAATAAACTGGACTTCCCTATGGGGCTCAATATATACACAAGGTGGGCTCCAAGGTGTGGGTAATTCTACAAGGCATGGTGTGAGGCACCATCATCAATGGGGGCCCAACGGTTTGGGTAGCCCAAAGGGTATCACTAACATCAAGGTGGGCCCAACGGTTTGGGATAGCCCAATAAGAGAAGATGGAAATGGGCTTGATACTGAGCTTTAGGGAGGTTTACAACGTGGACATTTAACCACCATTGCACCTAGAGTACGGCCCGCCACAGAATCTAACTTACAGTGGGGAAAGGCCCTCATACAATCACAATGGGCCTCATACAATCACAATGGGCCTCATACAATCACAACGGGCCTCATACAATCACAATGGGCCACATACAATCTCAATGGGCCTTACACAAGGGTCTCATACATCAAGTGAGCCGCATCGCATGGGCCTCATTTACATTACAATGGGCCGCATCACATGGGCCTTACACATCGTAATGGGTCGTATCTCATGGGCTTAATACACATCACAATGGGCCGCATTACATAGGCCTCATATACATCACAATGAGCCTCTCACACGGGCCTAATATACATCACAATGGGCCACTCACACGATCCTAATATACATCACAATGGGCCTCATACACAGGCCGCATATACATCACAATAGGCCTTATTACATGAGCGCGTATACATCACATTGGGCCTCGAACACGGGCCGCATATTCATCACAATGGGCCACATCCATGGGCCTCAAATACATCACAATGGGCCTTAGAACCGGGCCTCAAATACATCACATTGGGCCGCATCACATGGGCCCTACACAAGGGTCTCATACATCACAATGGACCTCACTCATGGGCCTCAAATACATCTCATTTGGGCCTCGAACATGGGCCTCAAATACATCACATTTGGGCCTCAAATACATCTCAATGGGCCACTCAAATGGACGGCATAGATGAAACACGTACAACATGATGGGCCCACGTCCAGCTGGGATGGACAGACTGGGTATACAACACATACATAAGGTGGGTCCCATCATTCAGAGTGTTGGACGGTGTAGATCAAACCCATACATCATGGTCAGCCCACATAACACCGTCCAGATCTGAACGGTGTAGATAGAGAATACATGCATCAAGGTAGGACCCCACCCCACACGTGCAACACGTGTGGGTGGGTCCCACCGTCTAGAAAAGGGACGGACGGCGTGGGCATAACATACCACATGATCAGGCCCACATAAATTGTTGGCATTAACACAGCAACAACAGCTAGTGGTGGGGTCCATATAGATGGATGGTTTGGATATAAGACATACCCGTGATCAGGCCCACAGAACTTTGCTGACACTAAAACCGCAGCTATGTTGCTGGGTGGTCCCCACCGTCCAGATGGACGGGTGGGATATGACACATATATCACGAGGGGCCCCACACGGTACACCATCCAGAGATGGACGGTGTGAAATATACAACACTTATATTGAGGTGGGCCCACCCCCACATGTGCAACACATGTGGGGTGGGTTCCACGCCCTTAAAACGAACAGGCCATGGGGGTAAGACCCATACATCAGTGGAGTCCCACCAAATGGACGGTGTTGATGAAACACCTACATCACGATGGATCCCATGTGGATAGGTTTAAAACAAATACATCAAGGGTCCCACCACACGTGGGACGTTATGGATGAAACACGTCCATCATAGGTGGGTCCCATGTCCATCCGTTGGACGGTACACACACCTCATGATCAGACCCCAGGTCTTGTGGACGTCAATACAGCGGCTATATGGCTGGAGTGGGATCCACGTCTAAATGAATGAATGGTTAGGATATACAACATCAAGGTGGGTCCACGCGTGTAGGACCCACCAGCTTTGAATAAAGTTGACATTTGTGTTTTCCCTTCTCCCATCCAGGCGTCCTCGACGTCTAGCGGACGGACAACCTGAATGGAATACATCATCAAGGTGGCCACATGTCCGGCCAAATGGGCGGACGGTTTGGACATCTGGACACATCAGGTGGGCCATAAGATAAGGGAAAGAGAGAGAGAGAGAGAGAGAGAGAGAGAGGGAGAGAAATGAGCGGTGATGGAGGGACCCCGCCACTATGGGCCCCTCGTAGCTTACAACGCAAACATGAACATGGGTCCCATCACAAGTGGGCCTTACATCGAAATCAAGATCTAATGCTATGAACACCCACCGATTTCACTCCTTCTTGGCTTCTTGGAATGCTAAGCTCCTAAGCTCTGTCTTTAATGGAGGTTGATGAGATTTGAAGGGTGGAGATGAGAGTTGAGGGGGTAGGAAGTGGGCCACACTTGCTCTCCTCTTGGAAAGCTTGCACGTCCACCCTTGTTGCTTGGAAAAGAAATGGTGGAGAAAATGAGAGAGAGAGAGGAGATGTAAGGAGAGAGGGATATGTGATGGGTGATGAGTGGTATGGGTTGTGTAAGAGAGTGACATGAGAGGCATGAGTTGTGTTGACTTTTGGGTGAGAGAGGGATAGGTGTGATGGGATGTGTACTTGACTTAATTGATTTGAAAAGTGATAGAGATTCTCTCGGGATTCGCAACCCACGGCGTTTCCCTCGAAATAAACGCGGGCCCACAACTCCTAGCCTGGGTATCGCATCGGCGCGCAAGACACGGCGTTGGAACTACGGCAACAAAGCAGTAGCTAGGGTACAAGTCTCGGGTCGAGTTGACTCGGGTTAACAGGGTACGACTCAGGGTCACACGTATATGCCGATTACAGGTCGCGGGGTGCCAGAATTTGAAGGGGAGGATCGTGGGAGTCTACGGAACGGTATGGAGTAGGATACGGACCTTATAGTAATTTTGAGAGTGGAGTAGTTGTGGATGTTTTAGAACAGTTGTTGACACACTGAACCACTAAAATTCTATGTTATGTGGTGAATGTTTTTATCTTTTATGTAGTAAATGGTTGTATTTACATTTCAATTGAAGTGGTGAATGATTGTAATATTTATTTTTATTTACTCTTGCAAAGTTTGGGATTTTGATTTTAAAAGGTATTCGTGAAATAAGGTTGTCCTACCTAAAATTTTAGGTGAAGGTTGTCGTACAAATTATTTGAAATCAACATTTCAGTACTTAGGCAATTGAGATCTCTGATTTATTTATTATTCAGCAATTTATTCGATTATTTGGCATAGTCCATTTCACTCTCCCATTAGGACTTCTTAAGCTCTCATTTTCAAGATTTTTTTCCATTTTTGCCCATATCCCGCCCGGTTCGGCTAGCCAAGTGCAGTGGTTGGCTGGCCGAATCGGTCGGTCAGCTATGGGTTGGCCGAAAAAATCCCATCAACTATGGGTTGGCCGAAAAAAATCCAAAAAAAAATATAATATGATATTACTTTTTATATTATCCTTTTAATGCAATATAAAATAAAAGAAAATAAAAATAAATTACAATGAAGAATGATTAATTAAGAAATACAACATAATCCAATGTCATTTTTCAAATTAATGAATCTGACACTATCCAGAGATTTTTTTTCAGAATGTCTACAAGCTATTTTTCAGTATTGATATATTCAAGCATGACAGTCTTGCTTTCAACTAATTCTCGGATATAATGATATCGAATATCAATGTGCTTGGTTCGAGAATGTTGAATGGGATTTTTAGATACGTTTATAGCACTGGTATTGTCGTAATATAAATTCATGGTATCTTGATCAATACCATAGTCTGCTAACATACGTTTCATCCGCATCACTTGTATGCATGCATTTCCTACCGCAATATACTCAGCTTTTGCAGTAGATAATGATACTGAGTTTTGCTTCTTGCTCATCCAGGAGATAAGACAATTTCCAATGTAGAAGCATCCGCCGCTGTATCATGAGGATACCATCAACCCAAATTGACAGTGTTGGCAACATATCTGATTATTCTTTTAACCATAGCTAGATGAGATTCTTTAGGGTTAGATTAATATCTAACACAAACGTCTATGCTAAAAGAAATGTCAGGTCTGCCGCAGTTAAATATAATAGACTACCAAGCATGCTACGGTAAAGACGCGGGACAACGCTTTCACCTGAATCATCTTTGGATAACTTAAGAGTTGTAACCATGAGAGTTGAAAAGTTTTTACCATTCTCAAACCCAAATTTCTTAATGAGATTTATCGCATACTTGGTTTGAGATATGAATATCCCATCCTTAAGTTGTTTCACTTGGAGACTAAGGAAATAGTTTAGCTCACCCACCATACTCATCTCAAATTCTGATTTCATTGAATCTGTAAACTTAGAAGAAAGGTTAGTATTTGTTGATCCATAGATAATATCATCTACATATATTTGAATAATCAACATATCTTCATTAAATCTTTGATAAATAGGGTTTTATCAACACTTCCCATTTTAAAGTTTTGACTAAGAAGGAATTTAGTTAATTTTTCATACCATGCTCTTGGAGCTTATTTTAACTCATACAGGGCCTTATTAAGACGGTATACATTATTAGGAAGTTTAGGATCTTCAAAACCTTTAGGTTGTTCTACATAAACTTCTTCCTTTAAGTCACCGTTTAAGAAGACACTCTTAACATCCATTTGGTATATTTTAAATTTTTTTATGGTATGCAATGAAAATAAACAATCTGATGGATTCAAGACGAGCGATTGAAGCAAAAGTCTCATCATAATCAACTCCTTCAATTTGAGTATACCCTTGTACCACCAATCTAACTTTGTTTCTTATAATACTACCAAATTCATCAGATTTATTTTTGAAGATCCATTTAGTTCTAATCATATGTTTATTAGAAGGTATAGGAACTAGCTACCAAACATCATTTCTGACAAATTGCATTAGTTCATCTTGCATAGCTAAAGTCCAATTCTCATTAGCTAAGGCCTCATTTACATTAGTCATTTTATCTGAGAAGTGAAGCACACATGATTACATATATTTTCTAATTGTCTTCTGGTTTGAACACCAGTGTGAGGATTACCAAGTATTTGATTGGTCGGATGATCCTTGACTAATCTATTCTCAGTTGAATTTGATTTTGATGAAGGTTCTGACTGATTGACAATGATAACTTCATCATCATGATCTGTAACGACTCGTAAATTTCCGTGCAAAGACCCGAGTACCACCTCAGGCAGAAATCGCTTAAGATCAAATCCTTTAGAAATTTGACAAAGTTAACTAAGTGCTAAACTAGATTAGCCATGAAATCTGTTTGAATCACTTTAAATACGATCTACAAGACTCAAAACTTGTAGAATCATTGACGCTAGGTTACCCTAAAATCTAAGATCAAACTCATTACCCGACTGCTCTCGGGAGCACATTGAAACTCCGTATCAGCTCTGGACCGCACATCGGGAGTCCAAATAATACAAAGTTAAAGACTTAGGACCGCCTCGCTGGGCTTGACAATCATCTCGGAAATCAAATCCAGACAGTGTCCCACGGCTGTTCGTTTGAGTCCGGAGCGAGGAGTGTGAAAATACTTGATTTTCTTTACAAATAAATATCTCAAATAATAATCTGGCATGTGTCGCTTGCAGACATTTTGTAAGCAACCAGACCGTCAGAATTTGACCCAAATACACCCTCGGATCAGGAAAAATTTTATAAACATATCCATGTACTTGGAATTTCTGATCGAAATCCGCTGACCGTTGAACTGAAACTAGTCCGCCACGTGTGATCTGGAAACCCTACTGGAACGAAAAATTAACTCCACCGAGATCCAAGGTTGGTGAGCTTAAGTCTGACCTTTGGCTCAAGGAGGCCCGCCAGAAGTCCTCCGTTGAGCTGAAACAAACTCACTTTAGTTATAACCTAAGTATACCTTGTCCATAAGTCTGTTTTAGTGTGTTTTAGGCTATATAAGGACCTTAGAACCCTCTCTCTCACAGCCATACGAATTTGAGAGAAATCCTAGAGAGAGAGAGAGAAAAGAGAGAGAAAGTGTGAGAGAAGTGGGAGAAACTCCCTACTACTAACCCCTGCCACTACACAAGCTGCACCACCCCATTCTCATCGCTTTCCCGGCGATTACGACTTCGTTTCTAGGTAAGAAACCCTAACCCTAATCTGTTTTAGAGTTGTGAAGGTTGTAGGTTATGAAGTAGCTAACCTATTTCATTCTATAGGCTACCAAACTGCCGAATACGGAAGCTTAGCAAACCTAGCTGATTCGTTTCGATTCTACGGTAAAAGGTGAGGACTTTAGGTTATAGGTTTCGGTTTTCAACACTTTCAATGTCAGATAATGATAGATTCATGATTTGCATGCAATTGCACATGTACAAAGTGCTGTCTGTTTTCCGTTTCGATTAAAGATGTAAAATATGGAATTTTACATATTCTAGGCATTTGTAGAAAGTACCATATGCGTATAAATTTTGGAAACGTGTTTGCCATGATTATTTGTTGTATGAATATATTATATATGGATAAAATATTGATTTGGCGAAAGGACTCGCCTTAATACTTGTTTTGCTAATATACACTATGTATGTTGAAATAGTGTATTCTAGAAAGTACGGTATACGTATAAATTTTGGAGATGTGTTTGCCATGATTATTTGCTGTATGAACATATTATATATGCGTAAATTACTTGTTTGGCGAAAGGACTCGCCCTAATACAAGTTTTGTTAACATACACTATGTATGTTGAAATAGTGTATTCTAAGTGTTTGTGAAAATGTTTGTGAGAGTAAGTGCTTGGATGATAGTGCCTTAGGTAGGTATTGAGATAGGATTCTCAATTACCTTAGAGACGTATATGATTTCCTCCATGTTAGTTGTTTACTTTAACCGCTTACTTATGAAGTATATGTGTTTGTATTCCTGTTTATATAGTGCTTTATAACATGCTTTATAACATGCTTTATGACATGCGTGTGTAACATGCTTGAATTACTTTGTTTATTATGCTTTACTCCACATGCTTTGAATAAGGGTTGATTGTGTTTGGGACTATGTTTATAGTCCAGACAATCGGTACCAGACTTGAGATCGTGGTTGAGATTCATTTCGCCACGTATGATGTGTTTAACGAACCCGAGTCGTACTTCAATTGGCGACAGTGGTTAGGCCACGCGAAATGCTTATGCACTTCATGTCGTTCGGTTGATCGTGCGCTCGAGCTAGTCAGGCTCGTCAAGTAACCCGATATGTCTAATGTATGTTCACCATGTTTGGACGTTACTGCTTGAACCTAGGGTACCAAACTTACCAGTGGAATCCCGTTAACCATGGTACCTCGATCCGCTAAGACTCATGAGCTGGGCATGGCGGTATGGGACACCATGGTCGAGCTGTCGGCCTACGCTGGGGCCACGTGCCTCCCCGTAGTGACCAGTGAGCAACCAGTCTTGTGAGCCGATTATGGTGGTATGGGACACTATATTCGAGTTGTCGGCCTACACTGATTGGTGACGAACCCTTTGTAGTGACCTCGAGCATACTCTGAATTTGCGGTGAGGCGACGAGTTTTGCCGCAGTGTGTAGAGTATGAACTAGGCCTGTATCATCTTAGTGATGAACCGTTAAAAAGGTGATGGGGGAGTGGTGTAACCATTGTGCGTAACAGCCCTGGTAGCCTTTGCAGCGACCTAGAAACACACCATCGTATGAGATTAACTAGGACTGGCGACCCTAGAATGGATCATGTTTGGAAATGATACAAGGGAGGTACCTTAGTTTCCCAATCCTGCTGTTTGAAAGGACTAATAACTACTCGGTAATCATGCTCATCATCGCACTGCATGTGCCTGGTAGATGTGGAGCACTGAGGGATGAACGCATGTCGCGAACGTAAGATGGTGTCGCATGAGGGTGGTTTGGCAAGGGCATTCATCATGTCATTTCATACTTGCATTAAATAAGAGTAGTTAGGATTGTTCGATTGTACAGCTTTATCATTACTGCTTGACTGAATTGATAACATGTTAACCTATGCTTTATTGTTCTACTGAGTTAACTACTCACTCCCACGTTACGGGACGGTGTTGTACACACTAACCAGACTCTGTCTCAGGTGTAGATGATACGTCAATTCAGGAGGCTGAGCCAGACTATGACGAGGACCAGGACCAGTTCTCATACATGCAGTACTCAGACGGCTTTGCGTAGGCTGACTGGATCACGGGGATTTCAGGATTTATCTTTTTAGTTGTATTTTAACCTTTTAATTCAGAAACAATACATGTATATGGTTACTCAGTTAGTGTTCATACTCTGGAGATTGAGATGGTTTTGTTTCATTACATACCTTATATATACAGTTTCAGTCTTCCGCTTGCCTTTACACAATTGATTTGGAGTATGAATTACTATTTTGGTATAATCTCACTCATGTTTATTGCACTGACACAGACAACATTCAATCATCATCATCTATGTTGCATAAGTGATGTTCTGGACTCGAGCGTTAAGTTGCTACTCGACCCTCGAATTTCAGGGTGTTACATGATCATAATTAGGAGTGACCTTTTGATTATCAATAACAATGTTTATAGATTCTTGTATTACTTCGGTCCTTTTATTCAGAACCTGATATGCTATGTTATTTAAAGTATACCCCAAAAATATGCCTCATCACTTTTTGTTTCAAATTTTTCCAAATGTTTCAGATCTCTTAAAATGAAGCATTTGCTTCTGAAAGTATGGAAATATTTTACTGAAGGTTTTTTATTAAACCAAAGTTCATAAGCAGTTTTATTTTTACCTGCTTTTACATAAACTCGATTAATAATATAGCAAGCAGTATTGACGGCTTCAGCCCATAAGTTTTTCACTGTTTTTTTACTGTTAAGCATAACGCTTCCCATTTCTTGTAGTACTATGTTTTTCCTCTCGGCAACACCATTTTGCTGAGGGGTTTTAGGAGCAGAGTATTCATGTAATATTCCATGGTCATTACAGAACTTCTCAAAATTGCTAATTTTAAATTCAATGCCATGATCACTTCTTATTCTTTTCACAGATAATTCTTTTTCAGTCTGGATGCGTTTCAAAAACTTTTTGACTTCGTCAAAAGCATCCGACTTTTCTCTTAAGAAGGCTATCCAAGAGTATCTAGTGTAGTCATCAACTACAACTAGAAAATATTTCTTGCTGCCTCTATTCTCCGTTCGAGTTGGTCCAACTAACTCCATATGGAGTAGTAGTTCAAGAGGTGTAGTTGTGGCTAAGGAGTTCACCTTTTTGTGACAACTCCTGATTTTTTTTTTCCTATTTGGCAGGCACCACGTACTTTCTTCTATTTTTTTAGCTTGGGTAAGCCTCGAAGATAATCTCTCTTGTTTAGTTTATATAAGTTTCTATAATTTACATGTCCAAGACGTTGATGCCATAATTCAGCTTCGTTTGTTTGGACCATGTAGCAAGAGTAATTTGAAGGACAAGATTCAACAATGATATAGCAATTTTCAGAGGGTCTTCGACTATTTAATATTATATGGCCTTGCTTATTAGTTATCTCACATCCATGATCTGAAAATTTAACACTATGATTATTATCACTGATTTGAGATATGCTCAACAAATTGTGTTTTAAACCTTCAACATATAATACTGAAATAGCGGTGAAGACCGCTTGAGTTGAAGGCGGAATATGCCAATATGTCCTAGAGGGGGGTGAATAGGACTTTTTAAAGATTTATGAGTTATTTAAAAATTCTATCACACTAATCCTATCATGTATGCAACTTTCAGGATTACTCAAATGTAACTCTACTGGCTTCCAAGCCAAGTAGAGGATCCAATCACAAACTAATCAAGATATAGCAATATGCAACTTAGTCTATGTTGGATGTGACTGTGTGTGTGTGTGAGATGTGATCAGCTATATGAATATGAATGCATTGTCATGAATCACACATAGAGAAAGCAATCACAAACACAGTCATTTTATAGTGGTTCGACGATAAGTCTACTCCACTCCCGGCTGTCGCACTCAACCCTTGAGTGTACTGGATTTCACTAAGGAGGTTTCCCAGGGTTCACCTCAAACCTAAGGTTTTAAATCAGGTTCACCTTCAACCTTTACATGGAGGTTTCTACTCGGTTCACCTCTAACCCTGGAGTTTTACTGGTTCACTCCTAACTAGATGTTTATGCTCTCTATAGAGCAAGGGTCCACACAACGCACCCAGAGGTTTCTAGTCGGTTCACCTCTAACCCTGGAGTTTCACTGGTTCACTCCTAACCAGATGTTTATGTTCTCCACAAAGCAAGGATCCACACAACGCAATCACAGGGTACACTCCCGCCAGAGGCCTATTACGAGGGCTTCAAAGGGTGAGAACCACTTAAGACCCAATCCTAGAAAGGAATGATCACATGTGTCCTATTGGACTCTAGATACTTACAAATAAGTTGATGAGTCCCGTTAAGCACAACGCCGAAGATCTCCTCCTCCTTGTTGACGAAGAGTCTTATACTGCCTTGATCCGCAACACAAAATATATACCAAGACTAAGCTTAGGGTTAGGTCAAGGTTAAGATGGAATCCTACTCTCTAAAGGTTTACCTATTAGGAAGGTAGAGTAGTTCCAATCTTATGCATTCAAGGCATCCCAACTCAATGATTTGTCATTAAGGTAGTAGCTGAAGGATCCTTGAATGTGGAAGTTTATTCCCCATTCCACTCTATTGAATATCAATGGTGAGGGTGGATTGGAGGATGAACTCCCTCGAGAAAAAGGGCTTAGGGTATAAGATGTAAGTTGAAACACACAAAAGCTCTCTCTATTCTCTCTCACAGCAACAAAAGACAAGTCCTCTATATATAGGCAAAAAGTTTCAACGGATATAAAATGGTCACATTTATGACAGAGTTCGATATCATCGAGCAGGTTCGATATCATCGAGCATATACTCTCGATAGCATCGATGGTCCACTCGATGACTCGGACTCAATGTCATACGCTTTTAAAACTCTTTGCCAATTGGTCGATGAATCGAAACAGTTGTCGATGTCATCGGATTTTGAACTCCGATTTCATCGATGACAGGATCGATTGATCGACACATGAAAAGTAAGAGAGACTTGACTTTGAGATATTTCAGGTTTTTATGAATGATCGGGGGAACCGTCGAGGTCATCGAAATTTGAATGTCAATGATATCGAGATCAGAGTCGAGGCATCGATAAATCCAGCTGATTTATCTTTAAATTTGCTGGACAGATTATGGCTTAGTTTGATGCAATCGATCTGGTGTCGATATCATCGATATTTGAATATCGGTTAAATGGCCCCCGATCATAGTTAAAAACAACCTGAAATAACTGATGTAAGAAATGTGCACCCACTATCGATATCATCAATGGTCCTCCAATCTTATCGGTATTTGAATTTAGATTATATCGGAAGAGCATCGATGCTATCGAAGAATTTTACGATTTTCTTTAAAAAACAGGGGCGCCGAAAATCTGCCTGTCGATCTTATCGAGCCACTCTCGATGGTCTCGTTATTTGAATATTGATGATATCGATATGTTTATCGATACATCGATAATTCGTCTAGATATATTGTGAAGTTGTTGGACATATTTAGTGCTTTTATCGATGATATCGATAGGTGTATCGATACATCGATAAATCCGTCCAGATGAATATTTAGTTGCTGGACATTTTTTGTCCTCTTATCGATAATATCGTTAAGGTATCGAGGACATCGACAAGCAGGTCGATCATATCGAGGGTGCTTCGATAAAATTGACAAGGCGAGAAAAACTTAGAGATTTTCCTATTTTGTAAAAAGTTTTCTCACTTTAAAAATCCTAAGATGTCTATCTTGTTTTAAGGGTTTTAATCACCTGGTGTTTTGGGACATGGGATGTGAGGCTATGATTTACCTATTGCGAGCTTCCACACATCCGGTTGAGGCAGACGCTCGAAATAATCTTCCTATCGAGCTCTGTAGACGGTCGACCCATCATTCACCTAACTTGACAAACTAGGGCACTAGTAGGTGCACTTTCAATCTCCCCATTTGTCAATTACGTGACAAAATACCCAAAACACCTTAGAACACTTCTAGACACACCCTAAATTATGTGTACATGCATTTACACAATTTTACAAGTTTTCTACCCCATGTACACAGTCTAGAAGTATCTGCTCCCCCTTACTTCAAAAACTCCCCCTTTCTTGGTGCAGTTGCTCCCCCTAACACCTATAACAACATTAGATATACAATTTTCCGCTCGGGGTGTTTTGAACTGTTCTCCCCCTTTTTGTCAGTCATTGGCAAAGGTATAACAAGTGATATTGACTGAAGAATGAAGTGCATGGGAGAACCATTAGGCATAAATGTATAAAGATGAAATCATTTTAAAACATGCATCATGTTCAGAAGATATGAATGCAAATAAAATAAGCAATAAAGTCATATGCATTCCATATCAGAAATTTTGATAGACCAGGGGAGACAAAAACTTAATTATGGCTTTAAAAATGTGAGTTATGTTCAGCCATATCCAAAATATCCAACTCTATACTGCCACAGATAGCAGTAGCTTAACAGTTATTTAACCAAAAATCACCAAGCCCAATTGAGGGCACCCCAAAAAAAAATAATTGGTCCATTCATGAGCATATACAACCACAGAAGAAAAACATCCTATGAGGTTAAAGAACTGTCACGTACATCCGAGAAGGCGCAGAACATTCAAAAAGATACTAATGTTCATGCGCTGAGTTAAGAATGATATGTACGTGAGACAGTATTCAAGGAGTAGTGCTATGGAGCAGAGTGAGATTGTGTTGTGTCTTCCTGTCGGTAGGTCATTAAATCTACCAGTTGTTGCACAAACTGCTATATTTTGTTGACGACCCTCTCCAAGACTGTGAGTCGCTCTTGCACTGATTGAATATCCCGCTGAATTGCCCCGATCTTGTCTAGCTTGTATCTTTTTGTACGTCCGGGTATTGACGTAGATGGGGCTGGATCGGGTCTAGAGGGTTCATCTTCTGTCCTCTCAGGTTCCTCCCCACAAGGATCACCAACACCTTCAGCTTCACCTCCTTGAATACCTTCTTCTTTGTACTCGTGGTACTCCAGGTCCATTTTGCCAATGTTCTTTATATTAAAGACTTGAACTGGAAGTACATGATCAGCGGTAGATGAAAAACCAATCTTTTGACATATCTTGCTTATGATCCATGGATATGGCAAATGTAGATCTCTGGATGTATGTATAGCATTTACCAACTGGTTGACAATCAGTGATGGAAAGCAAACCTTTGTCCTATTTGCAACAGAGTATACAATCATGACCATAAAACTCGTGAGATCGAATCGATTTGTACTCCGTGGATACAGATTTGTCGTGAAGATCCCATGCATCACCCGAAAGCGGGGTTCCATGTACCTAGATTTTATGGCGTTCCCCTGGTGCCAGGGA
Organism: Magnolia officinalis; assembly: GCA_021015155.1. Lineage (NCBI taxonomy): Eukaryota > Viridiplantae > Streptophyta > Magnoliopsida > Magnoliales > Magnoliaceae > Magnolia > Magnolia officinalis. The sequence goes on along the minus strand of JAJHSJ010000002.1, from coordinate 58,479,177 downwards.
ATATCTCTATTATTGCATAGGTACTTGGTTACAATGGAACGGACCTCAGGAAGATCGAGATCTAAAGGACCTCAGGAAGATCGAGATCTAAGTCGGGAAGGCTTCTGGTGCCATTTATAGATTGAGAATGTCAACCAGTGTGACAGGAGTGATGAACGTATCATCACCATCCAGAGAGACCATGAACGAAGGAGGATCCGATACCAGAGAGTGACACGTGCAAGGAAGTTGCAAGTTTGTTCGAGTTAACAAGGCCCTCTAAAATCTAAGATGGGCAGCCAACCGACTGCAGCAAACAGGGGTTCTAGATTGTATGATGCTAAACAGACCCTGTCCACTTTTCTCTCATGGATCAGCTTTCTTCCGGTGTATTTTGCTGGTCGTGTGGGTTGCCTAGCAGGAGGAGGAGGTGCTGGAAAAGGTGTCGGTGGGCCAGACTGGGACTCGCCACGTGAGGTTTGTCTAGATCTTTGCCGAGTGGGGGTCCCACGAACTAGTGCTCTTGCCCTTTCTCTAGAGGCAAGAACCTTTTGTCGGGTAGCTCGGGAGGATTCCCCTTGTCCGGACACTATCCCTTTGTCTTTTCCCATATAGACAAAAGAGGGTTTGAAAGACTTGGAAGATACGACAAAAATCTTGACAAAATCGAAAATACCTAAAAGAGGAATTGACCTTTTCTAGTATAGAAAGGTATTACCCGATTTGTGGAGGGATTTCGGTTGGTCCGTCGTGGCTTCTAGTATTTTCGCCGAGTAGATCGAGCATAGAAGACGACCGACAGACCAAAAAATAACCCCTTTTTCGCTCCGCAGACTTTTATCGGGCGCCATTTGTCGATCATATCGATCATTGTTTCGATGTTATCGAGAGGTTGCCGATCGATTCTATCGAGTATGTCCCCGATGTCATTCATGATCATGTGACTGTTCATATTCTAAGGAGTCGTCGATAGAATCGATTCTCTATCGATTTAATCGAAAAATGTCCTATCAATAGTCCAATCACCGATGAATGATTCTATATTTTCAGACGATTCTTCAAGTATGCTCTTAATATTTCTATGAAACAGCAGTATTCTTGGCAAAATTATGTACAATCACTACACACAGCAAAATTATAAACATATAAAATGTTTATATACAAAAATTTGAGGTCAAGAACCTTAGATATATCATTTAAAGCTTCAGCAAAATTTGCATTATTTCAGCAAATATCCAGGTCTTTTTATAGTAGTATCTTCTTGTTTTCTGAGATTCCAAGTCTCTTAAGAATGTTGATGCTATGAGTATAGAGTTAATTGTAAGCATCTTGTAACTTTTCCTTCTCTATTTCTTCTTCATTTCCAGTTTCTTCATTATCAGATGGAAATGATTTTGTGGCTTGTTGTTCTTTTTCGTTCTCAGATTCAGTGGGAATGATTGAAGCAGTGGAGACCATGAGAATTTTCAATGATTTCTGATCTTCATTGCTTTTTGAGTCACTAGAGTCTGATTTTGACTCATCTGTATCATCCCACGTGGCGGTCATTGCCTTGTCCTTGGATTTTCTATTTGGGCATTCGGTAGATAGGTGTCCATACTCTTGACAAGCATGCATTCTGGTTCTTTGGTCTTTTTGTCAAATTTGCCTGCAGAGAGTTTGTTATCCACCTTTCTCCCTCTAGAGGGACGACCGCGATTCTTTTGAAAGAACCTTCTAATCTTTGCGCCAGCAAAGCCACTTCCTTATCTTCATCTTCCTTTCACTCTCACTGTCCTCATGTATTGTTTTCTTTGAAGTTTTTAGGACAGTGTTTTTGGATTTTTGGGGTTGAGTGAAGTGTAGTTCAAAAGTTTGTAGGGAACCTACCAGTTCTTCTACTTTCATCTCGTCTATATTCCTACACTCCTCAATTGTTGTTACTTTGGGATTAAATCGCTCCAGTAGAGATCTCAAGATTTTCTACAGATTTTAGGTACCAGAACTTTCTCTCCCAATCCACCCATGGAGTTGCAAATGATGTTTAGCTTTGTAAAGAACTCCATAAATGTCTCATGCTCTTCCATTCTGAGATTTTCGAACTGTGAAGTCACGAGTTAAAGTTTGGATCGCTTCATAGTGCTTGTACCTTCATGGGTTGTTTCCAGTAAATCCCATGCTTCTTTTGATGTCCCACACATGCTTATATGATTAAATATATCCTGGGACACGGCACAGTAAATAGCATTCATAGCCTTCGCTTCAGATGTTTGCCTTTCTTTGTCGAATGTTGTCCACTTTTCTTTGGGTTTGGGCTTTGAGATTGTTGTGCCACTATCAAGTACAATTTGTTCAGTAGGTGGCACATATCCACTTTCAACTATGTCCCAAACGTCATGATCCAAAGATCTCAGAAAGTAGTGCATCCTACCCTTCCAGTATGCATAATTTGATCCGTCAAATACTGGAGGTCTAGTGACTAATGAGCCCTCTCCTTTGGCCATATTCACAACTTCAGTTAAGATCACTCTCTAGGCGGTGAAGCCCTTAAAGAGAGACCTGCTCTGATACCAATTGAAATAGCGGTAAAGACCACTTGAGTTGAAGTCGGAATATGTCAATATGTCCTAGAGGGGGGTGAATAGGACTTTTTAAAGATTTATAAGTTATTTAAAAATTCTATCACACTAATCCTATCATGTATGCAACTTTTAGGATTACTCAAATGTAACTCTACTGGCTTTCAAGCCAAGTAGAGGATCCAATCACAAACTAATCAAGATATAGCAATATGCAACTTAGTCTATGTTGGATGTGACTCTGTGTGTGTGTGTGAGATGTGATCAGATATATGAATATGAATGCATTGTCATGAATCACACATAGAGAAAGCAATCACAAACACAGTCATTTTATAGTGGTTCGACGATAAGTCTACTCCACTCCCAGCTGTCGCACTCAACCCTTAAGTGTACCGAATTTCACTAAGGAGGTTTCCCAGGGTTTACCTCAAACCTAAGGTTTTAAATCAGGTTCACCTTCAACCTTTACATGGAGGTTTCTACTCGGTTCACCTCTAACCCTGAAGTTTTACTAGTTCACTCCTAACCAGATGTTTATGCTCTCCATAGAGCAAGGGTCCACACAACGCACCCAGAGGTTTCTAGTCGGTTCACCTCTAACCCTGGAGTTTCACTGGTTCACTCCTAACCAGATGTTTATACTCTCCACAGAGCAAGGGTCCACACAATGCACCCACAACGTACACTCCCGCCGAAGGCCTCCTACGAGGACTTCAAAGGGTGAGAACTACTTAAAACCCAATCCTAGAAAGGAATGATCACAAGTGTCCTCTTGGACTCTAGATACTTACAAATAAGTTGATGAGTCCCGTTAAGCACAACGCCGAATATCTCCTCCTCCTTGTTGACGAAGAGTCTTCTACTCCCTTGATCCGCAACACAAAAGATATACCAAGACTAGGCTTAGGGTTAGGTTAAGGTTAAGATGGAATCCTACTCTCTAAAGGTTTACCTATAAGGAAGGTAGAGTAGTTCCAATCTTATGCATTCAAGGCATCCCAGCCAATGATTTGTCATTAAGGTAGTAGCTGAATGATCCTTGAATGCGGAAGTTCATTCCCCAATCCACTCTATTAAATATTAATGGTGAGGGTGGATTGGAGGATGAACTCCCTCGAGAGAAAGGGCTTAGGGTATAAGATGTAAGTTGAAACACACAAAAGCTCTCTCTATTCTCTCTTACAGCAACAAAAGACAAGTCCTCTATATATAGGCAAAAAGTTCTAACGGATATAAAACGGTCACATTTATGACAGAGTTCGATATCATCGAGCAGGTTCGATATCATCGAGCGTATACTCTCGATAGCATCGATGGTCGCTGGATGACTCGGACTCAATGTCATACGCTTTTGAAACTCTTTGCCAATTGGTCGATGAATCGAAACAGTTGTCGATATCATCGGATTTTGAACTCCGATTTCATCGATGATAGGATCGATTGATCGACACATGAAAAATAAGAGAGACTTGACTTTGAGATATTTCAGGTTTTTATGAATGATCGGGGGAATCGTCGAGGTCATTGGAATTTGAATGTCAATGATATCGAGATCAAAGTCGAAGGCATCGATAAATTCAGCTAATTTATCTTTGAACTTGCTGGACAGATTATAACTTAGTTCTATACAATCGATCTGGTGTCGATATCATCGATATTTGAATATCGATTAAATCGAAGGGCCCCCGATCATAGTTAAAAACAACTTGAAATAACTGCTATAAGAAATGCGCGCCCACTATCGATATCATCGATGGTCCTCCAATCTTATCGGTATTTGAATTTAGATCATATCGGAAGAGCATCGATGCTATCGAAGAATTGTACGATTTTTTTTAAAAAATAGGGGAACCGAAAATCTTCCTGTCGATCTTATCGAGCCACTCTCGACGGTCTCGAGATTTGAATATCGATGATATCGATATATTTATCGATACATCGATAATTCGTCTAGATATATTGTGAAGTTGCTGGACATATTTAGTGCTTTTATCGATCATATCGATATGTCGCTAGGTGTATCGATATGTCGATAAATCCGTCCAGATGAATATTTAGTTACTGGACATTTTTTGTCCTCTTATCGATAATATCGTTAAGGTATCGAGAATATCGACAGAGCAGGTCGATCATATCGAGGGTGCTTCGATAAAATCGACAAGGCGAGAAAAACTTAGAGATTTTTCTATTTTGTAAAAAGTTTTCTCACTTTAAAAACCCTAAGATGTCTATCTTGTTTTAAGGGTTTTAATCACCTATGTTTTGGGACATGGGATGTGAGGCTATGATTTACCTATTGCGGGCTTCCACACATCCGGTTGAGGCAGACGCTTGAAATAATCTTCCTATCGAGCTCTGTCGACAGTCTGACCCATCATTCACGTAACTTGAGAAACCAGGGTACTAGCAGGTGCACTTTCAAATACATCTTTAAAAATAGGTAGGTTAGGGAGTTTTACATTACCTCTTCCAATGATTTTGCAGTTGCTGCCATCTCCAAATGTTACTGAGCCGCCATCGATTTGATTGATGTCTGATAGTATTGCCTTATCACTTGTCATATGTCTAGAACATTCATTATCCATGTACCATCTTGAATGACTACTTGCTTTGAAAGTTGTGTGATAACAAGGCACTTATCTTTTGGAACCCATTTCAATATGGTTTTGTGTTTAAGAGGATCTCTTACTATTCGTTGTGCTTGAGAGTAAGAGTTCTTCTTATTTCCACTTGCTCTGTTATTTCTAGAGTTGGATTTCAAGAGCTCTTTAAGTAAGTCCACTACATTATCTACTAGAGAATGGTTATTATTTTTCCTTTGACATTTGCAATAGTTGGCCTTAGTTTTTGGATTAGAAGTTTTTTTAAAAGGTTTGTCATTCTTCTTTATTTCCTTTATAATTTCTACTTTAGATTTTCAAGATTCACCCTTTTACAAATATGGGAGAAGAAGCTCTAGATTTTTCTGTGCGATTCTTGACATATCCTAAGCCAGATTTGTCGCTACTTCATTGATATGTAGTTAATAACTTTTCAAGTCTCTAGTCACCTTAGGTGTATATCCAAGTCTCTTTTGAATTTTTAAGAGAAACAACTTCTAATTTTAAATTCTCATTTTCGGTTTTGAGATTTTGAATTTCAGAAATTTTCAGACTTAAATCTAGTTTGGTTTTCTTAAAACAATCAGAAAAATGAGATTTTTCCAAAACGGATTTTTTAAGTTCTAATTTCAAATCAGCAAATTTTCCTTTTTGATCTTTTAGTTTTGCCGCAATCTTACAACTCTCTTTGTGTAGGGCATCATAAGCAAATTGAAGGTCTTCTTCATTTTCAGAATCACATTCAGGAATTTCATTGTCAGAAATTACAATAATCTGAAGAAGTGATTCTAGCTATAGTCATGAATGCCTTTTGTTCTTTCTCAGATTCTTGGTCTGATTCGTCTGTTTTTGAATTGGATTCAGATTCTGATGATTCATCCTTAGTGGCAATCATACCTCTTCTTTTAAATTTATCCTTCTTAGGACATTTTAAAGATACATGCCCATATTTAGAACAATTGAAGCATTGAGTGTCTTTAGATTTTGATTTCCAAATATTGAATTTCCTTTTCTTTTGTCCAAAGGATTTTGAAATTTTGATCTATTTTTATTCTTGAAAATTTTATAAAACTTTTTAGCCAACATATCCATATCATCTTCATTCTCATCAATTTCAGAATCTAAGTCTTTAGATTTAGAAGATTTAAGGGCTATGGACTTGTTCTTAGGAGCTTTGAAATTCAACTCATAAGTTTGTAGAGATCCAACTAATTCCTCTACCTTTATTACATCGGTATCCCTCAATTCTTCAATCGCAATGACTTTAGAATTGAACCTGTCAGAAAGTGATCGTAGTATTTTTAGGTACACTTTGCTTTTAGGGACTTTTTCTCCAAGACCCCACATAGATTTAACAATATCATTTAGTTTAGCATAGAGGTCCATGAATGATTCATTTTCTTCCATATGGATTTCCTCAAACTTTGTTGTGAGGATTTGAATTTTAGACATTTTGACAATGTTAGTCCCTTCATGTGTCATTTCGAGAATATCCCATGCTTGTTTTGTTGTATCACAAGAAATGATTCTTTTGAATTCATCTAGTGATAGAGCACAAGTAATAGCATTAAGAACTTTTGCATTAGCACTACTTTAACTTTTATGAACTATCGTCCAAAAAGTATAAGCAATTTCTTTCATGGATGTAGTTCCATTTTCAGCCACTACTTCCATCATTGGAGGGATCCATTGGGTCATGGTGGCTTGCTACACACTTTCATCAATGAACTTGAGGAAAATCTTCATCCTTGTTTTCCAACAGAATAGTTTGAGCCATCAAAGGGAGGTGGACTGGAACGGATAGAGTATCGAAATTTGACATTCCAATAGCTTTGGATCTAGCTCTAGGAAGTTAATCTCAAAAGAGCAACCTCACTCGGATACCACTTGAAAGAACGAGCTATAGATGTCCTAGAGGGGGAGTGAATAGGACTATGCCAAACATTTTGATACAATACGGAATAATAAAGCAATTAAACTAAATTGCTTAGAGTATCGAATTCTTGATATCAAATAGTTCGTAGGACAACTTGATACAGTTATTGCGATTTTCATGGGCTATCATAACAAACCCATTTGTGATTTTGACAGGATCACCACAAACATACCCGCTGAGATTTTCGGGCTATTGTTGAAGGTCAAATATTAAATATTATCCCCCATTTATTACTTGGTTTTATGAACATGATAATGCTTAATGTTCTATTTTAATCATGTTTGTGTTGCAATGTGAATTTAAGAGCTTGGATTAAAAAGGATACTAAAAGCATGGATTTAACGCTCAAGAATCACCAAAGTCAAGGATGGATCTTTTGAGATCAAGAATGAATAATTTACATGCCAAAGATCCAAGAAAATCAAGTGAGGAATAAAGAGATTTGAAGATTTGAATTGAAGAAAATAAATCCTAAAAATCTGCCTGCTTTGACTAGTCTAAGCCCTCCTTCGACTAGCCTAAGGCTTCTGCTCGACTAGTCGAAGATTCCTTGACTCGAACTCCAACAACATGAGCTTTTAAATTCTCGTCATCCTCGACCAGTCGAAGGTAACCCTCGACCAGTCGAATGTTGTCCTCGACCAGTCTAAGGTTACGTAGACAGCACACAAATTGCAAAAATTTGAGGCGGTTCCAAGGTCGGTTTGTGGAAATTCATGGTCAGTTTTCAAGAGGGTGTTACACAACTATAAATAGGAGTTCGTAGGATGTTCTTAGGCATCTTCTAGGGTTTAAGGAATGGAGCAAAAGGGTGGAACTGCCTTTCGGGAGTTTTTCTTCTTCTTCCTTAGTGTTGTTTTGTTTAAGAGTTTTTAGTTCAATCATGTCTATGGTTGGCTAAACCTCTTAGCTAGGGCTAAGAGGTGAAGCTTGTAACGTGATTAGGATATTTGTTTTGTTTTTATTCATGTTTTGTTGAACTCTCATGGATTCTATTTTGATTATAAGGAATATTTTTAGTTTTTAATGGTTTGTTGTGACAAATTACAATAGATCTACAATAGCTTTGAATATTTTCTTTTTCTGATTTGAGGTTGTGAAATTAGTAAGTCCCGTTGTTCACCATCGTCCCTTAGGCATGGTAGGATGATGGAATCCTTCATAATCTTCACAATTCTCTTATAATTGGTTGTGAGATAAGTAAATCTTATTGTTTGCCTTGTCTCCTGGGCATGGTTAGGTGATGGAATCACTTCCAAATCCTCACAACTCTCATCCATTGATGATTAGATCCATTAAAAGTTAGAGATATGACAAATCTCTTCTTACCAATTGGATAAGATAGGACTTTGATTCCAGTTGTGTCCTTGAATCAAGCAAGGTAGCATCCTGAGAACCTATAACTGGATCCTTGGAAATCCTACTTCTCACCTTTAAATTCATTAGTTTTAATTACTATATTCACAATTACTCTCTCAAAATATTCAGAATTAGGTTTACATCTTCTAGTTCTACTTCTAGTTAATTTCAGAAATGTACAAGATCAGTCCCTATGGATTCGACCTCGGTCTTACCGAGATTATTACTACATCGCGACCCTACACTTGGGATTGTGAACAAGTTTTTGGCGTCGTTGCCTGGGACTGACTGTTGCGTTTTCTCTGAATTTAATTAGTTTTAGAATTAGGTTAAGATTAGGACTAACAGTTTGTTCTGTTTTTAGGTTAGGAATTTTCTAGATTTTTTTAGGAACAACATTGTTTTCTGTTTTGTAAGATCCTAACATAGAAATCTCCAATCTGATAACTTCTTTCTAACTTCTTCCCTCTACTTACTTTCCATACTTGCTGTATAAATTAGAAAATAAAATTAAAATTTTGGTGTGGTTCATGCCCTCGGGGGTAAGGAACCATACTCTGAGATCTTTGAGAAAATGAGTTTTTGGTTGTAAAATCGATTGACAAGTTAGGAAATCCTCAAATTTTTTGAAATATCAATTGGAGCATGGCTTAAGAGCATCATCCTGTGTAGCACACACCACCTATTAGGATGGTGCGTGATGAGAATGAAGTGCATCGAGATCCACCGGTTCGAACTTTACGAGATTATTTACAACCAGTGCGAACAAGTTCACCTTCCTGCATAATTCTCCCAATCAATGCAGGAAACATGAACCTCAAACCTGAGATAATTCAATTGCTTCCTAAGTTTTATGGACTTGATTCAGAAAATCCATATATACATATTAAAGAATTCGAAGAGATTATTACAACCATACATTTTAATGATGTTCCTCCTTATACAATTAGCCTTAATTATTTCCATTCTCTCTAAAAGAAAAGGTCAAATCATGGTTTCCTTCATTAAGGCCTAGATCCATTGGCACATGGGCAAAGATGAGCCAGGAGTTCCTTAAAAAGTTCTTCCCTACTCTTAAAACCAACACTCTTAGACGGGAAATAATGAATGTCTCCCAGAAAAATAATGAGACCTTCTTTAAATGTTGGGAACGGTTTAAGGACTTACTTCTCGCCTGCCCACACCATGGTTATGAAACTTGGCTGAAAATTGATCTTTTTTATGACGGACTCAGTCCAAACATGCACCAATTTGTATAGATGATGTGTAATGGCAAGTTCATGGATAAGAAACCAGAAGATGCATGGGATTACTTGACACGCTAGCTGAAAATGCTCAATCATGGGACACATCAAACCAAACTAGTACTCCCAAGGAAATGCCAAGAGAGATAGGAATACATGTACTCAAGGAGGATGATATTAATGTAGAATTGGCAATTCTCGCACGAAAAATTGAGGACTTGGAGTCCAGGAAGGAATCAACTCAGCCCAAAGCAGTCGTCGAAATCGTATGTGGAATTTGTGAGAGCGATGTACACTCAATTAAAGATTGTCTTACAACCCAGCATTTCAAGAGGTGTTTCACGTTCAAGCAGATACTACAAACGTGTATCAACGACCACTTAATGCACCAAATTCCGACACGCACACTCCCAATGAGTGGAACATTAATTGGGGAAATGAACCAACTACAAATGTAACTAATTATCCACAAGGGCCATTTAGTGGACTTCCACCAAGGAGAACCCTTGAAGATACATTAAATGCATTTAGGCAAGAGCAACTGCAGGCTATGAATGAGCTTAGAACTTTGGTTGCAAGACTTGAGACACAACTGAATGTTAGGGAGACTGGGATTTTTTTGGCTCAACCGCAGCCTAACCCAATAAGACAATGTGAAATTAATATGTGATCTCAACTCTTCAGCTCAACATCTGAAACATGTTAAAACCATCACAACCTTGAAAAATGGAAACGAAATAGACAAAGAGATTCCAATGAAGGTTGAAAAACCCAAGGAATCCAAAAATTCAAAAGATTGTGGTGAATCTAGCAATGCTCCATATGCCAAAGAACCAATGCAGGGATACAAACTCGTGGCCCCATTTCCCCAATGTCTCATCACATCAAAAAGACTAAGTGAGAATCAAAATATTCTAAAGGTTTTTCAACAAGTCAAGATCAACACCCCCTTGTTGGATAAAATTAAACAGTTTCCATCTTACGCCAAATTCCTGAAAGATCTATGTGCGGTAAAGCGAAAGCTTAATATAGATAATGAAGCGTTTTTTACTGAATAGGTGAGCGCCATAATCAATCAAAACACTCTTTCAAAATATAAGGATCCTGGAAGTCCTATGATCTCATGTGTGATCGAAAACTTCAAAGTTGATAATGTACTTTTAAACCTTGGGGCAAGTGTTAATCTGATACCATACTCGGTATATGAACTGTTAGGCCTCGGTGAGTTGAAACCTACCAAAACAACATTACAACTAGCCGATCGATCAATCAGAATACCGAGAGGTAAGATAGAAGATGTGTTGGTCCAGGTCGATAGATTCTACTACCTAGTAGATTTCATCATCTTGGACACACACTCGGCTTCAAATATGGGCGCTCAAATTCCGATCATATTAGGTCGGTCATTCCTGGCCACTGCCAATGCCATCATAAATTGCAGGAATGGAGTAATAAAAATATCTTTCGAAAATATGATGGTAGAATTCAATGTGTTTCATTTGCACAAGCCACAAGAGGATGAGGACTTGACCCATGAGATGAACTTGATAAATACATTTGAAGATGATGAGTCTCTTTTAACGGAAACTCCTGAATTTCTGGATGTCGGCCTGGGACACTTTGCGGATTCAAACGATCATATTGGCCAGGAAGTTGATGTCACTCCTTTCACTAGCACAAAAATCCATTACAAGTGGAGGAGATAGATTCTGAACCGGAACCAACAACTTCGGATTTTAAAGGGACCACGGCAAACATTCCTTTTATTTTTCAATTATTTATGGTCTCCCTTTCACCTCAGCCTACTAATATTGAGAAATTATCTTCTTAAGGTGAATCTTATATTCTCTAGAAACCTCCAAATTCCAATCACGAACTTTATGCTGAGGTCCATAAACTTCTCTGGAAATTCATACTCTAAGGCATCCAAGCCTATTGCAAAAAGGCTTTTAGATGACCTTGTTGAGAAACCTACTGAGAAATTTATCAAGATATTGGCCGGAGGAGGAACCTTGCGGCATGACCGGGTAGCTTTTCCTTTGCTTTTCACTGTTTTAGGATAGTTTTCTTATCGTCTGTTTGGGTCTTTTGTGCTAACCCATCTTCACACTGAGATCATTAGAAAAGCCTAAAAATTTCTTCTTCAGGTATTATCTTTCCACCACTTCTCTTTTTCTTTTCATTGCCTCTTTTGCATTACATGCTTATTTCTTTTACATTGAGGACAATGTAGATTTTAGGTTGGGGATGAGAGATTAGGTAAACTAATCAGTTTTTAGTCTTTGAGCAAAAACTGTAGAAAATTGGAAATTTTTTGAAAATTAGAAGTACAAGATGCTTAATATTGATGATTATGTCTCTTGGATTCAGTTACTTGGAGATTTCAAAGTTAAGTTCGAATTATTAATCCATGAAAGAAGTTTTAAACATTGACTGAGTCATGATTTCACATATCACATCTAGCTTACACATTAAGGTTTTGATTCGATATTGAATTAATAACTTGATGATTATTAAGCATGGAAGGAACTGACTTGGGGAATTTGTCCATCATGTTCAATGAGAAGAATTGAAAAAGAAAAAAAAAAAAAAAAAAGTTGTCATCGAAAAAGGCCACCTATTAAAGATCTTTAAAAAGATTGAACATAGCGTGAAAGTCATCGATGGAAAAATTAAAAGCTAGAAGAATTTAAAAAAAAAAGGGGGGGGGGGGGGATTGGAATATGAACTGTAAGGCGAGTTTCAGTTTAGGTTTTGGTTGTCCTGAATGCTCTCTTAATTATCAATGTTATCATGAAAGTGAATAATTAAACCTTTGATTGTAATAAGTCCAGATTTCACTATGCACCCATGGAACTCAATGTTTAGAATTGTCCTAATTTGTGGATTAATGCTTTGAACTTGATTATGAAGCTTACTGCGTACCTAGGAGAGTATAGTGCTCAACATTGATGTATTCTGAAACTCTATTATCAGGATTGTTTTTGAAACCCCTTGAGCTTATGGAAATTATATGATGGTTTCGAAATATTTTTCGCATACTTTGCTCGAGACTATCAAAATGCTGGTTGGGGATTGTGTTGAGGGTCAAATATTACATATTATCCCCATTTATTACTTGATTTTATGAACATGATAATGCTTGATGTTCTATTTTAATAACGTTTGTGTTGCAAGGTGAATTTAAGAACTTGGATTGAAAAGGATGCTAAAAGTATGGATTTAACGCTCAAGAATTACCAAAGTCAAGGATGGATCTTATGAGATCAAAAATGAAGAATTTACATGCCAAAGATCTAAGAAAACCAAGTGAGGAATGAAGAGAATTTAAGATTTAAAGTGAAGAAAAGGAACCCTAAAAATTTGTCTGCTTCGACTAGTATAAGCCCTCCTTCAACCAGTCTAAGACTTCTGCTCGATTAGTCGAAGATTCCCCAACTCGAACTCCAGCAACATGAACTTTTAAATTTTCGTCATCCTCGACCAATCTAAGGTTACGCAGACAGCACACAAATTGCAAAAATTTGAGGCAGTTCCAAGGTCGGTTTGCAAATATTTAAGGTCGATTTTTAAGAGGGTGTTACACAACTATAAATAAGAGTTCCTAGGATATTCTTATGCATCTTATAGAGTTTAAGGAGTGGAGCAAAAGGGTGGAGCCGCCGTCCGAAAGTTTTTCTTCTTCTTCCTTAGTTGTTGTTTTGTTTTAGAGTCTTTAGTTCAATCATGTCTATGGTTGGTTAAACCTCTTAACTAGGGCTAAGAGGTGAAGCTTGTGGCATGATTGGGATGTTTGTTTTATTTTGATTCATGTTTTGTTAAACTCTCTTAGATTCTAGTTTGATTATAAGGAATATTTTTAATTTTTAATGGTTTGTTATGACAAATTATAATAAATATGCAATAGCTTTGAATATCTTCTTTTTCTTATTTGAGATTGTGAAATTAGTTAGTCCCGTTGTTCACCATTGTCCCTTGGGCATGGTAGGATGATGGAATCCTTCCTAATCTTCACAATTCTCTTATAATTGGTTGTGGGATAGGTAAATCCTATTATTTGCCTTGTCTCCTAGGCATGGTTAGGTGATAGAATCACTTCCAAATCCTAACAACTCTCATCTATTAATGATTAGATCCATGAGAAGTTCAAAGATATGACAAATCTCTTCTTACCAATTGAATAAAATAGGACTCTGATTCCAGTTGTGTCCTTAAATCAAGTAAGGTAGCATCCTGAGAACCTACAAGTGGATCCTTGGAAACCCTAGTTCCCACCTTTAAATTCATTAGTTTTAATTACTCTATTCACAATTACTCTTTCAAAATATTCAAAATTAGGTTTACATCTTCTTCTAGTTGTACTTCTAGTTAATTTAAGAAATTTACAAGATTAGTCCCTGTGGATTCGATCTCGGTCTTACCAAGATTATTACTACATCGCGACACTACACTTGGGGTTGTGAACAGCTATCTCAGAAAAATCCTAACTGAAATGAAAGTAAAACAGAACTTATCTTCGATTGGCGAGTCGAAGTTGTAGCTGTAACATGAATGCAACGATCTTCTTCTTGGGATATAGATGAAATCATGTATGAGCTCAACCCAAAAGAATATAGGGATCTATAAAGTATTCAATATAAAACAAAAATCGTAGGTGTTGCAAATTCAATTCTCTAGATCTCAAGTTAGAGTATGGATTACTCTATAAAAGACAGTTAAAGCATCTTAAGAAAGAGAATGAAAATAAGTTAAAACAGAAGATTAGAATTATGTTAAAAAAGCTTAAAGGGATCCTAGCTTTCTCACTTGAAAAGATGAATTTTCTCACTAACTTTTGTTGTATAAATATATGAGAGAAGCTCTCTATTTATAGCCAAAGGATTTGGAAATTCAGCTGGCCCGAGTGTCGGTTCGGCTAGCCGGATTTCTACGATTTCATGCCAACGACACTCGGATTTTGCGAGATAGAATCTTTCAAAAATTTGGCTGGCCCAAACCCAAGTTGGCCTGGCCGACTAAAGGGTTCAGCTGGCCGACCAAAGAGTTCGGTTGGTTCAATTTGCTTGAAATCCAAAAACCGTCATTGTCGGAAACTTGACCGAACAAGTTCGAGCTGGCCGAACCCAAGATCGGGCTAGCCGAACATGCCGCGGAAAATCTTATGAAATCTGTAAATTTGCCCGAATCATGTAGGGTTAGCCGAAGACAGGCTGGCCGAACCAAATGTCAGGCTGACCAAACTTAAGTGTATTTTTACATAAAAGATGATCATTACAATACTATATGAAATACACCTAACCTAAGGTTATACTATCTGATGGTTGACTCATACGGAGTATTCCGATCTTCGAACCATGTACTTTCATGACTTGAGATATTGAGTCTTCCTTGAGACGCTTGATCATGTCAATAATATATTTTTCATGAGTTGTCTAAGAAAATCTTCATGAGAGCTTGTGATCTTTTCAGGACTACGAAATTTGACAACTAAATTGTACTTGAATATAAGCACTTACACGAGCTATCTTCAGAAACTATTTGTTTGCCCTTGGACGGGAGATTTGCCTTGACAGTAGAAGGATGAACGTCTTTGAGGGAAGGTGAAGAGCGAATTGGCTCTGATATAAGAGATACTGTAACTGTAACCTGATCCCTACTTCCTGAGTCGGAGAATATAGAGTAGTGGTTAGAACTTCAAGCTGATGGACTTTCCAAGAAAACACCCAACAATCCCTACACCATTTTCGAAATGATAAATTAAACATTTTTAAATAAAGCCTATAAACCTTATACATAAATCAGGGCATCTTATGGACTTGCAACTTCATGTTGAAAATTCATTTTTTTTTTTTTTTTTCTGAGGTACTTACTAACAAACTTTTGTTAAATCAAATATATTTCACATATAAGCTTCATTTATGTTCTTTCTTGAGTAGATTTATCAGCTATGAAAACATTATCATGGCTGATAATGACTGAAGAGCTCAAAAACAAGGACTTCCCAAGAGGTCACTAGGATGATAACGAAAAAACAAGGACTTTCTAAGAGGTCACCCATCCTAACGCAAATACAATGACATTCCCAGAGGTCATCCATCCTACTACTCTCACCCTAGCATGCTTCACGGTAGAGTTCTTGTGATATGTTATCACAGGAAGAACCATGGTATTTTCCAAGGTTTTCACCTTTTAAGTATTCTTTATATGTGGTTGACCAGAGTCGGTTTATTGTTGTTAGGTTTCCCAAAGAGTTCAGTGCAATATCAGTCTCAACTTTTGGCCCATGGTGTTGTTTAATGCTGTGGAAGGAGAACTATCCCAACAGAAACATAGTGACAAAACTTTTGTTGTTGATAATTTCTCAGCCAGGTAATACCTGGGGAGAGATCTCCGGATGTTGACATTTTTCTCTTCTCACGACATTATTCAAAAAGTAAAATAAAAATCTCACTGAAAATAAAATATTTATTCTAAGTTAATAAATAAATTTTAAAAAGAAAAAAGAATTAGAATTGAATTATTTTAATCACTAAATCCTTTTCCATTAAAATTGAAATAATTTCATGTCAAAATCGTGAAAAGTTAAAACTGGCAGGATTTTGAAAATCATTGGGATATTATTGTGCTAATATCAGGGCATTTTAAAATTTTTGATGTGCCGCACTCAACCTCCGTACTTTGATAAGGTCAGCCTCATCAAATGGAGATGTTACGTGATGAGAGAATCATATAAACTCTACATGTTACAAACATGTAAAGTAATGAGAACATACTGAAATTCTTTGTGATTGAACAACTGCATCCCAAAATTGTGGTGACCTTTTTCCTCTTACTGGTCATAAACACGATGCTTGCAACCCAAAATTGTGGCGACTTTTTGCTCATACTGGTCATAAACATGATGCTCGCAGATCAATGGTCATGAGTAACGTGTACAGAAAATGGAGATTTGGAATCACTACGAAGTAGAAGAAATTATAAAAATAGATTCCCTTTAATTTCATCACTCCATTTACATGATTACATTATCAGCCTTTTCCGTTGATCATATGATGTGCCCACTTGAAACAAGGGATCCATATTCTTCACTTTTGGAGAGCACAGACGAGAGAGTCACCTCCTGTAGCTTGCCTCCATCTAAGAGAAGGACTCGGTCTGCCATTCGAACTGTTTCCAAACTGTGGGCAATCACAAGTACCTGCACATTTTCTTTCTTTTAGCATGAATACTTCCAATAAGATCTTTCAAGGCCATGTAATTAGGCTGTGTCTGGATGAACAAGTGAATTGAATTGCCAACATCTATTTTTTTAATATGAATGTACAAAATCGAATGTTGTTTCCCAATATCCAAAACGATTAATCCACAAATTGTAGTATTGTCTCTTTCAAGTCAAACTTGAAAATAATACAATCAATTTTAAGCCAAAACCATTAACCTGAACATGAGAAAAGGAAAATATAATTTGTTATTTGTACTTTATCAGACCAATAATTGCAATTTATTAATTCAATATTTCATCCGATAGGTTGGCCCCACCAAGAGGATGACTTTGTGTAAAGATCAGGCCCATCCACTCATCAGGCGGACCACACTTGTATTTTGTTATTTATCAGCAGCTATACACTATTTTATCATGTGGCCCACCTGATGAGTGGATGGGGCTGATTTTTGCACAATGGTGGGGTCAAGGGCCAACCTATTGGACAGGGTGGATGTCACATGCAGATGATAGGCTGAAAGTTATCCACTGGGTGGATGGCAATGTATCGCCTGCCAGTTTGGACATGAGCATTCATCACGTTCATGCATGCAAGCACACACATATACATGTTCTGACGGTGGAGAAGTACAGGCAACTGTTAAAGGTTACTAAATGATCAACATGCTGGTTAGTACAGATTTATATTCCAAGCACTGTAATGAAAAGGATGCAAGCAAGGTATTCAACATAACAGTAACGGTCATAACCATTACGCATTACAGGGTCGAAACGGCCGTAACAGCCATTAGAGAAAAAACAGGCCGTAACGGTCCTGTAACATTTTTTTCAAAAAATAAAAAAGGGCCGTAACGGCCCATATCATAGCGGTAATGGTGGTGGCCGTTACAGTCTCTTATCATATTGGATGCAAGGCTAAAGATAAATTAATCAAACTGATGGATTCCTCAGTCTCTTATATGCATGCTAACGTATTTCCATGAGATGGTGTGCTGCTTCCAAAGAACTGCAAGTCAATATATAGAAACACTTTCTAGTGATGAAAATTTCTTTTTCTTTTTTTATTTTACTGACATCTTATTCCATTTGCTTCTTTTGCTTCTATTCACCACTATACGACTTGAATGCTGAATTTGGGTTTTTGCCAAAGAGGTAATGAAGGAAGATGGACTGAAGTTCGCTGGAAGAAAGGATTGTCAAGTGAGGGGGTAACAATGTTGTTTATCTGAATATCTCATTTAGCATGAACGAAAAGGAAATATTCATGAGGTTTCAGGAATAGAGCAAGGTGTTGGATGCCCTCATCCCAAAGCTTTCTGGTTTGAAGAAATCAAGGGTTTTTGCTTTCGTTCATTTCAAAAACAGTGGGTAAGCTCTGTAAGGCCTCTGATTCCCTCAGTGAAGCAAACATGTGAGGTAGAAACATTGGGTTTCATTTGGTCCATGACACCCAAAAATCAGTGGACACCATCGAACTGATTAGGGCCTGAAAGGAGGTCCTATGACAGGAATGGTCAAGGCCATATCTTCATCAAACCAAATTGTGGTGGGTAGGGGTGGCAAGGGGCCAGGCTAGAGCCAAGGTTGGCCCAGTCGCCCCATAAGCCCTAGCTCTAGCCTGGACCTGGCCTGGCACCAATCAGGCTAAAGCCCTGTCCTTAATCGAGCTAAAACATCCTAGGTCCTGCCCTAGCCGTACAAAGCTGGGCCGAGACAGGGCCGACCCTGTAAGGAAAAGAGTAAGATGGTCAAAGATTGTCCAAATCTAAAGTTTTTTTTTTTTTTTTTTTCTTTCTTGCAATATCCCTAAAAAGGTGGTGGAAGAAGGAGAAATGGAGAAGAACATAGAGAGGAAAATCAGGGTAAACTCCATCAATTGGAGAAAAGGAACAAAGATGGAACAAGGTGCCTAGGAAAGGTAGATCATCCCTGAACTCCATGTCCTATGAACGGAATAGGGCTTTACCTTGTTCACCAGCCATTTCCCAGAGGAATGGTCTTCAAAGGACATTCGTTATCACTTCGGTAAGTTGTAGAAGGTCACTGACATTTTGAATCCTCATCGGGAAGAAGTGGAGAGAGTGATTGCTGATTTACATGGCAGATGGGTATCCGGTAAGAGAATGATCATTGATTTGGTGAGATACAGACCAGAATAGATGGAAGAAGAACATCCAAAGTGAGGAGGAAGATCCCAGAGACAGAGCCCATAACAAAGCAGACGGTGAAGGCGACCATGGTTTATGGAAAACCCTATTAGGAAGTGATCAAGTCAGGGGAAGGTTCTGGGAAGGATGCTCAGCCTAGCAGGAGCAATCTTAACTGAGCAAAGGTTGCATGTAAGAAGAAGATATCCAGGTGACTGTATCCAAGTGTAGGATGTGAGATGCGGAGCTGTTCAATATCCCTGTTGGAGGCATCTGTATGGCTAAAGGAAAAACGGGGACTGATGGAAGGAGAGTTTAAGCTTCACAAGCTTCAGAATCAGAAGATCTGGATCCAAAGTGCTAGCCATATCAACATGAATAAAAAAATGGCAGCAAGAGAATCATTTGCTGATGGGCTGATCAAATGCCTACATCAATGGTGAGATTGGTCTCCGCTGGGTTCAAGGAAGACTGGATTAGCTTCTATAGAATCCTGGTTGAGCTCTAGAAGGAGGTGCTCAAGGTGGTGGTAAGTGATTGCCATCGATGAAAAATCTTTGTTGAAGGATGACATCCTGCAGGCCCAAATGAAAATCCGAAGAAGAGGATGGATGATGATCGCAGACAAGGTTGAAATCCAGATTACTGAGAGTCTGGTATCATTCCAGATTCTGGTAGAGGTCTCATCGCCCAGGAAAGCATGCTGCTTAGGACTGGAGAAGACGATGGCAATGGTGATGGTGGGGTCTCATGATCCAAAGCACAGCACTGGCGGGTGAAGGAGCTCCTAACCTAGTGTCCTGCAGACCACCAATTCTTTGCTAGGATAAGTGCCAGAATCAGTGAATCCAGTTGGGAGACGAGTTGTCTTGCTGGGCTCAAAGCATCTGTCTAGTTACAGCGGTAGACAACTGGATCCAACTTCCAATCAGTGTAAGGCTGGTTTTGTTGACACGAGTGTGGGAAGTGGTATCACGTGCCAGGTGCATGAGAAGGTTGGTGAGCTGGAGAGAAGCCTAAAGTCTCTGACCATCCTGCCAGAAATAGGTGATTGTTCGAAGCAGAGTGCAGTTTGTTTGCAGACCTAGGAGCCCCACCAGCCCAATGGCAGGATGTGCTACCAGAGGCGAGGGAGTCGTTAGTTTTTTATACTCACTTGATGCCTTTCACAGCTCACCCCCTTTCATATCTTTCGCAGGCCGAAGGTCCCCTTTCTACTGCACTCAACATCATAGAAGTCAACAGGAGAAATTGATGGACTGCAAGGGGAAGTGGATCCGCTTCGGCAGTGATCCATTATGGAGGTGAATTTGTGGGGCTCTAATGATGGACATATCGCAACAGCTGGCAGGTGTCAAAGTAGGCTCAACAATGGGATTAGAATTGGAGACTAGGAGATCAAAACCGGACGTGGGTTATGACCAGTGTTTTAAATATCGACGATATCAGCCGATATATCCCACGATATATCTTGTATCCCACCTGTGGGATACGAAACACACAAGTAGTGCCAATATATCATATATCCCACTTATTCGATCCAGTGAGCATTTTCAATTTTCGATCAATGTTTTTGTTGCAAGTTACCTTAAACCAAAGTCCAATGCTTACAAATCTATGATTCTTCAGGTTTTCCATAAAAAATTATGGATTTGGATCTTCGATTTCGAGATTTTGGAGAGACAAGTCAAGTTGTGGAAATTGAGAAAAATCAAAATTTCTCATTTTCCCACAAATCAGTTGCAATCTATGTAACTTGATCTAGTGATTCTTCGTTGGCTTTTGAATGTATTGCTTGTGTTTCCATACATGTCTTCTTATGTTTATAAATTATATGAATAGACTCGGTGTTCGAAGTATCGGTATTGCTACAAGTTTCGCTAGCCAAGGATACCAAAAAAATATCGATATCGCTGATAACCGAAAATGCGAGGAAACATGGTAAAAATGGTGGAATTTTGGGCGAGACTTCAGGACATGTTAAAACATACATATTTGCATATTAAGAAATAAAAAATTGCAAAAAGAAAGCATATATAACTAGTTTCCATTTAATGAGGCCTTAAAAGCATGCACTGTTATAAGAAATCAGTCCAACCATCCCATCCGCCCTATTTAACCATCCAAACATCCAACGATATTGCAAAATATCAACAACACATGATATTTCACCAAGAAATCATCAACGATTAGAAAGGAAACAAAAGATTGTAGTCTCAATATCGCGCATGTTGCGATATCGATAATATCGAAATATTATTAATATTATCGATGACAAATTGAACACTACATATAACCATGTGCCCATGAAATAAAATTCTAATAAACAAAATTTTGATGATATCTATACGTTAGTGATATTATTAAAATATCGATACACTTATGATACAAGCATTAATTAGAATTTATATAGTCAAAAAGATTGGCGATAAATTGGCAATATTGAAGCATTGGCAATACAAGCGACACCTAGAATTTACATAGTTGAAAATATTGGCGATTACATTAGCGATATTGATACATTGGCTATACTTAGCGATACATTGCTAATACTTGAAATTTCTGATACTACCAGCGTTATCGGTTTTGCTACTAGTGTTATCGGTATCGCTGAGCTAGAGATAAGGATAATATTAGAGATATTTCGATAATATCGAAGATAATTCGAACACTAAATAGACTTTGAATATACTTGCATCAGTCCAATTAGAAAGCACATATATTAGGACCCCATACAAAGGAAACCCCTATTATGTACACTTTTTTTGTAATTTTTTGATTTCCAAGTGTGTATTGATGTCTTTTTCAACAATCCCTAAAGTTTCATTGAAAAATTCGACCAATTTCCCAATGTTCCCATGTTTCCCAACAAAAGCGATACATTATGCAATACAACCAAGGTGTTCCGTATCCGTTACGATACGTCAGTAAAGGCTGATACGTATAGGTAACAGCCGTGACCGTTACGCGATACGGGGGTGAAAAGGGAGTAGTTAGTTTTTTGAGACCATAAAGGCCGTTACAGGGGTAACGGTCGAAAAACAATCACCTTTTTTTCTATTTAAATTCATTTTTCTCTTCTTTTTCACTTTTCTCATTCCAAAAACTCTCTTATATCATTTCACAGCAAATTTCAACCACTCTTACTATAGCTTTTAAGATTAAAATTGTGGATTGAAGTGATTTGAGCGAGTAGAATCTCTGAGGGCCTTTTTTCAAAAAATTGAAAAAACAGTATTTATACCTTTTTCCGATTTCTAGTTCTAATGCTTGATTGTGATGTGTAAACATTAAAGACATAATCATATTAAACAATTCGCTAGACAACCCAATACAACACTCTCACCAAAGAGTGGTCCGTTACACTACCATAAACATGTTCAAAATAATAAAAAAATGAATACATATTTGAAATATTTACATTATTCTTGATTTTTTAGATGTTATTTTCAGAATTTTTCGGGCAAAAGAAAATTTTCAACTGTTACGGGGGTCGTAACAGTCGTTACGCCCCCGTATCGGCCAATACGCGTATCAGTAATGGTGGTAACTGTTATTGCCACCATTACCAATAGGGAATACCTTGGATACAACTGATATATCCCATGCAATAACCGATATTTATCCATATCCCAAGGGTGTGATACATTATGCGATAACGATATTTAAAACACTAGTTATGACTAGAAGAGGGGCAAAGAAGGTCAAAACTTCAAAGGTGGCAATGCAAGCGTTAAGGATCAAGAATGGACTAGATACTGTATTCAACGAGCAGGGAGGCCAGTGGGAGTAACTATGGACAACAGCAACAAAGACATCTTTACCATTTTCAAATTGCTTGAAGAGCGGAAGAAAGTGTTGAAAAGAAAATTGGGGAGAAGCATAGGAAACAAGAAGGAAACTGATAAGGGAGAACTCCTAAGACTAGCATTATCACTCAATTATGATAAGTCAAGAGGGAATCACCAAATCTGAGGTTCAAGCTAGCCAGCAATTAGGAAAAGGTAAGTGATGGGGACATCAGAGGACCTACTCAGGTGTACTAGAGATGGATACGACCACCCACATCAGCACAGCTTTCTTTGTGAATGGGAGACGAGTTCCAAATGGGGCCCGCCAGGCCATTTTGAAGACCCCACATGCATTGGACGTGCATCAAGAAGACACCACTTTGGGATGATGCATGTGGGCTGCTTAGGAGACTATTTAAGTCATAGGATTTCTATTTCAAGTCAATCCAACCGTTAGATCTTGTCGATCAGGCCATCGGGCCACCAAATCTTTTAGATCTGGGCCCCTTGGACTTTGATCTTGCTTTCTTTATATTTTCTATTATTTTTAAGTTTTATTTGATAGTTGGGATTGATAATAAATGTTTTAGTTTTCTTATTTTGGATAGTGGGCCACTTTACTTAAGTAAGTGGCATAGTTGTAATTTTGCTGGATTTTAATTCCGAATTTTTAATTATAAAAGCACAAGGTCGGTGAAGTTCCAACCCTAGTGGAGATTTAAGAAGAAAAAAAGAAGAGAAGCTCTCTCGTGTGAAGGAATTTTCTTCATTATTTTCTAGGGTTAAAAATAAAAAAATAATAATAATAAATAAATAAATAAATAAAAAACCTCCCTTCCAATTAAATTGTAGGAGGGCAGAAACTTGTTTGATTGTGGATTCCCCGAGGTATATCCTTCCTCTTCCTCTTCTTCGAAAGGTAGTATTCTTCTTACATCCTTCCCCTCTCTTCTTCAAAAGGTATTCTTCTTCTTCTTCGTCTTCTCTTATCTTTTTCTTTTCCCTTCCATTATAACCTTCTAAACCCTAGATCTTCAATTTCCTATTTTTTCCAATTTCTAAAATCCCTGATTTCAAAATCCCCAATTCCCATGAACCCTAATTTTCCTAATTTCAAATTTTCCCCTTTCCTAACTCTAATCATAAAAGCTACAAATTTGTCCATTGGGTGTGGAACATGCGATGCTAAATTGGAAGCTCTATCCTTCCATCGACCCTAATTTTAATTGATTTATGTGATTTCTTAGCATGCGGACATGTGATTTAGGTTAAATCAGATTTATTTCATATTGTTTACTCTTAATTAATTAGTAGGTTCACATCTTTTGTTAATTGAATTACTTTATGGACTCTTTCATAATCTCCATGTTGCATGCTAGCACTAAATCATGCGTCCTGCATCAAATTTAGTATCAAAGCAAGATCAGATGATGCAAAGGTATTAAATTTGGAATCAAATTGATGGGGACATCAGAGGACCTACTCAGATGTAACTGAGACAGACGACCACCTACATTAGCACAACTTTCTTTATTGATGGGAGACGAGTTCCAGATGGGGCCCGCCAGGCCATTTTGAAGACCCCACATGCATTGGACATGCATCAGGAAGACGCCACCACGGGATGATGCATGTGGGTTGCTTAGGAAATCATTTTAGTCATACGATTTATATTTTGTGTCGATCCAACCATTGGATCCTGTCGATCAGGCCATTGGGCTACCAGATCTTTTAGATCTGGTCCCCTTGGACTATGATCTTGCTTTCTTTATATTTTTTTGTTATTTTTAAGAGTTATTTGATGGTTGAGATTGATAATATATGTTTTAGTTTTCTTATTTTGGATAATGAGCCGCTTAAGTGAGTAGCATAGTTGGAATTATGCTGAATTTAATTCCAAATTTTTAATTATAAAAGCACAAGGGGGGGTGGAGTTCCAACCCTAGTGGATATTTGAGAAGAAAAGAGAGAGAGAGAGAGAGAGAGAGAGAGGCTCTCTTATGTGAAGATATTTTCTTCTTTATTTTCTAACCCTCCCTTCCAATTAAATCGTGGAAAGGTAGAAGCTTGTTTAGTGGTGGATTCCAAGGTATTCTTCGTCTTACATCCTCCTCTCTCTTCTTCAAAAGGTATTCTTCTTCTCTTATCTTCCTTTTTTCCCTTCCATTACAATCTTCTAAACCCTAGATCTTCATTTTCCTATTTTTCCTAATTTCTACAAACCCTAACTCCAAAATCTCCAATTCCCACGAACTCTAATTCTCCATATTTCAAATTTTCTCTTTCCTAACCCTAATCATAAAACCTACTAGTCGTTCCCTTGAGTGTGGAACGTGCGTATGCTAAATTGGAAGTTTTATCCTTCCATTGACCCTAATTTTAATTGATTTATGTGATTTCTTAGCATGCGGACATGTGATTTAGGTTAAATCAGATTTTATTTCCTATTGTTTACTCTTAATTAATTAGTAGGTTCGCATATTTTGTTAATTGAATTACTTTATGGACTCTTTCATAATCTCCACGTTGCAAGCTAGCATTAAATCATGTATCTTGCATCAAATTTGGTATCAGAGACCATAGGTTTAGCATAGGATTTTTGTGTTACATCTAGGTTAGAGTCACATCTAGGGTTAGTAGAGCATTCATTGCATATACGATCATATTGCTAAATTTTTGTTGGAGTATCCTATTGCTAAATTTTTAGCAAGCGTTTCCCCTTATACTATTGTTGAAATTTCAGCATAGCAATCTCAAGTTGTCACATTTCTGAATTTTCAGTTTGTAATTTTCAGATTACACTTTTGCTGAATTTTCAGTTTGGCACTGTCGGATTACTATCCTACTAAATTTTTTTCAACATAAGATTTGAGGATAGCGACTTGCTGAATTTTCTGAATAGTGTGTCTAGCATGATCTCTAGGTTAGTACTATCATTGTAATCACATTGTCCTAGGACAGGGTTTCCTTTAGAGTGTCCTTGTGTCCCACTATGAATCTAGAGCAGATTGACGAGGCCCTTAGCGCTATCAACAACCGTCAGACGGCTATTGAAGCGCACAATAGGATCACCACAACTCAATTGATTGTGATCAATGCGCATGTCAATCGGCTTGAAGCCTCCTTTCAGGCAAACCCCGACACTTGGGAAGATGTCCAATCACAAGTCGGAGATCAAGTTGAGATTGTGTCACTTGCAATTATTAGCCGCGCCTTAAGCCAAATTGTAGAAAGTGATGATTAGCGCAGGGATTCAATTTTCCACACTTATGCCAAGTGTGGTGGCAAAAACCGCAAGGTGATCATTGATAGTGGCAGTTGCATCAATGTGGTATCTGCTCGCACTGTGGGCCGCTTAGGTATGTTAGTCGTTCCTGATCCTCAGCCCTATCGAGTCTCATGGGTTGACGCATCTTCAATTCTAGTTTCTCAGCGTTGTCCCATTCCCATCCAGTTTTGTTCCTATACGGACATGGTGTGGTGTGATGTTTTGCCTATGGATATAGGCCACATCATTTTGGGTAGGCCTTGGTTGTATGACATGGATGCAACACTATTCGGTCGCTCGAATACGTGTTCGTTTCTGTATGAAGGCAAAAGGATTGTCTTGAAGTCTTTCCCGCCCAAAAGCATCCCTAAAAAGGAGGATGTCAAGACATGTGGCCCTGAAGATGTTACGAAACTTCAGCTTGAGTCTCTTCCTATAGTTAATGCCAAAGAGTCTGAAAGAGAGACTAAAACTGATTTGACGTTGTATGCACACATGGCAAGTGAGGTCACACCTAAGATTTATGGAGATGCCACCTGAGGTTACTCCCAAGGTTAGTATAGAGTTACCATCTGAGGTGAGTTCGGTATTGGAGGAGTCCAGTGTTGTTATTCCAGAGGGCATACCAGATGAGTTGACACCCGTGCGGGACATTCACTCATTGACTCTACGAAACCTTCATCACGATCAAATGAGTACTGGGGAGGAAGTGGATTTGGAAAGACAAGTAGATGAGCCTAGGACCCTTATAGATTGCATTCCCATGTTTGTGTTCCATAGGCCTTTAGAGTCTGCACACGCATCTACACAACATATGCATGACATGCATGTGGAGATTAGAAAACGAATCAATATAAGTAATGAAACATACAAAATGATTGTTGACTCACACCATATGTTTAAAGAGTTTGTTATGGGTGATGAAGTCATGATTAAAATATGTCCAAAAAGGTTTCCACAGAGAACTATAAAAAAATTACAAGCTTGTAACGTTGGATCATATAAAATCTTGAAAAGACTGGGTTCGAATGCTTACTTGATAGATCTTCCACCTAACATGGGTATTAGTTCCACATTTAATGTGGAAGATATTGTACTGTTTCATGAACATTCCCCTAACCCTCACATGAACTTTGATGATGATACCCATGACCTGTCCCAAAGCCCATGGCCATTACCTGACCCCTCTTCTCAACCTTTACCATTCGTACCATCCATAACTATGAGAAGAGAGGAGATGCAGGATATCTTAAATGAAGCGGTTTCCACACAACATAGCGATTACCAGTAGTACCTTGTCAAATAGAAGGGCAAACCAAAATCAAACAGTGCGTGGATCACAGAGGTAGAGCTTCAGTGACGAGACCCGAATCTCCTCGCGCATCACTGCAGCTTTATTTCGCCAGAGGCGAAATCTCCTCAGCCGAGGGGAATTAATGAGAACATTGGAGGACCTACTCGGGTGTACCAGAGATGGAGATGACTACCCACATCAGTGCTGCTTTCTTTGTGGATGGGTGACCAGTTCCAGATGGGGCCCGCCGAGCCATTTTGAAGACCCCACATGCATTGGATGTGCATCAGAAAGACCCCGCCTTGGGATGATGCATGTGGGCTGCTTAGGAGATGATTTTTTTTTTAAAGGCAACGAGAATATATTAAAAAAGGGAGAAAAAACTACAAGGGGACTACTAAGATAGCAGTAAAGACAAAAAAGAAAGGAAAAAAGGAAAAGAAAGAAAAATTAAGAAGCTAGAAACAAAAGATTAGTGTCATCTAGACCGTTGATAGCAGCCGCCCATTCAATAAAATATTTCGCCCTAGCCCACACTGATCGAGTCGAGGAGATCTTATCATTCCTTTCCTCCCAAACCGACCACCAGATAGAAAAGAGCGCCATTCGCCATAAACGAGTCCGTTTTTTACCCAGCATGACACCATGCCACTAAGAAAGCATGTCAGAAGTAGTTTCCGAGATGCATTCGCTGATGTTGAATATGTTGAAAAATTCCCACCAAATTTGGGCAATAAACGTGCAATGCAAGAGTAGATGGTCCACTGTTTCCTCATTCTTCATGCAGCAACTATAGACATTTACCAATTACATACCTCGCTTCCTCAGGTTATTGATAGTAAGGATCCTTTGCTTGCCAACCAACCAGCCAAAAGAAATCAGTTTCGGGGGGACTGAATATTTCCAAATAAAGGGAAAAACCGGGGTTGGTTGATGGGAGGGGTGGAAAGAAAGGAATAAAAGGATTTGACCGAGAAGGAGCTAGATTTATCAAGGGGCCAGATGGGGTAATCGTGAGAAGCCTGATCGGGAGCCATCTTGGATAAGAGGTCCAGCAGACTAACATACTCATCGATCTCCCTTTCATGCAAATTCCTGAGGCACTTGACTTCCCAGATGACTCTGCCAGCTGAAATATCATAACAACTATCCACCATAATGTTCTTGTCAGGGGCCAGACGATAGATATTAGGATACTTGCGATTGAGGGGTTCGTCACCTACCCAGTTTTCTTCCCAAAATCTGATGGTTGCTCTGTTGCCCAGCTGAAAACTGATATTTTGGATTATCTGATTCTTGGATCGCAAGATCCCCTTCCAGATGTGGGATGCCTTATACGTAGAGGAGTCTTTGGTCCACCAACCCCCATCAGAAATTACGTATTTCCCTTTGATAATAGAATTCCATAGAGCATCGTTTTCCATCCCTAGTCTCCAAGTCCATTTCCCCAGGAGGGCCTAATTCATAATCTTCAAATTTCTGATAATGGCACCCCCTTCCTGGAAGTGCTTACATACTTCACGCCAATCCAGAAGATGGAATATTCTCTGATTATCTTTCCCACTCCATAAAAAATCTCTGCGCAACTTGTCGATCCGAAGAAGAGTTGACGAAGGGCAACGAAGAAGAGACAAAGTATATAAGGAGACTGGATAGAGCAGATTTAATAGGTATTGGCGCTTCCACATGGCCAGGTGCTTCTGAAATTTGTTGACGATCGAATCCCACATGGATTTAGGAGGGGTGCCAAGGGAGAGAGGGAGACCCACAAACGTAGAGGGGAATGAGGCAGCAGGGCAGCCCAGATGCGCAACAAAAGAGGAAAGAAGATCATCAGATATATTTACCCCGAAAATTTTTTATTTGGACATATTAACTCTCAGGCCCGAGACAGCTTCAAAGCAGCGCAGAGTAGTGCGAAGGTTATCGATATACGTAAAGTCGGCTTCGGAGAGGAAGAGGGTGTCATCAGCAAATTGAATATGGGAGATTGGAATAGATACGCCAGGCATAGTGATCCCTTTGAGGATTCCAGCCCTTAAGAAGCATCTGCAAAATGGCTTAGGAGATGATTTTAGTCATAGGATTTCTATTTTGCGTCAATTCGACCGTTGGATCTTGTCGATCAGGCCATCGGGCCACCAGATCTTTTAGAACTAGGCCTCTTGGACTATGATCTTGCTTTCTTTATGGTTTTTTGTTATTTTTAGGAGTTATTTGATGGTTGAGATTGATAATATATGTTTTAGTTTTCTTATTTGGATGATGGGCTGCTTTACTTGAGTGGCATAGTTGTAATTATGCTGGATTTTAATTCTGAATTTTTAATTATAAAAGCACAGGGAGGGTGGAGTTCCAACCCTAGTGATGTTATTGAGGGAAAAAAAAAAGTGGAGCTCTCTTGTGCGAAGGAATTTTCCTCCTTAGTTTCTAAGGTTTTTTTTATTTAAAAATAAATAAATGAACCTCCCTTCCAATTAAATTGTGGAATGGTAGAAGCTTGTTTGGTGGTGGATTTCAAGGTACATCATTTCTCTTCCTCTTCTTCAAAAGGTATTGTTCGTCTTACATCCTTCCTCTCTCCTCTTCAAAAGGTATTCTCTTCTTCTCTTGTCTTCCTCTTTTCCCTTCCATTACAACCTTCTAAACCCTAGATCTTTAATTTCCTAATTTTTCCAATTTCTAAAAACCCTAATTCCAAAATCCTCAATTCCCATGAACCCTAATTTTCAAATTTCAGATTTTCCCCTTCTTAACCCTAATCATAAAACCTACTAGTCATCCCCTTTAGTGTGGAACGTGCCTATGCTAAATTGGAAATTCTATCCTTCCATCGATCCTAGTTTTAATTGATTTATGTGATTTCTTGCATGCAAGCATGTGATTTAGGTTAAATCAGATTTTATTTCCTATTGTTTACTCTTAATTACTTGGTGGATTAGCATATTTTGTTAATTGAATTACTTTATGGACTCTCTTTCATAATCTCCATGTTGCATGTTAGCATTAAATCATGTGTCCTGCATCAGTAAGCAACTGGTGTTGGTTTCTCCAAGTGTAATCGGAGAGGAAAGGGTAAGTGCTAGCATGGAATGTCCGTGGGTTGGGCCTTCCTTCCAAGAGAGGCCAAATGAAACAACTGTTGCAAGTATCGGAAAATCTAGTTGGCTGCTTTCCAGGAGTCCAAACTGCAAGTCTAGGACAAAAGACTGGTAGTGTCAATCTGGATAGCTACTTTCGATTCAGTTGCTTTCAATTGAAATGGGGTAGCAAGTGGGATAGTTAAGTATACAGGATGACAAACTGCTACTCAAGGAAGATTGGTGATCAGGTCAGTCTACCATTTCTTTCCTTCTAAGAACTTAAATGCGGGGAAGCCATGGTTGTTCAAAGCAGTCTATGATCGTAATGAAGCCAGTGCTAGGCATACATTTTGGGATTAGTTGAATAGCACCAAAAGTAGATGGGATCTGTATTTGAAATATCAGTATCGGGTTACGTATCGCACCACTGGGATACGGATATGTATCGATTATCGCATGGGACATAAGGTTGTATCACACAATGTATCGCTATAGTTGGAAATATGGGGAAACATTGGGTAATTGGTCAAATTTTTCAATGAAACTTCAGTGATTGTTAAAAAAGGACATATCAATACATGCTTACAAATCAAAACATTACAAAACACAAGTGCACATGGTAGGTTTTCTTTGTATGGGGTCCTAATCTATGCATTGTCCAACTAAATTGATGCAAGTATATTCAAAGTCTCTTCATATAATTTATAAATGTAAGAAGACGTGGAAACACAAGCAATACATTCAAAATCAAAAGAAGAATCATTGGATGAGGTTACATGTTTGATTTTATGTTTGGACACAGATTGCAAACAATTTGTGAGAAATTGGAAATTTTTTATTTTTTTCAATTTTCCACAACTCGACCCATCTCCACCAAATCTCGAAATCGAAGCTCCCAATCCATGAATTCAAAACATGAAAAATCATGGATTTGTAACAATTTGACACTGATTTAACATTATTTACAGAAGAATAAGAAAAAAAGGATCGAAAATCGAAAATGCTCACTGAAACGAACATGTGGGATATATCCCACTACTTGTGCGTTTCGTATCGCACAAGTGGGATACAAGATATATCGTGGGATATATCGGCCAATATCGTCGATACTTGAAACACTGGATGGGATAGGCAGTGATGCATTGGGGGAGAGTTTAATGTAATTTGATTGCCTTTTGAGAGATCAAGTGCGACAGCAATTGATAATAGCACGGTTCATTCTCAGAATGGGTGGAAAGCAACCAGATGATAGATCTTCCTCTCTCTGGAGCAATATAAACCTGGTCCAATAATCGGGATTCGGGACAATCTTGTTTTGTCTAGAATTGGAAGATTCTACATCTATGGGGATTGGGACGAGATGTTTCCAATTTTGGTGCAGCTGGATCTTCCAAAGCTGCATTAAATCATGCTTCTATAGTCTTTAGACTCTTTAAGAGTCGGAGCAAACCATTCAAATTCGAGGTCTATTGGCTTGAGGATGAAGATTTCATAAGATAGGTAAAAAAACTGGTGGGCATCTCAACATGCAAGTGGTTGGGCTGGCCACAGGCTCATGTTGGAGCTCAAGACCCTTAAAGGCAACATAAAGGAGTGGCAGAACAAGAAGTTCACCTTATATAGGAGGAAAAATCGAGATGCCTCTCCACCATCCAAGACAGAGACAAGAGTCTGGTCCTTTATCTAATGACTAGCTACAGAGGCAGCTCATGAAATAAGATTTGGAGAGGAGAGTGAAAAAGAAAATACAAAATGAAGGCAGAAGTTGCATGCAATATGGCTCAAAGAGGGGGATAGAAACAGTAGATTCTTCCACGGCATTGCTAGTGCATGGCAAAGAAACCACATCCAGTGTTTGATCGTTGACAGGGCAAGGACTGAAAGGAAAAGTGAGATATGCAAAGGCATTGTAAACTTTCATAAAAATCTTCCTAAAGGGGAAGATTGGAATCGGCCTCTTCTTGCTAACCTAGCTTACAGGATAGGGGAAGATGAAGAAGCTTGGGTTGAAAGACAGGTAGGTGAAGAGGAGATATGTGTAGCAATTAAAGCCTTGGGGAGGGATAAAGCCTCAAATCCGGATGGTTCCCCCTAGAGTTGTTCTAGGTTTCTGCGATGTGCTGAAGCCTGACCTATCTACTTCTATATTTGATTTCTTCAATCGGGGTTAGATTTCAAACAAATTAGATGCCTCTTTCATCACCCTTGTTCCAAAAAACAGAGTTGAAAGTCTGGTTGACTTCCAGCCCATTAGTTTGACCAGTAACCCTTACAGAGTGTTGGTGAAGATTTTGGCATCCAGATTAGGCAAAGTTTTAGGATCCATTATATAGATGTCTCTAGGTGAATTCTAGTATGGGAGGCAAATCCTCAATGAGGCATTGGTTGCCTATGAATGAATCCACCCCAGACAAAGAGCAGGAATTCTAGGTATCATTTGTAAGTTGGACAAGGAAAAGGAATACGGTTGTGGATTGGAAATTTCTATGCTACATGTCGGATATATTGGGTTCAGTGCTAGATTGCTGACTTGGATGTCAAAGTGCATGGGATCAGCCCACTTCTCAGTGCAAGTAAAGGGTTTTTGAAAGGATTCTTCAAAAGTTCCTGGGGCCTAAGATAAGGCGACTCCCTATTCCCGTTCCAATTCATTATGGTGGCAAAGGCTCTCAACTAGATACTAGAAAAGGCTAAAGTGATGAGCGTCATTGAAAATTTTTCCGTGAAAAATGCAAATTTTAAGATATGTCATCTTCAATTTACCAATGACACTCTCCTCTTCGGCAAGGCAAATACAGCTCGAGTAGACAATTTACAAAAGACCATATGTTGCTTCGAGGTGATATATGGGTAAAAAAGCAATATTCGTAAGAGCAAAATTTTGGATACTAGTTCTTTTGGTTGCAAAAATGGATACTTTCCAACTACGTACCTTGGCCTTTTACTCTGTATTGGGAAACCAGTAAAGCCAAGGTGTTCCATAACAGTAACGGTGGCTGTAACGGCCACCACCGTTACCTTTACGATATAGGGCATAACGGCTGTTACGGCCCCATAACGACCGTTACGGTCTCTCTTTTTTATTTTTTTTTATTTACTGAAAAAACCCCCAAAAAACCTGTATTTGCCTCGTAATGTTCATTAAAAAGTATGAAAAACCTATATATGTCCCATATTAGACTATTACGGGGCTATTATGGCCTTTATAGGGGATGTAATATGCCGTTAACGGCAATTATGGGTCATTTTTATCCATAACGGCTGTTACGGCCCCGTAACGTGTAACGGTTGCCACCGTTACCTTTACGTAACGGCCTTTACGGCACAACATGAGTAATTAGTAAAGCACTTATGGGATGGAGTTATCGGAAGAATTCAATGTAATACTCTCGAGGTGGAAGAGCAAAACTTTTTCATTGGGAGATCATATTATGTTGATTAAGGTAGTGCTATCCAATAAGCCTCTCTACCATGACCCTTTTCCATTGTCATCCAACATTATAGAGAAGATCGAAAAATTCGTAAGAGACTTCCTTTAGAGGGGACTGGAAGAAAGGAGAATGTTCCATTGAGAAGAAATCTCCTAGATGAGGAGATCATTGAATTTGTTAGGTTGTTGTCAAGTAGTGGCCTTCACTCAGTTGACGGGAAAGAATAAAGTTCTAACCATTGGCAATTTGAGGAAGAAGGGCATTCTTACAAACGGGGGTATTGTGGGTGATGAGGAAATGGTGGATGATTTGTTCATCCATGGCAATTTCACCTAGAGGATTTGGGTGAAGTTCTTTGCCTTGTTAGGTACCAATTGAATGATGCCTCATTGCATGGACCTATTCTCCATGTGACATTTTGCTAGATTAGGAAGGAAGAAAATGATGATTTGGCACCTCTCTCATCACTGAGTTTTGGGAGATCTACAACAACAAGCCTTTTATGGAATTGCGTAGAATAGGATTCCACAACTACGTGCAGAAGCTTAGTGGAGCTAAGAAATGATGACTATGTCCTTTGGGGGGAGGGGGAGAGTGATAAGGACAAAATAAAAATATGTCTTTTAAAACACAATGGCTTAACTTAAGCTAAAGTGCAAATTAAACTAAGTAAAGCAATTTAACACTAAGGCTTCCAAGCCATTAGTGGGTCCAATCACAAAGACTACAAGGAATGTAGCAATTAAGCAACTAGTATATAAATATTATAGTGTATCAATTGCAAGGATACACGCAACAGAGATGAGTTGCGCGGCCGCGCAATGAATCAAAAGCTGTCAGATTACTGACTTGGGGGCAAATTGAACCAGACTGGACAAAAGATCTACTGGGCAACCGCACAACAGGGGTATGATGTGCGACCACACAACAGCACTCCATTGTACAGATTTTATAGTTTACACGTGTGGAGGCCTATAAATACCTCACCCCTCTCATTTAAGACGTTAACAAGTGAGGAGCTACAGAGAGATCGGATGAATCTTAGAGAGTTTTCAAGAGTCGAGTTGTGGCATTTGGGTATCCCATGGCGCAGCACGGGAGAAGAGAAGAGAAGAAGAAGAGTAGAGCAAAAGGCCACCTTGTGCGATAGCACAACAGGGGACTATTTGCGCAGCCATGCAACAAAAGTCCCGATATGTCCTATGATCATGCAGTCTTGCAGATTCATCCAGGATTCGATCTCTTACGCATGTCTTACGCATATTGGTGTAAAGCAAGGGTTTTAAGCCCACGCAAATCCTTTGTCATTGCGACGGACGCCATACAAGCCGATATGTTGCCGAAACTATCATTATTGAACTATTTTCGGTTATATCGATTAAGTGTATTATGTTTTAGAATAAAGGGCAATGCGATGGATCTTCAAATTAATAAAATAAAGTGATGATGTTTGTTCTTTGATTTTTCCTTTGTTATTATTGAATGTGGACATTCCAACCTTCGATACTTGTTTCTGGTCGAAAGAAAATGGCGACTCTACTGGGGATTGAACCCAGAATCTCTGGTTGGAATATCTACGTTTAATATTAACAACAGGATAACTAAAGGACATTTGTAATCAACTGGGGCCGTAGTGGCACCAAAATAGCGACTCTCAAAGGGAACATCCTCCTCCCCTTCATCTTTAAAACAAAGTACACTTCGATGTAAACCAATTGATTAACCGACTATTTCGTTATCCAAGTACTTCTTCACAGTCACAATGACTTCTCTTCCAATCAACATGGTTTTCCATTTCACGCCCAACAGATTCGTTGTCAATTACACTAGCAACGTTCAATCACCGCCCAAAAGGGCCGCGGGGAAAGTTCGATCACTCGGGACCGGAAACGGAAAGCAGCAGGCGATGTCAGGGGTGATTTCCGCTTTGCCGGCCGCACAAGAGAATGATGAAGAGTGGACAGTAGTAACATCCAGGAGTGCGAAGACTTGGTCTTCTCCAACGAGGAGTCCAATCCCACCACGGGCAATTAGAGGGCCAATTATGTGCAATGATCCAAGACGCAACCCCGCATTAGCTCCGCCCCTACTTTACCCCGAACAGGTTGAAACCGCTCTCTTCGCTCCACAGGACTTTCCTGCCCTACTAGACACAGCTTCGTAGTCTACACAGAAAGAAAAGGGAAAGACCCCTTAGCAAGGGGGTCATCATCTTCGAAATTTGTTGCGATGGCTCCGCCGCAAGTATCAACGCCAGTTATGCCCCGGTCAGAATCGCTAGAATCACTGGGACCGTGCGAAAGCATTAACAAATCTAGTGATGGCTCTCTCTTTGAACTCCCTCGCGGCGACTTATCTGCTCTCTCCTTCTACATCCGAACGATCAAGAAGTGGAGAGACAACAGTTTTCGTGGCACGAACTACCAAACCCAACCGCTATCTACGGACGAACGCCTAGTCGAGATGGCTCACGCACAGACCGTCTTGATGGAAGAATGTAGAAATCTCAGAGAGGCGTTGGCGACACTGGCTCGCAATGTAGCGCAAGTTACTGCTCCTCCCATGATGGTTGTAATGAATGGGAATGAGCAGCAAGCAGAAGGGTCACAGCCAAGGTGTTCCATAACGGTAACGGTGGCCGTAACGGCCACCACCGTTACCTTTACGATACGGGGTATAATGGCTGTTACGGCCCTGTTAACAGCCGTTACGGTCTCTCTTTTTTATTTTTTTATTTATTGAAAAAAACCCTGAAAAACATGTATTTGCCCCGTAATGTTGATTAAAAAGTATGAATAACCTATATATGTCCCGTAATAGACCATTACAGAGCTATTATGGCCTTTATAGGAAATGTAATGTGCGGTTAACGACAATTACAAGTTATTTTTTTCAATAACGGTTGTTACGGCTGTTATGACCCCATAACGTGTAACGGTTGCCACCGTTACCTTCACGTAACAGCCTTTACGGCACATCATGGTCATAGTCACTGAGGGCAGAATCGCATGGATCGGTACCTGCCGTCCGCACAGTAACTCAAGATGAAATCTGGCAGGTAGTGGCCGAAGCCGTCTGGATGGAAAGAGACAGAGAACATACGGGGAGATTCCATTTTCGAACGCCCTACCGCCGCGAAGTAGAAGATGTGCCATTTCCAGTGAATTTCAAGTACCCGAACTTTTAGAAGTTTAATGGGGATGGATCGTCAGAGGAACACCTAATGCATTTCATCACGGCCATGGGAAACTTCTCTACGGTCCAGCAATACTATTTGCGACTATTTGGATCATCCCTGATAGGAAAAGCCGTCAGGTGGTATTTGGTCCTGGCACCGGAATCTATACATACGTAGGACCAAATGCAGGATGCCTTTATGGCAAACTTCTTTTCGTCCGACAAAGATGTCAGCCTGACTGAATTGGCTTCCGTTCGGCAACGAGAAGGTGTACCAGTGGAGAAGTTCATCGACCGGTGGAAGACCCTGGGTGCATCATGCCAGCAACTCCCAGGGGAAACAGAGCAAGTAAAAACGTGTCTGAATTCCATGGAAACAGGAGTTGCATTCGGCATGACGAGTGCCGATATATGGACCTTTCGTGATCTCGCCACTAAAGCCTATGCTCTTGAAGCATGACCGAGAAAATGCCCGCCTTTCGGACAGACACAACACGGCAAGGTCCAAATAGGGTATCAGCAAATGTCGCTGATGGAGAAAGGAAAGGGGAAGATCCCCGTGTCAAGCAAAGAGATGACATAAGAGAGAGTAAGAGCCGTTATACGGGCAAGATAACCGATGAGTGACCCAGACGGTATGACAATCACGAGGGGTATATGTTCGAGAAAGATGTACTCCCCATGATGAAGCAATTGTTGGCTGCAAGGACAATCGAATTGCCCCAATCAAAACGCCTAGAAGATGTAAGGAAAAGAAAAAGAAAAGAACTAGTGTCATTATCATCGCATGCACGGCCATCTGACTGAAAATTGCTACACCATTAAGAATATACTTCAGAAAATGATGAATTGGGGCAAGATTGTAATAGAGAAAGATAAAGAGCAAAGCAGGAAAGCGACAAGAAACATAATGTCTATGTGGGGCATATTTTGCTCACACACGTTCCAGGCGAACATAATAAAAGGGCCGAGTGTGAAAGGATCAAACAAGAGGAATGCGTGTCGCACGTGCGTGTTAGTCTAAGCTATGGAAGTTGCAACGTAATCACTATTAGGTCAATGACAGAGCCGATCAGTTCCTCATCGAAAAGCACCCGTAAAGCAGTGGTAGTTACGCTACACTCAGTAAAGAAGATAGCCAACCCTACACAAAAGTAGGGTTTCACAACAGCATAAGAGAAGGCATCGGCAAGTTCATGGGATAAGGAATCCTCTTGTGATGAAAAAAATCAGGGGAACGAAATGCCAAGCAACAAATCCCCACTGGCTAGCAAAGTGACTTATGACATCGTGAGCCACTTGAAAAGGATCTCCACTTGGCTAAGCATATATGACACATTGCATCTATCCAGAAACTTCCATCAAACGCTGATTCAGGCGTTGTCGGACGACGGGGTGAGGGAAGCATTACTCACCAAAATGGAAAGTGCATAAATAAAAGACAATTGTATGGCACAGAATGTTACATCCGAAGAAATGAAAGCAACTGACTGTATGTCCATCATTACATTCTTGGACGATGATTTAATGTTAAGAGAAAAGGAACATAACAGGCCACTCATGATTGTCGGCTACATCTGTGAGAAACAAGTCAAGCGTATAATGCTGGATAACGGCTCCGTAGTGAACTTGTTACCGCTAAGCATGATCAGTAAACTAGGGCATTGTTGTTCACATCTACGCACTAGCGGAATGACAATTCAGGGGTTTAATCAAGACAGCCAAAGAACACTGGGAAAAATCACATTGGTGTTGGAGATTGGAGACCTGGCCAAAAACATCGTGCCCCACATGATCGACGCAATAACAATGTATAACTTACTCCTGAGGCAACAATGGATGCACCAATATGGCATCATGCCATCCACGCTCCATTAGTGGTTGAAGTACTTTAGAAATGGCCTTTGGTATAAGGTAATGGCCGATACAAAGCCATATACGGTGGCAGAATCATTTTTTATGGATGCGAGTTATTACACGAGTTCACAACAGAGGAAGATGAAACAATTAATAAAGAAAATCCACAGTCAAAGGGTGGTGAGACCAAATCTAGAAAGAAAAGTGGCGCAAGTTAAACTGTTTGAGGAAATGGACAAGGGGCAACCAAAAGCTCAAGAGTCAGGCATGACAGTTGGTAAGAAAAAGAAATTTTACTTCGTCCCAAAGCATTTGAGATAGTTGGGACAGCCTCCTTTGGTGCTATTGTCACCAGAACAGATGAAAATTTTGTAATCAAATTACACGGTGCCTGCACCCCGATTGGAAAGGAATAAACGGTTCCCGATATGCTGAACTGATTCTGTGTATAGCCCAGTTCCACTAATCTGGGGCTGATAATGTTTTATGCCATGTCGAGAAAGGAAATGAAAGGAGAAATAAGCAAATCAGCGACCAGTGAAAAGCTCCTGCCAGAAGATCTAAAAAGATGTAGTCCGATAAGCCAAAAGATAATGCAAGCCATGGGGTTCAACTGTGATGAGCCAATAAGATTGAACAACGGCAGAGGTATCCTGATGCAGGACAATTAACCACTTGCTCTAAAAGCTCGAACTGTTAGAGTATGGCGAATTAATCCCTTTATCTCATAGCCCAGGCCCCACATCTGATGGGTTTTTAGGACCTCGGCCGAACCCCCTTCGTGGGCCCCAAATCACATGGGCCGCCCACCCCGAGTGTGTCCCCGCATCTCACGGGCTACCCCACTTGGGCCTGGTGTGAAATGCGCATTAATCACCCCCGGTGAGGAGTCTCGAACACGATACCTCCTCCGTAGGCCGCACCCACCTCGAGTGTGCCCCTGCATCCCACAAGCGACCCCACTCGAGCCCGGTGTGAAAATGCTCCTGCATTAATCACCCCCAGTGAGGAGTCTCGAACACGAGACCTCCTGCTCTGATACCAATTTGATGCAGGACAATTAACCACTTGCTCTAAAAGCTCGAACTGTTAGAGTATGGCGAATTAATCCCTTATCTCATAGCCCAGGCCCCACATCTCATGGGTTTTTAGGACCTCGGCCAAACCCCCTTCGTGGGCCCCAAATCATATGGGCCGCCCACCCCGAGTGTGTCCCCGCATCTCACGGGCTACCCCACTTGGGCCTGGTGTGAAATGCGCATTAATCACCCCCGGTGAGGAGTCTCGAACACGATACCTCCTCCGTAGGCCGCACCCACCCCGAGTGTGCCCCTGCATCCCACAAGCGACCCCACTCGAGCCCGGTGTGAAAATGCTCCTGCATTATATCCAAATCCCGATCCGTGTGCATGAAAGAAAACGAGAAAAATTTCGCGAACTGGGGCCATCCCCTACATGTGTGCAAGTGAATGTGATTCACGCATGCCAGGCAGTCGGTGGGGAAACAAGTCTAGAGACGGGTAAAAGTAACAAAGAAGTGAAACACCCCGAAATAGCGCCTGTACAAATAGGAGACGAAGGACGACCGACTGTCGATGAATTACAAGAAATAAACCTGGGAACAGAAAATGAACCTCGGAATACATACATAAGTGTTGGCTTGTCAAAGAAAGAGGCAGACCAGTAAGTTGAACTATTGAAAAGGAATAGAGACATGTTCGCCAGGACATGCGGAAATGCCTGGCTTGGAATACATGCATAAGCACTGGCTTGCCAGAAAAAGAGGCAGACTAGTATGTTGAACTGTTAAAAAGAAATAAAGACGTGTTCGCCTGGACATGTGGAAGTGCTCAACCTGGAACCATCGGTAGCAATGCATCGACTCAACATTTCTAAAGACAAGAATCTAGTCAAACAGGCACAAAGACACTTCCATCCCGACTTAATACCTTTGATAAAGGAAGAGGTAAACAAGTTGATTAAAGTGGGTTTCATAGGAGAAGTATCCCAGGTGGATCTCTAATATCCGTAAAGAAAAAGAGCGGACAGATTAGAGTATGCGTTGACTTCAAATATTTAAACAAGGCATGCTCGAAAGATGATTTCCTACTGCCCATAACATAATTGTTGATTGGTCGTACAACGAAGTATGCAGTTATGTCCTTCATGGACGGATAAGCCGGGTACAATCACATACGTATGGCACCCGAAGACGAGGAGGCTACAACATTCAGAACATCCCTAGGAATATATTGTTATACGGTCATGCCATCCAGACTTAAAAACGTCGGGGCTACATATCAGAGAGCAATTCAAAATACTTTTTAGGACATGATACACAAACACGTTAAATGCTACGTCGATGATCTAGTGGTACGGTCCTACAACCATGCAGAGCATCGGGAACATTTATCGTTAGTCTTTTGCCGGCTCAGGAAGAAACGGTTAAAAATGAATCCAACGAAGTGCGCATTTGGGGTATCATCCGGTAAATTACTTGGGTTCATTATCAGGCATCGGGGAATTGAAGTCGACTAGGGGAAGATCAGACCAATCCAGGAAATGCCGCCGGCGAAAACGTTAAGAGAATTGAAAAGCTTGCAAGGAAAAATGGCCTATATTCAGTGCTTCATATCAAACTTAGTAGCGAGATGCCAATCATTCGCTCACCTCATGAAAAAGGGTTTGTATGGGACGAAGCATGTCAAAACGCGTTCAATTCCATTAAAGACCTGCTGAAACAACCCCCATTGCTAACGACACCTGTAAAAGGAAAGCCTTTGATCTTATACATCACCGCATGTGAAAGTTCCTTAGAGGCTTTGCTAGCCCAATGCAATGAACAAGGGAAAGAAAATGGCCTCTTCCTTAGAGGCTTTGCTAGCCCAATGCAATGAACAAGGGAAAGAAAATGGCCTCTACTGCCTGAGTAGAACTCTGATAGGGGTGGAACATAACTATTCTCCCATTGAAAAAATATGCCTAGCCCTCGTTTTCGCAGTGCAGAAACTGCGACATTATTGCTTGTCCTACGAGATAACATTAATCTCGCGAGCAGACCCGATGAAGTACTTATAGACGTGACCGGCATTATCTGGAAGGCTAGCCAAATGGATGTTGCTCCTTTCTGAATTTATGATCGCTTATGAACCATCCAAGGCGGTAAAAGTGCAAGCAATCGCAGACTTTTTAGCAGCCCATCCAATTCTAGACAGCAAAGAAATTTCTGATGAATTTCCTGACGAGCAAGTGCTGCTAGTTGGGTCGCCCAGTTCG
Source organism: Magnolia officinalis (assembly GCA_021015155.1). Lineage (NCBI taxonomy): Eukaryota > Viridiplantae > Streptophyta > Magnoliopsida > Magnoliales > Magnoliaceae > Magnolia > Magnolia officinalis. The sequence goes on along the minus strand of JAJHSJ010000002.1, from coordinate 58,436,952 downwards.
TGGCAAATGTATTTTAATGATGCTTTCCAAGCATCAGCAGTAGGTGTTGGGAAGATCTTTATCAATTCCCATGGCGATCCGTTGCCATACTCCTTCACGTTAAGTATGACGTGTACGAATAACGAAGCCGAATATAATGCCCTCGTCATAGGACTGGAAATCATAGTGTCCCATATCGGTTACGTATCGGCCGTATATCGGCCGATACGTAACGGTAACGGTAACGGTAATGGCCGATACGCGATACGGGGTCGTATCGGCCGTTACGTTTTTTCGTACCCGTATCGGCCGATACGGGCCCGTATCGGTCTGTATCGGTCAACCGTAACGGTCAGCGTAACGGTCAGCCGTAACGGTCGAAAAACGGCTTTTTTTTTTGCGTTTTAAGGGCTTTTTTTGCTGTTTTTTCCAAAGTTCTTGCTTCCAAACTATTTTTCATACCTTCTAATAGTAATTTCGACCAACCTTGGCTGGTTATTTGGGACAAAAACACGTTATATTACGGATTTGGTTGAATCAAAGCTCGGTGGGCCATTTTTCAGAAATTCGTCAAAAATAGGTATTTATTTTTTTTTAATATGTTTTACTGTTTTAATCATGCCATATGATGTGTTAATCATAGTACAACATGATAATGTGCATTTTACAGATTTGGGGTGTCATTTAATATTTTTTTTATATTTTTTTTCTATTTACGCATGAATTTTGGCCCCTTTTTTTAAAATTCGAAAAATCAATTTTTAATAGTTGTTTTGCTGTTCTAATCATGCCATATGATGTGTTAATCATAGTAGAACATATTAATGTGCATTTTACAGATTTGGGGTGCCATTTTATATTTTTTTATATTTTTTTTTTATTTACGCATTTATTTTGGCCATTTTTTTGAAAATTTGAAAAATCATTTTTTAATGATTCTTTTGCTATTTTAATGATGCCATATGATGTGTTAATCATAGTAGAACATGTTAATGTCATTTGATTTTACAGATTATTGGGTGTGTATTTTATATTTTTATTTTTTTTATTTTTTTCTATTTACGCATGAATTTTGGCCCCTTTTTTTAAAATTCGAAAAATCAATTTTTAATAGTTGTTTTGCTGTTCTAATCATGCCATATGATGTGTTAATCATAGTAGAACATATTAATGTGCATTTTACAGATTTGGGGTGCCATTTTATATTTTTTTATATTTTTTTTCTATTTACGCATTTATTTTGGCCCTTTTTTTGAAAATTTGAAAAATCATTTTTTAATGATTCTTTTGCTGTTTTAATGATGCCATATGATGTGTTAATCATAGTAGAACATGTTAATGTGCATTTTACAGAACTGGGGTGTCATTTTACATTTTTTTTATATTTTTTTCTATTTACGCATGAATTTTGGCCCCTTTTTATAAAATTCGAAAAATCAATTTTTAATAGTTGTTTGGCTGTTCTAATCATGCCATATGATGTGTTAATCATAGTAGAACATATTAATGTGCATTTTACAGATTTGGAGTGCCATTTTATATTTTTTTATATTTTTTTTCTATTTACACATGAATTTTGACCCTTTTTTTTTTTAATTCGAAAAATCAATTTTTAAGGGTTGTTTTGCTGTTTTAATCATGTCATATGATGTGTTAATCATAGTAGAACATGTTAATGTGCATTTTACAAATTTGGGGTGCCATTTTAAATATTTTTTATATTTTTTTTATTTACGCATTTATTTTGGCCTTTTTTTTGAAAATTCGAAAGATCAATTTTTAATGGTTGTTTTGCTGTTTTAATCATGTCATATGATGTGTTAATCATAGTAGAAGTGTAAAACATATTAATGTGCATTTTACAGATTTGTGGTGTCATTTTATAAATTGTTTTTTTGTATTTTCAAATTAGTGACTTTATATTTTTATTTACTTATATTGGACAGGTTTTGGAGCTTCTTAGGGTTTAGTTAGAACATAAAATTATCTTTATTAACATAGGTCATATACTCATACTCATATCCTAAACCTAAAGAAATGTCTAGGTCTGGCCAACAACAAGTGAGGATATTGGATGGCAACATTGTGAGAGGGTTGGTGGTACTAGGCATCAAATGAAGTGCAAGTATTGTGATAGACTAGTGACTGGTGGAATTACTCGTCTCAAACAACATTTAGCACATCGAAAGGGCTAAGTTGCGCCATGTGTCAGAGTACCGAAAGAGATAATGCTTTTAATGCAAGCTAGTTTGGATGAGTCGAAGGGTAAACGTGCTGCTGTACAAAAGAAGAAAGATGATATTTTGGATGCAGCTCGACAGGAGGTGTTTGGTTCTGAATATATGGGCGTTCGTGATGAAGATATTATTGATTCTGACGAAGATTCAGATCGGGAATTAACTATAGCTAGGAGAGAGAGCGTGCGTCTAGCTCGTGAGGAGGAAGAACGTCACCGCATGTTTGGCACGCATGGGTCAGTGCGTGATACAGGGAGGGGGGGGGGGGGCAGTGGGAGTGGGAGTGAGACAGGGAGTGTGCAACTGGAAGTGCAACTGCTTCTGCAGGTGGGACTGAGGGTGGGGGGGTAGGTTTGGTGGGTTACGACGTATGTTTGGGAGCCGACGACAGACATCTTCACGTGATACCCCTATACGTTTGGATGAAGAAGTAAATGATCCTAGGAGACCCTCTATTGATCCAATCCTATTTAGGAAAGAATCAACTAAACAAAAAAATATAAACAAATGTGGAGTAGAACTTCTGTTGAGAAATTAGGTAGAGCAGCAGCAAAGTTATTTATACATGCCAACATACCTCCTAACGCGGCCAATTCTCCATATTGGCAGGTGGTAATCGATGCAGCAGCAGAAGCAGGTGAAGGAATAAAAGCTCCCACGGCTAAGGAGATTAGGGGGAAATGGACAGATGCAGAGTATGTGGATGTGAAAGCATACGTGGCTACCTTTAAACCTGTATGGCAAGCCAGAGGATGCACGATCATGTGTGATGGTTGGACTGGCCCAACCAGACGTAGCATAATCAACTTCATGGTGTACTGCCACTTAGGAACTATATACCACAAGTCAATTGATGCCTCAGAAGCAACAAAATTCTCAATATATTATGGGCCTAATGGATAAAGTTGTGGATGAGATTGGAGAGGAGAATATATTGCAGATTGTGACAGATAATGAAGCATCATATAAGCATGCAGGACATATGTTGACGGATGAGAGAAAACATCTTTTTTGGTCACCATGTGCTGCCCATTGTATCGATCTTATATTGGAAGATATGGGAAGAAGAAGAATGTTAAGGAAATGGTCGAAAGGGCAAAGGAAGTGACGACGTTTATTTACAACCATAATCAAGTAGTCGCAATAATGAGAAAGTTCACGAAAGGACGAGAGTTGTTGAGGCCTGCGGCGACTAGATTCGCAACAAACTTTATAGCATTAGAGAGTTTATTCCAGCATAGGGGAGAGTTCAGTGAGATGTTCGCTTCCCGAGAATGGCTCAACACAAAACATGCGAAGAAGACATCAGGGACACCGGTCGACGTTGCGAACACCATACGTGACAACAAATATTGGAAGAAGGTCAAGGCGATCCTAAAGGTGATGGAGCCACTAATGAGGGTACTCCGTCTTGTTGAAACCGATGAAGCACCTACCATGGGCTTCCTATATGATGTCATGGATAAGGCAAAGCTTGCAATTCAACGTGATTGTCGAAGTTGGGAGACTTATTGGAAGATGATCGACAAGAGATGGACAAAGCAACTCCATCACGATCTTCATGCAGCAGATTACTACCTAAATCCTAGGTATAGATATGCCCAATCATTTGTTGCGGATGATGAAGTTCGTGTCGGGCTAAAAAATGTGATAAAGAGATTAGAGCCTGACTTAGATCTGCAAATAAAGGCGCTGAATGAATTAGATACATTTGGAAATCGCCTTGATAGCTTTGGAGATGCTCTTGCACAGCATGCAGTATCTAGGTTGCAACCGGCCGAATGGTGGATTAATTTCGGAGAGAGTACGAAGGCTCTCCAAAAAATTGCAGTAAAAGTTTTGAGCAAGACAACGTCTTCCTCTAGCTGCGAAAGGAATTGGAGTTGTTTTGCGCTCATTCATTCAAAGAATAGGAATAGATTGCAGACTAGAACATTAGATAGACTTGTCTTCATGCACTACAATATAAAACTAAGAATGCGACGACATCATAGGCGCATTACAGCTGCTGATGACGGAGACTACTGTCCAATAAACTTGGACAATATTTATGATGAGGATGACCCACTTCTACCTTGGTTGGAAACAAGGGAAAGCAAATTGAAGAGGATAGTGAAGAATTGGAAATTGATGACCCAGAAATACGCAGAGCGCAACAAGAGAGTCGTGCAGATGTGTTGGACCCAGTAAGAGGGGCAGCGTTTATGCCACGTACGGATACGGCTCAAGATCAAAAAGAAGTACAAGCAGTGGTAGCGTGACCGTGTCAGATGATGACGACCCCCCTGCCCCTGGTGCTGGCACTTCTGGTGTTGCTTACCCCCCTATACAGTCGTCTACAGATCGCGATGGCGATGAACATCGACGACGTGGTACACGAGGTCGGACTTACGAGTGTACCGAGTCACGATACAGCCAGCCGGAGGAGGGTACATTTAGTGGTGCACGTGGACCGGGAGGTCCGGAACATCAGCAGGCTCATGGTTTTGGTTATTATGATGGATATTCTTATGGTCAATTGGATTATAATTATGGTGGTTATACTGAGCCTATTCCATCACATTCATGTTGGAGTAGCCCTCCCGATCAATATCCATATGATTATAGATATCCAGATTCAAATCCAAGTTACTCATCACAGCAGACGCACTCACAATCTCAAGATTCTCAACAGCCGATATGGTAGGCACCAGTATGGCTATTCGACGGGCACTGGTGGATATCCTTACTCGGGGTCAGAGTCGTTTCCTAGTCAGGATCAGTCATCCTCTGGTTTCGTTGATCTAGTATTTCCTTCTGGCACTGGATATTATGGATATGCAGCACCTGCACCTATTGGACAGCCTCAGCCTGATGGTGACAATGACGATGATGTGGAGGTCGAGCAACCACAAAAAAGCAGATTTTCATTTTGGTGGCGACTTGTGATTGTGAGTATATATTTGTATTAAGGTAAGTATTTGCAGCAGACAGCTCACAACAGTATTATTGCAAGAAGCCATGCAGTCATGCACACACTTGACACTGCCGAACTTGTATTTAAAATAACTCCCCTGACAACCAATCAAGTAATCCTTAATCAAGTTGCAGGGGAGTATATCAGACACTACTAATTTATTTTTTTTAATATTTGTTGACTTGAGGATGACAGGTTATAGACAGGAATCACAATCACGTGCACAGGTATGTTCGAGAAATTCCTCAAAAATAATTAGATACACCTAATGTAAGATATTTTCATATTACATTCATTCTAATATATCTATCATTGATAATAGATAGTTAGAAAATTAAATATATGAATTTTGTAGTCAAATTTAGGTTATCTGATTCATAAATTCATCAGACAATCCGATACAACTTTTCACCAAAGAGTGGACCGTTACACCACCGTAACCATGTTCCAATTTATAAATGAATGCATATTTGGAATGCTTAGAATATTCCGGATTTAATCCATATTTTTTCATATTTTTTTAGCAAAAAAAAAAATTTTGCGCCGTTACGGGCCGTTACGCCCCCATATCGCCGTTACGCCCCCGTATCCGTATCGGTTTTAGAGGTCACCGTTACGCCAACCGATACCGATACGGGACACCTTGCTGGAAATAGCACACAAAATGAAAATTCAAGCTCTACAAATCTTTGGGAACTCAAAGTTAGTGACAAATCAGCTAACAACAGAGTTTGAAATAAGAAAGCCAGAATTGTTATCCTATTACCGGCAGGCGCGACAATTGTTAAAAGGGTTTCATGATATTGAAATTAAGCACGTGCCCCGACATGAAAATACAAAAGCAGATGCATTGGCCAGTTTGGTCGCAACTCTCATCCTGACAGGAGCCCTCTCTGGGTAACGATCAAAGAATGGAGATTTCTGCTGTCACCTGAGCTCATGAGTGAAGCCGTCAAAGCACAGCCAATATCTTGCCTAGAAGTTGCAATTGATGACTGATGACAATCATTTATTGATTATCTTAAATACGGGATTCTACTAGAAGAGCAGTCGCTAAAGTTGCAAGTTAAACAGAGATCAAAAAGATTTATCATGCACGATGAAGTGTTATACAGAAAATCTTATAATGAAATGTTGTTGCGGTGTTTAGACACGGAAGGGGTCGACTATGTGCTACAAGAAACCCATTCAGGAGAATGAAGAGCCCATCAAGCCGGTAGAAATTTATTACACCGTATACATCACATGGAGTATTACTAGCCCTATACGTTTAAAGATACAATAGCTTTCGCTAAGCGATGTCGTGAATGTCAAATACTCGGTAACATTATACATGTGCCACCTAAAGACCTACACCAGTCAGTGACTTCGTGGCCTTTCGCGTCTTGAGGATTGGATGTTATCAGCCCCATTAACCCGCCATCCTTACGAGGATGCCAACATATTATGGCAGCAACATATTATCTCTAAATGGACAGAGGTAGTGCCTTACGCAATGTCAAGGAAAAGGATGTCGTCGACTTTATCCGCCACGCGATCATATACTGGCACGGGATTCCAAAAAGGATTATTACTGACAATGGCACCCATTTCAAAAACAAAATTATGGAAAAGTTGTGCCGAAAATTAAATATTCAGTATTCCTTTTTGACGCCTTATTACTCGTCGGCAGATGGATTGGCGGAAGCTTTTAATAAGATGATAGTCAGAATTCTGAAGAAAACTAGCAC
>JAJHSJ010000002.1:58276628-58429950 GCA_021015155.1 Magnolia officinalis | reverse complement strand
GAGCGTCAGAGATAATTGGCATCCTTTAAGGAGAAGGTCTCTTAGACTACAGATTTCATCTCATGTTATAATGTTGAATACAAGTCTCTTTAAAATGGCTAAAGGCCTCTGACCAGAATAGGAAAGTTTACCAAGGATCAAATAGCCTTCTTGAAGGAGCAGATTACTCAACTAGAAGTTCGAGAATAAGAGGAGTTGAATGTGAGCCAGATCAAAGTAGACATGGAAGTCAATGTCATATTACTGATCTTGAAAATCTGAGATGGCTAAAGATGAGGAGATTGTTGCGTCTTTAAAAAAGAGACTAGCTGAGGTGCCCGATCAAGCTAAAATTATTCTCAAAGACGAGTTGATAGTGTTGCAATGCAAGTTCAATAAAGCAAGACTTGTAAAAATACGTAATAGCTTTGGGTGTTTCAGAAGATTTGTGAAATTATGCTTTTTGATCATGTGTTTCAATGTAAAATCTTGACTTGATATTAATGAAATTTTAATATTTTATTCTCAAAGCGTTCTTTTGATCACAATCATAACATGATAAGCGTGTTCTTTCAGGAATATCGTAAAACAAATGAGTACATACATGTATCAGATTTTGATTCATCAATTTGATATTTATAATTGTATCATTTGATAAGATATGCAATTCATAATATAATGAGGTCCAATACATCTTATTGTTAGTGTCACCTATGTGGTATTTATTTATGAGCGGAACTAATTTATAGTTTTAGTTAGTTCTAAAGGCGTCCACACATAGTTTAATCTCTTGAGTAGTTGGGAGCAATCATGATTTTTAGAGATCTTAAGTAGTTGGAGCCGAGGTTCACACCCCAGACCCGTAACAGGACTCACAGGAACTCGATGGTCGGTTCTGGCCGCACACAGCCTCCGTAGTACCCCCTTCTCAGCTCCTGAGGCAGGTTTCGATCCTAGGATCCTACAAGGAGGATTTCATAATAGTATAATCATTCCAAACAAGCATACCCAAGATCACAGTAAGTACATCTGGAAATAACAAAGGATACACATCACAAAATTCACTAAGAATTTGAACTTTTACAAGCTTACATCAGGTCTAAAGGGACATACATAAGATAATGGGAAAAGAGAGAAGAGTCAGCAACACTGGAGTCCTCAAGCTCAACTCTAATCCAAACTCTGCCACCGCGACGCCTGTCTAAGATCTCCTGCACACATCAATCGTACATAAGCTTATAGAAAGGCTTATAGAAAGCTTAAAGGGTGGTGAAAGTGTGTGATAATGGTGCTCAGAAGAAGATAGAGAATGTAGAGGGAGTCATGATCAATACCAATACCACTAGCCTTACCAAGGCTATCAAGAATGAAAGAAGTTATACCAAGGCAGTACTATAATGCAGGAAGCTATACCAAGGCTATATAGTGCAATGAGTACTGTGATGCAATGAGGACTGGGCGCCATGCCAAGGCAATGCAATATGAGGCTTACACAGCCGATGCAAATGCAATGCGAAGTAATGCCAGTGCTCATATCCAATCTACATATCAAGTACATTTTCATCATAAGGAAATCGCCGGGGTCCATTACACTGCTGGGTGATTGCCGCTCTATAGACCCCGCACAGTCAAAAGAGTGTAAGAGACCGCACTACCCTACCTGCGGATAGCCAATCACTAGCAAGGCCTGAAAGTAGCGAACCCATTCACGAGCTGGTCAGACTCAGCCTAGCAATGCCTCCTTACATCAGGCGAGTAAGGCCACACCCCTATCCAACCGACTACATGACAGTGGGAGTCACAGACTAACGGTATAAGGCCCTCATACGCTCATATATTCCACTCGGTTACGGCGTTGGAGCAGATCCTTAGTACCATGAAAGTTTTAGAAATTTCACCCATGGGCATCCTATGTACCCGGTATGCTCAAATAACATTTTCGGTGTCCAAACATGGCCATCCATGATGTATCTGTGTAGGCTACAACCCCTGATGAAGTGAGGGTGATAATGCTCATATGTTATGTAATGCCAGATGCATGAATCACACCATCAACTATGCATCATTCCAAGCATCCAACATGCTCAAGAGGGAATACTAACATCCCTCGAGAAGGCAACATGCAATGCCCAATGACACAATCAAACCACACCACAGTGTCATCCAAGCATACAATGATGCACATTGCCCATGAAGATGGTCTAGACGCATTATGCGGCGATATGCAAAGTTACACTCCTTCTATCCAAGAAGGGACCAAGACTAGGTATTTAGACAATATCCATAATGTAACGCCCTGAAAATCGGGGGTCGAGCAAAGCTCAGCTTCCGAGTTCCAACGCATCACTTATGCAATATAGATAATGATGAGAGCATTGAAACATGAATGAGATTATACCAAAACAGTATATCATACTCCAGAGATAAGTGAAATTTCAAGCGGAAGACTATGATAGATATATAAATATATATAACTGTGGTGAGTCTCCAGAGTGTGATAATGTTACCAGGTTAATTAATTACAAGTACAATTCCAAATATACCAAATTGTGGTAAGGTCATCTAGTCGACAACCCTGTAACCCCGTCGATCAAGATACGACTCACTTGAAGCCGTCAGAATACAGCATATACGAACAAGCATCATCGTCATCACAAAGGTCTGGCTCTGCCTTATAAGCATTGCCAACACCTGCAGCTACAACAGGGTCTGGTTGGTGTGTACAATACCGTCCCATAACGTGGGAGTGAGTGATCAACTCAGTGGAACAATAAAGCATAGGTTAACATGTTATCAATTCAGTCAAGCAGTAATGATAAAGTAGTACAATCAAACACTCCTAAATACTCTTATTAATACAAGTATGAATGCAGTCATGATGCATGCCCTCGCCAACATACTCCCTCGTACGACACCATCTTACGTCCGAGGCATGCTTTCATCCCTCAGTGCTCCACATCTTCCAGGCACATGCAGTGCGATGATGAGCATGATTACTGAGTTGTTATTAGTCATTTTCAAACAGCAAGATTGAGAAACTAAGGTACATTCCTTATATCATTCCCAAACATGATCCATTCTAGGGTCGTCACTCTTAGATATTCTCATACGATAGTGTGGTTCTAGGTCGCTGCAAGGGCTGTCAGGGTTGTTACACGGAATCGTTGCACCACTCCCCCATCACCTTATCAATACAGGCTTAGTTTATACTCTTTTTACTATGGGAAGGCTAGTCGCCTCTCCACAGATTCAGAGTATGCTCGAGGTCACTACACCGGGTACGGTCAGGGCTGCCAGGCCTGTTACACGGAATCATTACACCATTCCCCCATCACCCATCAAAACAGTGTAGGCCGACAGCTCGAATACAGTGTCCCATACCACCGTATTCGGCTCACGAGTCTGGGTTGCTCATTGGTCACTATGGGGAGGCACATCGCCCCAGCGTAGGCCGACAGCTCGGCCACGTTGTCCCATACCACCATGCCCGGCTCATGAGTCTTAGCGGATCGAGGTACCACGGTTAACGGGGTTGCACTGGTAAGTTCGGTACCTTAGGTTCAAGCAGTAGCGTCCAAACATGGTGAACATACATTAGACAGATCGGGTTACTTGACGAGCTCGGTTAGCTCGAGCGCACGACAAGTTGAACGACATGAAGTGCATAAGCACTTCGAGTGGCCAACCACTATCGCCAACCGAAGTACGACTCGGGTTCGTCGAACACATCTCACGTGGCGAATGAATCTCAGCTACGAATTCAATCCTGTTACCGATTGCCTGGACTATACAATAGCCCCAATCACATTCAATTACGGAACAGTTAAAGCAGTAATGGATCAAGATTTCAAATCATACAATCAAATATCCAATATTGTCCGCTTAGGACTGTCAGGGCTATTGCACGGAATCGTTACACCGCTCCCCAATCACCCTTCACGGATTTTATGGAATACAACTTAAACATGTGAAGTAGTCAGAGCAGAATTAAATAAATAAGTAATTGAAACATATTAACAAGCATGTTATAAAACACAATGGAAACAGGAAATCCAAACAATACGTTTCATAAACCAGTAAGTGATTAAACTAAACAACTTACATGAAGGAAATCATACACATCACTAAGGTAGTTGAGAATCTTATCTCAACACCTACTCAAGGCATTACTAATTAAGTACATATCTATACAAGCATTTTCACAAACACTTAGACTACACATTCCAACATACCTATAATATACTAGTTAAAACACAAGTCGTAGCGAATCCTTTCACAAAGGATTACCACATGAACCACGATCATGCATTCACGACCAATAGTCATGGCAAGCATAAATCACAGTTCCATATTCATTCGAACATTTCTACAAACACTTAGGCTACAACTAGTACATACACGATGTATGTTAATATAACAGGTATTAGGCTAATCCGTTCACCCAGAAGTTGATACACATGTATCTAACATACATAGACAACAATTATCATGGTAAGCCCAAATCCGTATTTCATATTTATACGGTATTTTCTACAAATACGAGGAATACAGTATATTCAACATAGTTAACGTATAACCAAAAAATGAAACGGACAGCACTTTGTACATGTGTAATAGCATCCAGATCATGAATCTATCATTATCTAACATTGAAAGCATTGAAAACCATAACCTATACGTCTAAAGTCCGCACCTTTTGTCGGTCAACTTGAATCGAAACCAGTTTGAATCCAACGCCTTTGTCTACGACACAACAACAACCTGAATCATGAAACAGGTCAGCTATTCCATCACCTACACTCTTGAAAACTCTAAAACAGCTTAGGATTAGGTTTTCTTACCTACGAACGAAGCCGGAATCACCGGAAGAGCGATTAGATCGTGATGATTAAACACGTAGGATACCAGGGTAGAGCATCAGGAAGAATCTCTCACTTCTCTCACACTTTCTCTCTCTTTTCTCTCTTCTCTCTCCTAGGTTTTTCTCAAATTCGTATGGGATGAGAGAGTGAGGGTTTAAGGTCCTTATATAGGCCCAAAACTCACCAAATTAGACTTAGGGCCAAGGTATATTTAGGTTATGTCTAAATACGGACAGTTCCATCTCAACGGAGCACTTCTAGAAGCCCCCCTTGAGCCAAAGGTCGGACTTAAGCTCAGAGACATTGGATCTAGGTCGAGTTACATTTTCGATCCGATCGGATTTACAGATCGCCCGTGGCGGACCAGTTTCAGTTCAACGGTCACTGAGACTCGATCAGGGCCACAAGTACCCTGCCATGTGTATGAAATTTTTCCTGATCCGAGGGTATATTTGGGTTAGATTCCGACGGTCTGATTGCTTATATTTGGCCCGTAAGCGACAAGTCTCAGATTACTTAAAATTGAACTTTATTTCTAATTAATTTCACGTTTCTCACACTCTTCACTCTAGGTTCAAGCGAATAGCACTGGGACACTATCTGGATTTGATTTCCGAGATGGTTGTCAATCCCAGCAAGGGAGTCCTAACCGTTTAACTTCGCGTTAATCGGACTTCCGACGTGCGGTCCAGATCTGATACGGAGTTTCAATGTGCTCCCGAGAGCAACTGGGTAATGAGATTGATCCTATATTTTAGGGTAATGTAGAGCTAACTGTTCTACTTGTTTTGGGTCTTACGGATCATATTTAAAGCGATTGGTGCTAATTTCATAGGTACTCTAGTTTAACACTAGCTAATTCTCGCCTAATTTCTAAAGGATTTAGTCCTGTATGATTTCTGTCTGAGGTGGTACTTAGTCCTGTAAGATTTTTGTCTGAGGTAGTACTTAGGCCTTTGTAGGTTGTATATAAAGTGATCCAAGTTATTAAATCATGCCCTAATTGCAACGAAAGAAGATCCTAGGGCAGGAGAGGCTGATGTTCCAAATAAACTATTCATTTTGTGAGATTCCATAAGGGTAATGGTTAAAAGCCCATTTTATTTATGTATTTACTATTTACAGTAATGTTTTAGTTTAAGTATTGTTCTTCATCACCTAAACTTTTAAGATAGTGTCTAATGTGAAAGTACTTTGAAAAATTTAAAGAACAAGGTGGTGAAAGGTGAGCTTTGTGAAGAAAATGGGTTAAAAAGCGATTTTTAGATTATGGGATTGGGTTCTGACAAGTTAATAAGGTGTTAGGAGCGACTCATTGCCTAAGGACGTCTAATTCTAGGTTGGCAAAAAATCTGGGATGTTACAATCTACCCCCCTTAAAAATAATTTCGTCCCTGAAATTGGCTAAAGGTAATAAGTAAGAATTCTATTATTTCATTTGCCTAAGACTTATTGATTTCAAGTTTATATGCGTGGTAGGGTGTATATTGTGCATGCTAGTCTAGTACATTTTAGGCACTACCCCCTTAAAAATTTATTTCTTTATCCCTTGCTTATTCCTTAATAGGTTGATACAATTTATTCCATTATCTATTTGACGTCTTGACGACAATTAGTATCTATTTAGAGTAAGATAGTTGTTTTCAATGTTCGACCAACACGGAGAGACGGTTATAGTGGGCTTGATCCCGATACATCGATCATCTACTTGGCCAGGATAGATAGTACATCGTATCCCTTCCTAGTCCTGGTGACTTCTGGTCTTCTGCTCGGTTAAGCAGTGAGTCCATTGGTAGTCGCCCAGGTTTGAGAATTGGGTCAAGCCGCAAATATTCACAGTTGTATATTTCAGTAACTCCGTCGACCGATCACTCTAAAAACCTTAGGGAATGCCCATCACTGAAGGTTCAAATGTCCTATTTCTCAGGTTGCCGTTTAGGTCTGGTCTAAGAGAGTCCTCGATATTATCTATGTCCCAAGGAAATAGTATCAAATCTTACTAGATCATCCTAAAACGGTTTCTTATATTAGAACTTATTAAGACTTCTATTATGTTTGTATCAACGAGCACAGTTGTAGATACGTTAACCTTGGCTATTGTAATTTAGTTCGCACCCGGCCTATTCTGTACTATGAATTTGTTTATACTTGAACCTTAATTGATTTCCTTCGATAACTTCAATACTGACAATCTAAGGGAGATTTAGATCCTATGTAGTGACTTATCCTTACGTATAGTCTGGATCAATTCCATTCGATCCTGAGCCAGTGGCTATCAGCCCACCAAGCTTCCGTTGCGCCTATGAGTGGGTAGACGAGTATACCTACCTAACTCGAACCGAATTCATAACCTTTCTACCCCCCTTAAAAATTATTTTCTCAAGGCTCAAGAATCTATGTCTCGATCCGTATGTCGGAACGAGGTGTAATTTAGGACTTATCTCTCACCTGAAATGGGATACGATCTCCCAATACGTTAGTCTTCCTTTCATCGATGATGTGTACTATGACGTTGGTACTTATGGTTATAGAAAGGAGCTAAAATGATAGGTGTTGTGGTTGATCTCAGGGACGGGTGTGAGTTTGTGGTAAGATGTCTAATCCTACCAAGGAAGGACTTTTGCCACGGTCCAGACTTACCTTATTTACTCATGTCTAGCTTAACAGGCAGGCTATCTTTCTACGTTCATATGCACAACATGTATACCAACATGGCATGTGATTTGGGACCTAATTCCTAATTGTCTGTTGCCCATTTGGAAAATTCCTTAGGCCTAAAAGGACAAAGTCTCTATCGACTATATACTCCTAACACTTTTCAAAGACGACGTTATAAACTTTTAGTTGCAAGTGGTCCAGCCAACACAGAAGGAAAGTTGTGTAATGGGTCTGAGTCAGATACATGGACCTTTTACCTCGCGAGGACAGAAAATTTGTCGTATCAGTTCTAATCCTAGTTGATCCCGATTTTCTGCTTGTTCAGATCATAGAGTTCATTGGTAACTACCAGGATTGAGAATTCAATTCAAACCGCGAATACCTCACTTATATATCGTTCTCTACTCTGTGGTCTCGATTGTAATAAGTCTTTGGGAAGGCAATTTAAAGAGGTGTATTGATTTGACCTAACATTCAATGCAAGGGATATATATAAGTTTTCCTATGCGTGCATAGTTTCTAATCAAACAACCTTCCTAAGAGTTGTTAAAGAATCCATAAGTATCAAGGGAACCTAACGAAGGAATGAGGTGTCGCTCCAACCAATCAAGCCAACTAATTAAGTCTATATTTCAATTACCTTAGCATAATCAGTCTTTTATATTCCTAAGTATAACCAGTAGCCTAGTCTTAATTTAGGAGTGGATTAATCCACTAGTTGTAATCCAAAGTCCACGCTCATACACTAAATGATTTCATGTCATTTCTAATACAAGAAATTATTTATCGCTTAGGACCAAACGTTGTCTGATTGGAATTGAGTTGCCTGAACTTGAATTTAACTACGCTCGAGCAATTCACAAATGCTCATACCAAATAAGAGGTTCTAGGGTTCACGTTATCAATTTATTGGATTTCCCATACTGTTAGGTCTTTCGAAATCTAGGAGCACCACTCTAGTCCAAAACTCTATGGGCCTATTTGCCAGTGGTCTTAAGTTGTATTAAATGGGGCTGCATTGCTAATCCAACCTCGGGATTTGGAGTGGCATGTTTTTGGAGGGTGTGGAGGGGATTAAAATTAATGGTATAGGCTGTGGAAAATGAGCCTTGTGTTGGAAAGTGTGAGATGGGATTTCCAAATCCCATGATGATGAATTTCAAAGTGTAATTGAAAGGAAATCTCAGAATTACTTTTAATTGCATACATTCTAAACATGTTGATTGAAACCATGGGATACACCCAATCTAGGGACAATACCTTACATACCTACATTTATTGGTACTTTTACAATTCCATCCACCTTAAGCTCACCTAATGCAGTGGCCGAACGGGCCCTCCATATCCTAACATTTGGAGGTTGTGAAAGTTATAGGACACAAATATGTGGGTTTTGTGCTCATATGGGTGTGAAATGGTGAGGCCAAGAGGAGTAAGAGATGGGTTTAGAGGAGTAACATTCTACACATTCCATCAACATGAAAACACCCAGATCCTAGCGCAGCAACAAACAACTACGAGACAACGACATGGATGACTAGCGGAAATCGAGAAAATGGCCGTACTAAGCTCGAATAGAGCCATGGAAAAGTGAAGAGAAGGGGGAGTAGGGGTTGGAGTTGTTGGTTCTCCACGGATTTGAGCCTCAACAGAGGTTTGTAAAGGCCTAAATGACAGGGTTTAAAGAAAGGAAATGAAGAGATGGGAGGGGTTGAGAGTTTACACGATTTTGAGCTTCAAATGAGGGGGTGTAGGAGCTCAAATGAGAGAAAAACGGAAAAGGTAGAGGGTAGGTGTTGCTGTAAACATTGGAGGGGTGTGGGTTTTAACAGAAAATGGCGGAATGGGTGATTGGAGGGGAGGGTTGAGAGAGAAAATCGGATCCTTTGGAAGGGAGAAAGGCTTGGAGGAGTAGGAAATGAAAGAGGGGGCAAAAACGAAAGTAATAGGGGTCCACATGTGATTCGGTGGGCTCCACATGTGACTAGGGGTCGGCCCGATGCCGGCCCACATCGGCCCGACCGGCCAGGACAAAGGGGATTGCGATCGATCACGGTGGGCGCGGAGCCGCCGCAGTCCTCTGGACTAGGCGTGGTGCCGCCATGGTAGGGTGGTGGCCACCCCCCTCCCAGGGTGCCAATGGTACCCCGGGTCCACCGTGGGTCCCCCCGAATTGCATCGATTCAGCCCCAACTCCGTTTCAAGTTGTTTCGGGTCATTTGAGTAAGTTTCTTATCTCTACTTGCATTTTCCAGTTTTCAACGGTTGGGACGGGGTGAGTTGTGATCTAAACCCGTCGTTTGATGGTCTAGAAGTGATCCGGATCATTTCATGCAATCATTGAGGCTTACGGGTCCAATCTCTACGGTTGATCTCAATCAATTGTGCTATTTGGCGAAATTGGAGAACCTAAGTCTGTTTCTACATTCCGTCGCTCCCTCCTAAGTCAGAGTGCGTCAGTGTGCGTCGTGAGACCATAACCTAGGTCCGGTTTAATCCAAATCATGCTCTGATACCATCTTGTAATCCCTGAAATCGGGTGGTCGAGCAAAGCTCAGCTCCCGAGTTCCAACGCGTCACTTATGCAACATAAATAATGATGATCATGATGAGAACATTGAAACATGATTGGGATTATACCAAAACAGTATATCATACTCCAGAGACAAGTGAAATTTCAAGCGGAAGACTGTGATAGATATATAAAATTATATAAACTGTGGTGAGTCCTCCAGAGTGTGATAATGTTACCAGGTTAATTAATTACAAGTACAATTCCAAAATATACCAAATTGTGTAAGGTCATCTAGTCGACATCCCTGTAACCCCGTCGATCAAGACACGACTCACTTGAAGCCGTCAGAATACAGCATATACGAACAAGCATCATCGTCATCACAAAGGTCCGGCTCCGCCTCAAAAGCCTTGCCATCACTTGCAGGTACAACAGGGTCTGGTTGGTGTGTACAACACCGTCCGGTAACGTGGGAGTGAGTGATCAACTCAGTGGAACAAAAAAGCATAGGTTAACATGTTATCAATTCAGTCAAGCAGTAATGATAAAGCAGTACAATCAAACACTCCTAAATACTCTTATTAATACAAGTATGAATTCAGTCATGATGCATGCCCTCGCCAACATACTACTCCTCGTGCGACACCATCTTACGTCCGCGGCATGCTTTCATCCCTCAGTGCTCCACATCTTCTAGGCACATGTAGTGCGATGATGAGCATGATTACTGAGTTGTTATTAGTCCTTTTCAACAGCAGGATTGAGAAACTAAGGTACCTTCCTTATATCATTCCCAAACAATGATCCATTCTAGGGTCGTCACTCCTAGATATTCTCATACGATAGTGTGGTTCTAGGTCGCTGCAAGGGCTGCCAAGGCTGTTACACGGAATCGTTGCACCACTCCCCCATCACCTTATCAATACAGGCTTAGTTTATACTCTGTTTACTACGAGAAGGCTAGTTGCCTCTGTATGCTATTGTAGCCTTTTTACTTAAAAAAATAACTTAGAAGGGAATAGGAGAATGTTGATTTTTGTTGTATTGCTTCTTCATATATGAAAATGAAATATATACAAATATTTATAGCATAAAAACTAAGGGACATGACTCTTCACAAAGAGACATGAACCTTTTCAACTAAGGGACGTGACTCTTCACAAAGAGACATGAACCTTTTCACAAAAGTCCTTTTCCAAAGAGACATGAACCTTTTCACAAAAGTGCATTAATTCAACACTCCCCTTAATGCACTTTCTGAATTACTCCCAACATTTCTCGAAGATGACAAAAACTTTCTTTAGGGAGTGCCTTGGTGAACATGTCAGCCATTTGTTCTTTCGTCTTGCAATACTTCAACTCGATCTCGCCACTCTCAATAACTTCGCGGATGGTGATGCTTGATCGCAATATGCTTCGTCTTGTTATGATACTGGATTTTTTGCAATCGAAATGGTTGACATGTTGTCACAATATATAGTAGTTCCGTCATTTTGCTTTTCGCCAATATCTTCAAGAATTCTTCGTAACCATATTGCTTGAGAAACTGCAAGAGATGCCGCCACATATTCTGCTTCTGCTATAGATTGAGCAACGGTACTTTGTTTCTTTGACGCCCAAGAAATTATCCCGGATCCAAGAGAGAAAGTATATGCCGATGTGCTTTTCATATCATCTATGGATCCTGCCCAATCACTATCTGTATATCCTACCAATTTTGAGTTTGGAATAGGAGTATACATGATTCCATACTTCAACGATCCTTGGATGTATCGTAACACCCTTTTTGCAACTCCTAAGTGAGTTTGCTTTGGACAATTCATGAATCTCAAGAGTAAACTCGCAGCAAACATAATATCAGGCCTTGTAGTAGTGAGATACAAGAGGCTTCCAACAATACTTCTGTACAATGATTCATCCACCTTTTTTGAACCATCGTCTTTTATCAGCTTCTCGTTTACTACAAGAGGAGTAGTAACTGGGTTGCATCCTTCCATGCTGAATTTTGCAAGAATAGATTCAGCATACCTTTTTTGAGAAATGAAGATTCCATTTTCGTCTTGAGAAACTTCTATTCCCAAAAAATAATGCATCATGCCAAGATCATTCATCTCATATGTCTTCATCATATCAAGTTTGAACTGATGGAGCATACTATGATCATTTCCCATGAGTATCAAATCGTCAACATACAATGATACGATGAGAATAGATGTACCTTCAGTCTTGACATATAAGGTATGCTCGCACTTGCTCTGATGAAACTTATTCTTGGCAAAATATCATCGATTTGGCTATACCAAGCACGCGGCGCTTGCTTTAGTCCATACAACGCTTTCTTCAACTGATAGACTTTATCTTCTTTGCCCTCCACCACAAATCCTTGTGGTTGAGCAACATAAATTTCTTCATCGAGGACACCATTCAAGAAGGCTGATTTGACATCAAGCTGAAATGGACCACTTCCTTTAAGCTGCAAGTGCAATGAGGGTTCGTATAGTCTCCAATCGAGCAAACCGGTGCAAAGGTTTCGTTATAATCGATGCCTGGTTGTTGTGTAAAACCTTTTGGCAACGAGCCTTGCCTTATATTTTTGGATTGAGCCATTTGAATTGAGTTTAGACTTGTAAACCCATTTTACTCCAACACATCTTTGCCGCTTGGACGATCAACTAACTCCCAAGTAGAGTTCTTCTCGATCATGCAATTTCCTCTTCCATTGCTTTCACCCAATTGTCTTCTCGAGCTGCAACTTCAACGCTTTCCGGTTCTAACAACCGAAAAATTGCAACGCTCGTAGATGTCTCTCAGACTCTTCATTTTTCTTGGGGCGATTCGGATGAAATACTTGAAGTCGTTGATGGAGAACTTGATGATGCAGATGAAGTAGCTTCTGGTGAAGAGAATGGAGTTGTTGGTCCATAATCTTCTTCATCATTTTTCTGCTTCTGTTCTTTCTTCTTCCAAATCTTGAGTGCTTTTCGGTTCATCTTCTGGTATAAGACAACTTGTTCTTGTATATTTTTCTTTTTCCAATCCCATCCTGTACTTTCACTGAACAAAACATCTCGACTAATCATTAGCTTCCCCGTCTCAAGGTTATATACTCGATAACCTTTTGACGAAGTACTATAACCAATGAAAATATAAATTTCAGATTTTACATCAAGTTTTTGAGACGCTTTTGAGATGGAATATGAACATAACAAATGCAACCGAAAATTTGAGATGTTTTACAGAAGGCTTGTGACCTGACCATGCTTTCAATCGGTGTTTTTGCCATCCATAGCTTTTGTAGGACTCCGATTAAGCAAGTAAACAGCTGTCGACACAGCTTTCAGCCCAAAAAGTTATTCGGGATCCTTTCTCCTTCACATAGAACGAGCCATTTCGACAATTGTTCTATTCTTCCGTTCTGCACGCCGTTTTGCTGAGGTGTGTAAGCAACAGTCAGTGCCTCTTTGATTCCTTCTTCTTCACAATATGTCTCAAATTCCTTAGAGACATACTCGCCGCCACGATCACTTCTCAGCATCTTGAGTTTGAGACCACTTTGTCTCTCAACTTGTGATTTGAATCCCTTGAAGATCGAAAGAGCTTCTGACTTTTGCTTTATGAAGTACACCCATCATCATTCTTGTATAATCATCAACAAAGATGATAAAATACAAGCTTCCACTAAGTGATGGAGTTTGCATTTCCACAAATATCAGTGTGGATCAACTCCAAGTGCGCCTTTGCTCTCCACGCACTTCTTGAGAAAGGTGCACGATGATGTTTTCCCAATGCACAACCCGAGCAAATGTCATTTTTAAATTTTGATAGACGGTAAACCATCTACCAGATTCTTCTGATCCATCAACTTCAATCCATGAAGTTTCAAATGCCCCAGTCTTTTATGCCAAAGCCAAGATTCATCAAGTGTCTCGGCTTTCCGTGCATAATCGATCGAATATCGCAACTTAATAGGAAAATTACGATTTTTCTCCATATTCACCTTAGCGATCACTTGATTTGTGCCATTCTTGTCATAGATAATGCAAGAATCATTTTCGAAGCATATAGAGTGCCCATTTTGAATAAGTTGCCCAACACTTAGCAAGTTTTGATCCAAGTCAGGAACAAGTAAAACATCTTTTATATACTTGACCCCTTTCTTGGTTTCAATGGCAATTGTCCCCTTTCCATTTGCTTCCACAATAGCACCATTTCCCATACGGACTTGAGATCTGACGGATGAGTCGATATTTGTGAATATCCGATCATCACCTGTCATATGATTGCTGCACCACTATCCAAGTACCATATGTCTTCAGTTTGAGTGAGTGAGTACTGACATGCAAAAAACATGTTTTCTTCAACTTTTTTCTTCAGAGAAGTTTGCAGCATGTTGATTGTCCTTGAAACGACAATCCTTCTTCACGTGTCCAAACTTTTTACAGTTAAAACACTGAGGTTGCCTCGATTCCAGCACTCACTTTCAATATGGCCAGACTTTTTGCAAAAATCGCATGTAAGATTTGAATTTTTACCTTTGTTTCGATTTTGCCATTTCCCTTGCATCGATTTTCCACCTTTCTTGTAATTGCCTTGATTCTTTCCCGGGACCAGCTTGTGTCTTCTCGAAGAACTTTTGTGAACCAATTGAAAGTTTAGTTTGAAACGCACTTTCAACTGATTTTTCTTCACCGCCTCAACAATCTTTGTTCATGTGATTCTAAAGAGCCCATCAACTCAATCAATGATAAGGTTGAAAGGTCCTTAGATTCCTCTATTGCGGCAACGACATCATCATATTTTGCAGGGAGGCTTATTAAAACTTCTGAACCACCTTTTCATCAGAAATAAATCTCCATAGATCCTAATCTGATCATCACCACTTCAATCACTCGTGAAAGATAATCTTTCATCTTTTCCGAGTCTTTCATTTCAGATTTTCATACTCTCTCCGTAGAGTTTGTAACTTGATGGCAATTACTTTAGACGTACCTTTGAACTCCTGTTGTAAAGTGTCCCAAGCTTGCTTTGAAGTTTGAGATGGAATGATTCTAAAGAAGATAGAATCAGAGACACTTTGTTGAATGAAGAAGAGGGCCTTCGCATCTTTCTTCTTATTCTCCTTCAGTTGTTCTTGTTGTATAGCTGAGAGAGATGTGAGATCGTTGTAGTTGGATAACCGGTTTTTCATCAACAATCTCCCATAGCCTTGAGATTGGAACAAGGTCTTCATTTTGATGCTCCAATGATCAAAGTTTTCCCTCCAAAAATGGGAATTGCGGGATGAATTGTTGCACCATTCGTTGCCATCGATTCGACTTCTTTAGAAGTTTCTAACACCCAACTCCATTCAGACCCAAAACGTGGCTTTGATACCACTTTGTAGGCTATTGTAGCCTTTTTTACTTAAAAAAATAACTTAGAAGGGAATAGGAGAATGCTGATTTTTGTTGTATTGCTTCTTCATATATGAAAATGAAATATATACACATATTTATAGCATAAAAACTAAGGGAATGACTCTTCACAAAGAGACATGAACCTTTTCAACTAAGGGACGTGACTCTTCACAAAGAGACATGAACCTTTTCACAAAAGTGCCTTTTCCAAAGAGACATGAACCTTTTCACAAAAGTGCCTTTTCACAAAAGTGCATTAATTCAACAGCCTCTCCACAAATTCAGAGTATGCTCGAGGTCACTACACCGGGTACGGTCAGGGCTGCCAGGGCTATTACACGGATTCTTTACACCACTCCCCCATCACCCATCAAAACAGTGTAGGCCGACAGCTCGAATACAGCGTCCCATACCACCGTATTCGACTCACGAGTCTGGGTTGCTCACTGGTCACTACGGGGAGGCACATCGCCCCAGCGTAGGCCGACAACTCGACCACGGTGTCCCATACCACCATGCCCGACTCATGAGTCTTACCGGATCGAGGTACCACGGTTAACGGGGTTGCACTGGTAAGTTGGGTACCTTAAGTTCAAGCAGTAGCGTCCAAACATGGTGAACATACATTAGACAGATCGGGTTACTAGACGAGCTCGGCTAGCTCGAGCACACGACAAGTTGAGCGACATGAAGTGCATAAGCACTTCGCGTGGCCAACCACTATCGCCAACCGAAGTACGACCTGGGTTCACACATCTCACGTGGCGATCTGAATCTTGAACGAATTCACAATCCCGTTACCGATTGCCTGGACTATACAATATCCCCAATCACATTCAATTACGGAACAGTTAAAGCAGTAATGGATCAAGATTTCAAATCATACAATCAAATATCCAATATTGTCCGCTTAGGGCTGTCAGGGCTGTTGCACGGAATCGTTACACCACTCCCCCATCACCCTTTACGGATTTTATGGAATACAACTTAAACATGTGAAGTAGTCAGAGCAGAATTAAATAAACAAGTAATTGAAACATATTAACAAGCATGTTATAAAACACAATGTAAATAGGAAATCCAAACACATATGTTTCATAAACCAGTAAGTGATTAAACTAAACAACTTACATGAAAGAAATCATACACATCACTAAGGTAGTTGAGAATCTTATCTCAACACCTACTCAAGGCACTACTAGATTAAGTACATATCTATACAAGCATTTTCACAAACACTTAGACTACACATTTCAACATACCTATAATATACTAGTTAAAACACAAGTCCTAGCGAATCCTTTCACAAAGGATTACCACATGAACCACGATCATGCATTCACGACCAATAGTCATGGCAGGCATAAATCACAGTTCCATATTCATTCGAATATTTCTACAAACACTTAGGCTACAACTAGTACATACACGACGTATGTTAATATAATAGGTATTAGGCTAATCCGTTCACCCAGAAGTTGATACACATGTATCTAGCATACCTAGACAACAATTAATCATGGCAAGCCCAAATCCGTATTTCATACGTATACAGTATTTTCTACAAATACGAGGAATACAGTATATTCAACATAGTTAACGTATAACCGAAAAATGAAACGGACAGCACTTTGTACATGTGCAATAGCATCCAGATCATGAATCTATCATTATCTGACATTGAAAGCATTGAAAACCATAACCTATACGTCTAAAGTCCGCACCTTTTGTCGGTCAACTTGAACCGAAACCAGTTTGAATCCAACGCCTTTATCTACGGCACAACAACCTGAATCATGAAACAGGTCAGCTATTCCATCACCTACACTCTTGAAAACTCTAAAACAGCTTAGGGTTAGGTTTTATTACCTACGAACGAAGCCGGAATCGCCGGAAAAGCGATTAGATCGTGATGATTAATCATGTAGGATAGCACGGTAGAGCATCAGGAAGAATCTCTCACTTCTCTCACACTTTCTCTCTTTTCTCTCTTCTCTCTCCTAGGTTTTTCTCAAATTCGTATGGGATGAGAGAGTGAGGGTTTAAGGTCTTTATATAGGCCCAAAACACACCAAATTAGACCCAGGGCCAAGGTATATTTAGGTTATGTCCAAATACGGACAGTTCCATCTCAACGGAGCACTTCTGGAAGTCCCCCTTGAGCCAAAGGTCGGACTTAAGCTCACAGACATTGGATCGAGGTCGAGTTACATTTTCGGTCGATCGGATTTACAGATCGCCCGTGGCGAACCAGTTTCAGTTCAACGGTCACTGAGACTCAATCAGGGCCACAAGTACGCTGCCATGTGTATGAAATTTCTCCTGATCCGAGGGTATATTTGGGTCAGATTCCGACGGTCTGATTACTTATATTTGGCCCGTAAGCGACAAGTCTCAGATTACTTAAAATTGAACTTTATTTCTAATTAATTTCACGTTTCTCACACTCTTCACTCTGGGCTCAAGCAAATAGCACTGGGACACTATCTGGATTTGATTTCCGAGATGGTTGCCAAGCCCAGCAAGGGGGTCCTAACCGTTTAACTTCGCGTTAATCGGACTTCCGACGTGCGGTTCAGATCTGATACTGAGTGAGTGATCAACTCAGTGGAATCATAGAGCAAAGGTTAACATGTTATCAATTCAGTCAAGCAGTAATGATAAAGCAGTAAAATCAAACATCCCTAATTACTCTTATTAATGCAAGGATGATATGAACAATGATGCATGCCCTCGCCTATACTCCTTGTGTGACACCATCTTACGGTCGTGGCATGCTTTCTTCCCTTTATGCTCTTCAACCCGGGGCACATGCAGTGCGATGTTATGATCATGATTACTGAGTTCTTATTAGTCCATTTCATACAGCAGGATTGGAAAACTAAGGTACCTCCCTTATGTCATTTCCCAAACAATGATCCATTCTAGAGTCGTCAGTCCCAGGAAATCTCATACGATGTTACGGTTCTAGGTCGCTGCAAAGGGCTCGTCACCAAATCAGTGCAGGCCTAGTTTATACTCTAGATGCTACGGAGGGGTCGTCGCCTCCACGTAGACTCAGAGTATACTCGAGGTCACTACAAAGGGCTCGTCACCAAATCAGTGTAGGCCGACAGCTCAAATACAGTGTCTCATACCACCGTATTCAGCTGACGAGGCTGTGTTGCTCACTGGTCACTACGGGGAGGCTCGTCACCCCAGCGTAGGCTGACAGCTAGACCCCGGTGTCCCATACCACCATGTCCAGCTCATGAGTCTTAACGGATCGAGGTACCAAGGTTAAACAAGATTTTCACTAGTAGTTTGGTACCTTATGTTCAAGCAGTAGCGTCCAAACATGGTGAACATACATTGGGCAAATCGGGTTACTTGACGAGCTCGATTAGCACGAGTGCACCCGAAGTTGATCGACATGAAGTGCATAACCACTCTGTGTGGCCTAACCACTGCTGACAACTCTAGTACGACTCGGGTTCGTCAAACACATCCCACGTGGTGAATGAATCTCAGCCACGAACTCAAAGTCTGTTACCGATTGCCTGGACTATAACGTAGCCCCAATCACATTCAATCCTTAACTAGAAAGCATGTAAAGTAGTCAGAGAAGAAATTAACCAAGTAGTGCAAACATGTAAATAAGCATGTTACAAAACACAATGTAAACAGGAAATCCAAACACATACATTTCATAAGTAAGCGATTAAACTAAACAACTTGCATGGAGGAAATCATACACATCTCTAAGGTAGTTGAGAATCCTATCTCAACACCCACCTAAAGCACTATCTTCTAAGTACTTGCTCATATAAGCATTTTCACAAACACTTAGACTACACTTATTTAACATACATAACGTATATTGGCCAAAACATGTATTAGGGCGAATCCTTTCGCCGAAGAGTTGTTACACATATATCTAGTATATACACACAGTAGTTAATCATAGCAAACACATTTTCATATTTCGTACTATACGGTATTTTCTACAAATACGAGGAATACAGTATATTCAACCTAGTTAACGTATAACTGAAAAATGAAACGGACATCACTTTATGCATGTGAAATAGCATCTACATCAGGAATCTATCATTATTCGACATTGAAAGCCTTGAAAACCATAACCTATACGTCTATAGTCCGCACCTTACACCGTAGAAGCGTAACGAATTCGACAGAGACTCCAAGTCTTCGTCAACGATGGAATGACAACCTATAGCATGAGTTAAGTCAGCTATCTTGCCACTTGTAACAATTGAAACCCTAGAACAGATTAGGGTTAGGTTTTCTTACCTATGAACGAAGTCAGAATTGCCGGAATAGTGATTAGATCACGATGAATAGGCACGTAGAATAGCAGGATAGAGTACCAGGAATCTTCTCCCACTTCTCTCACGCCTTCCCTCTCTTTATCTCTTCTCTCTCCTAGGGTTTTCTTAAATTCGTATGGAGTGAATGGGAGAGGGTTTAAGGTCCTTATATAGGCCTAGAACTGATGGAAATGGCCCCAGGGCCAAGGTATACTTAGGTTATAGCAAAAGGACATCTGTTTCATCTCAACGGAGCACTTTTGGAGCCCCCCCTTGTGCTAAAGGTCGGACTTAAGCTCTCTGACCATGGATCTAGATCGAGTTAAGTTTTCAGTATGATCGGATTTATAGATCGCCCGTGGCGGACCAGTTTCAGTTCAATGGTCCACGATCACCGATCAAGGTCACAAGTACACTGACTTGTGTATGAAATTTCCCTGATCCAAGGGTGTATTTGGGTCAGATTCTAATGGTCTGAATCCTTATATTCGGCCCACAGGCGACAAGTCTCAGATTACTTAAAGTAGATTTTATTTCTAAAGAAAACCACATTTTCTCACACTCTTCACTCCGGGCTCAAGCAAATAGCCCCGGGACACTATCTGGATTTGATTTCTAAGATGGTTGTCAAGCCCAACAAGGCGGTCCTAAGTAAATAATTTCGTGGTCATCGAACTTTCGACGTGCGGTCCAGCTTCGATACGGAGTTTCAATGTACTCCCAAGAGTAACTGGGTAATGAGATTGATTCTAGATTTTAGGATAAATTAGCGTCAATGATTTTACAAGTTTTGGGTCTTGCAGATCGTATTTAAAGTGGATCAAGTGGATTTTGTAGCTAATCTAGTTTAACACTTAGTTAATTTTGTCTAATTCCTAAATGATTTGATCCTGAGTGATTTCTGCCTGAGGTGGTACTCGGGTCATTGTACGGAATTTTTCGAGACGTTACACCCACCTTTCAGAAAAACATATTTGATGGGTATAAAAGGTCCCCCAATCAGTCCCAAATTCAAGCCCAAAGTCCAACAAAAATCTGTCCAGAAATTTCTGGACTGCAATACATGCATGAAATAAAATAAATGTATGGGCCTATTAAGGAAGGGATTAGCCCATAAGTTGGGTGTCATGGCCCACCCTAGTGGGCCCTACAATTGTCTAGAACAAATCCCTAAATTCCCACCCTTGCAAGAACATTTAAGGTGGCAAAAAGGGGCATCTAACCATGGTGTAGGTTGAGTAGAGATGTCCCTTCCTTACTGGGCTTTTCTGGGCAATCCAGGCCCACTAAGTGGACCACACATAATATCATCAGATTACTAAGAAAGGAAAGAGAAGGAAGAGCATTTGGCCATCAGGGGAGGGCTCCGCCACTATTAAGCCATCCCCACACAATCAGAACCACAAACAATAATATAAACACATTGTATAACATAGATCTTATGATCCATGGCCTAGATCTTTGAAATGAGTGGTTGGGATGCGATCCCAGCCACATGCAAGGGCCTAGATGACCCATCATATCTAAAAAAATAGGAGAAATCCCCGTGCAAGGGGTCCATCAAGGGAAGAATCCCATGCATGGACATGCATGTACAAAGTGAGCCTCATGGCCACATCTAGATAGTTGTGTAGGATTGCCATCATTAATTGGTGGGTCTTACACATACAAATGAGAGAGAGGAAAGAGATTACATGAGGAAGAAAGAGCTGCATGAAGAAGAGGAAAGATTTACTTGATGAAGAAAGCACCCACCTAGATCAACATTGACACTTACATCACCATCATCTAGAGGCTCCAAGCAACATGGATCAATGGCTAAGATCAAGTGAGAAGGGGAAGATGAGGAGGTATTTTAGGGAGAAGGGGCTGGATGGAGGGAAGATGGGTTGGAGAAATGAAGGAAAACTGCTAGGGAAGAAGAGAAGAGAGAGAGAAATGAGAGGGAAAGAGAGAGAGAGACTTGTAATGATGAGCTCTCTCTCCTAGGCAATGATGGTGCCTATGGTGATATTAACATGGCTTAGGGTAATATCCTTTCTAGAAATCTCAGCCTAGGGTGAAATGATGGCATGGAAAAACATGCAACCCATGGTGGGGTCCACCAATCATGCAATCAATGGCCCATATCGATCAATGCTCATAACTTGAGATGTACATATTGGATTAAAGCACGGGACGTGGCTTCGGAATCACAGCGACGAGGTGGACACAATGACATAGGTCTTAGGTCAATCTGAGTCAGGTCTACGTGACCGAACTTAAGGATGATCGCAAACACTACCCGAGGGTCGCGGGTCGCCGAAATTTGACCGGTAGGACCGCGGGACCAAAATGAATGGAATGCATACTCACACACACGCATGCACACATATAAACTAGGGTCGGATCTCATAAGAGGGTCTTACGCAAATGGTCTCTGTAACTCCTATGAGTTCGCTGAACCACTGCAACCGGGGAGTTCACAAAATGTGATCCATCAGAGGGGCCTAGTGAAGCTACCGGGGCTGTGAACTCGATAAGTTTTATGCGCAAGATTAGCCCCAATAACTCTATAGAGTTCACGGAGCACACAAGGCTACTTGTTTAGGTACCAAATCCAAGGCTGCCAGTCCATTAATGAAGGGGCGGCTCATTTGGAGATCAACCTTCCCCATGAGTTCTACTAAAATCAAGCCAGGAATCTAGGGGGTCTTATGCATGGTTGGCCTATTTATGGACAAGCCGAAGAGCGCACACTGTATCCCACTTTTTCTTCACTTGTAAGGTCTAACTCATTTATGAGAGTTTATTTTTTGTTACCACCCCTTATAGCGCTATCAGAAGCAACACAGATGACACTGGTCTTACACGTGGTTGGCCTCATGGGTGCTCTCCGCCGCCTGCATGAGTCTAAGCATGTGATTGCCTTCATGGACTTTTAGGGCCATTGGCTTTTCACTGTTGCCCACATGATATTTGGCCAATTGACGATATGATAGGTCTTATGGATGGTTGGCCTCGTTGACGCACTCTGCTGTTGTAAATAATAAATTGTCATCACTGGTAATATAGGGCTTACACATGGTTGGCCTCGTGGGCACTCTCCGTTGCTGTAAATGATAAATCACCATTGCTGATTATATAGAGCTTACGCGTGGTTGGTCTCATGGGCGCTCTCCACTACCGTAAATGATAAATCGCCATCGCTAATAATATAGGGCTTACGCATGATTGGCCTCATGGGCTCTCTCCGCTACTGTAAATGATAAATCGCTATTGCTGATAATATAAGGCTTACTTATGGATGGCCTCGTAGGCGCTCTCTGCTGTTGTAAATGATAAATTGACATCGCCAATAATATAGGGCTTATGTATGGTTGGCCTCATGGGCACTCTCTATTGTCGTAAATGATAAATCGTCATCGCTAATAATATAGGGCTTATGCATGGTTGGCCTCATAGGCGCTCTCCTCCGCCGTAAATAATAAATCATGATAATGTTTGGTAGAGTTTGTAATTGGAGTAATATATCAGCTTGGCGATAATCGGAGTAATGTATCAACTTGGTGATAAGCGGTGATAATGGGCAATAATATTTTGTTAATCCAGAGAGATTTCTTTTGATATGCTTGCGAATTTGTCTTTTCATTCATATATGAGAAGAGTACATGGCTTTTAGTCGTCTGTCGCACTGGAGAACCAAGATCGAAGGCTTCAGATGTGGACTGAGCGAAGCTCCCAAGTCAAGAATCCTCTTTGGAGCTGGTGGAGATTCACGGATTAACGGAGGTGCTGGAGAAGCAGGAATCATCGCCATAACTTTTTAGCATTTGGGAGGAGCAACTACGGCTTTAGTCGGCGAAGTTTGAGGGGGAGATTGAGTGGCCAATCTTATCTTCAGTTTATTTGTTTTTTGGCTCGGTGTACTGACCGATGAGGGTGCTGCCCTCTTCTTTCCTTTAGGCTCAAGTTTTACAGAAAGTTAAGCTATTATCTCTTATGGAGATTTATTCAGCAATTGTCGGTAATGGGTTTCCCACCAGGCAGCAAACATGTCCATTGCTTATGACTTATTTGGATAGAAAGGAAGATTAAGAGACAGACTGGACTCTTGAAAAGAAGAATGGATAGACTGATAAAGCCCAATTTTATCAGCAACTGGTCGATTGAAAGGGGGTTGGTTGCAAGTCTTATGGGTCAATAGATATGGGATACACTGAACTAAACCGAGTTGTGGAGCAAGTATGTTTGGGCAATACTGCTCGATCCCAACCTTGGTTTTCTTACTAGACTCAATCAAACCTCATATGGAAGGTCTCAACCGATGAGCTAGATGTTGAGAGTGAAATTTGCATATTTCTCCATAGTTATACCTTGGTTTTATGAACATGATAATGCTTAATCGATCTATTTATACGTGTTTAGTCTTGCGAGGTGATTTTGAGAGCTTAAGGTGAAAATGATGCTTAAAGCATGTATTTAATGCTCAAAAGATTACCAAAGAAAAGATTGGATCTTTGGAGGTCAAGAATGAAGATTTCAAGAGTCCAAGATTCAAGAAAACCAAGTGAAGAAAGAAGAAATTCAAGATTGCAAAGTGTAGAAATCTAGAAGTGCTGAACTTAACAGTCGATGCCATCGAAGTAAGTGTTCGATTTCATCGAGGGAAGCTCGATCCCATTGGAAAAAATCAAAAAAATCAAGTTTAGTTGCTGGACATATGAGTGCAATTCTCGCCATACCATGTTACGACTAATCAGAGGAAGGTATGTGTGATCTGTATGGATACACATGGTGGTTCAGAGATCTACAGATATGTATGGAGGATATTTCTTGATAAGTGTAGGCAGGACGTATCAAGTGGTTTCACGTGTTGCCAAAGCAACTGTAACATCCCGAATTTTTGCCAACCTAGGATTAGATATCCTTAGGCAATGTGTCGACCTTAACACCTTATTAACTTGTCAGAACTGAATCCCAAAGTCTAAAACTGCTTTTGAACCCATTTCCTTCACAAATCCCACCCTTCACCACCTTGTTCTTTTAAAATTTTCTAAGTACTTTCACATTAGACACTATCTTCAAGTTAGGTAATGAATAACAATACTTAAACTAAACATTGCTACAAAGGACTAAGTACCACCTCAGACCGAAATCACCCAGGACTAAATCCTTTAGAAATTAGGCGAGAATTAGCTAGTGTGAAACTAGAGTACCTCTAAAATTAGCACCAATCACTTTAAATACGATCTGCAAGACCCAAAACTTGTAGAATCATTGACGCTAGGGTACCCTAAAATCTAGGATCAATCTCATTACCCGTCTGCTCTCGGGAGCATCACGAAACTCCGTATCAGATCTGGACCGCACGTTGGAAGTCCGATTAACACGAAGTTAAGGAGTTAGGACCGCCTTGCTGGGCTTGACAACCATCTCGGAAATCAAATCCAGATAGTGTCCCAGCACTATTCGCTTGAGCTTGGAGTGAAAAGTGTGAGAAATGTGAAATTAATTCAAAATAAAAAATCTTTAATAGTAATCTGGCACCTCTCGCTTGCGGATCAGTTTTAGTAAGCAATTACACCCTCGGATCAGGAGAAATTTCATACATATTTACATGTACTCGGAATCTCCGATCGAGATCCGCTGACCGTTGAACTGAAACTGGTCCGCAACGCGTGATCTGGAATTCTGAGAAACCGAACTGAAAAAATAAAACGTAGATCCGGTGTCTGTGAGCTTAAGTCCGACCATTGGCTCAAGGAGGCCCGCCAGAAGTCCTCCGTTGAGCTAAAACAGATGCCCTTTGGACAAAACCCAAGTATACCTTGTTCCCAAGTCTGTTTTGGTGAGATTTTAGGCTATATAAGGACCTTAAACCCTCTCTCATTGCAGCCATACGAATTTGAGATTTGAGAGAGAGAAAAGAGAGAGAAAGTGTGGGAGTTGTGGGAGGATCTCCCTGTCATGCTTCCCTGCCGTTATGCAAGCACAACCACTCCGTTCTAATCGCTTTCCTGGCAATTCTAGCCCCGTTTTTAGGTAAGACACCCTAACCCTAATCTGATTTGGAGTATTGATGGTTGTAGGTTATGAAATAGCTAACCTAATTCGTTCTCTAGGTGGCCAAACTGCCGTATATGGAAGCTTAACAAACCTATCGACTCCGTTACGATTTTACGACAAAAGGTGCGAACTTTAGGTGTATAGGTTATGGTTTTCAACGCTTTCAATGTCAGATAATGATAGATTCATGATCTGCATGCAATTGCACATGTACAAAGTGCTGTCTGTTTTCCGTTTCGATTAAAGATGAAAAATATGGAATTCTACATACTCTAGGTATTTGTAGAAAGTACCGTATACGTACAAATTTTGGAAATGTGTTTGACATGATTAATTGTTGTATGAATATATTATATGTGGATAAATTACTTGTTTAGCGAAAGGACTCGCCCTAATACATGTTTTGCTTATATATACTATGTATGTTGAAATTGTGTATTCTAGAAAGTACCGTATACGTATAAATTTTGGAGATGTATTTACCATGATTATTTGTTGTATGAATATATTATACATGGATAAAATACTTGCTTGGCAAAAGGATAGCCCTAATACATGTTTTGCTAACATACACCATGTATGTTGTAATAGTGTATTATAAGTGTTTGTGAAAATGCCTGAATGAGTATAGAATTCTCATTCGTGCTCGCCATGACTAATTGTCATGGATATATGATTGTTGTATTGGAGATACCCCTTTGACGAAAGGATTTGCCCTGAATCACGCCATGACCACTATATGCTATATATGTTGAAATGTGTAGCCCAAGTGTTTGTGAAAATGTTCAAATGAATATGGAACTTGGATTCCTACTTTCCATTACTATCTATCGTGGGTGTGCACGTGTTATGATTGGGGCAACTTCCTAGTGAAAGGATTTGGCCTAATGCCTATGTGATCAACATATGTCATGTATGTTGATGTATGTATTTTAAAGTGTTTGTTGAAATGTCTGAATGAGTAGTAGTTAGTAAATTGTAATGTTTAAGGGTGTTGAGATAAGATTCTCAACTTCTTTAACTATGTGTATGATTTCTTTAGATATCTGTGTGATTAAGAATTGAATATGTACAAACTCATGCTTATGTTGTGCTTCATAGCATGCTCAATTGATTGTATGATTTTATCTATGTAATGCATATGTTTAAATTCATGTTTATGTTGTATGATCCGTCATGGGTGATGGGGGAGTGGAGCAACGAGTGCGTGCAACAGCTCTGGTAGCCCTAAACGGATAATACCAGACTTTGATTGTATGATTTGAATCTTGATCCAATTACTGCTTTAACTATTTGTAGTTAATTGGGTTTGGGGCTATGATTATAGTCCAGGCAATCGGTAACCGGGTTGAATTCGTGGCTGTGATTCATTTGCCACGTGAGATGTGTTCGACGAACCCGAGTCGTACTTCGGTTGGCGATAGTGGTTGGCCACACAAAGTTCTTATGCGCTTCATATCGTTCAACTTGTTGTGCGCTCGAGCTAGCCGAGCTCGTCAAGTAACCTGATCTGTCTTATGTATGTTCACCATGTTTGGACGCCTCTGCTTGAACCTAGGGTACCAAACTTACCAGTGAAATTCCTTTTAATCATGGTACCTCGATCCGCTAAGACTCATGAGCCGGGCATGGTGGTATGGGACACCGTGGTCGAGCTGTCGGCCTACGGTGGGGCCATGTGCCTCCCCGTAGTGACCAGTGAGCAACCAGACTCGTGAGCCGATTATGGTGGTATGGGACACTATATTCGTGCTGTCGGCCTACATTGATAAGGTGATGGGGGAGCGGTGCAATGATTCCGTGTAACAGCCCTGACAGCCCTTTGTAGTGACCTCGAGCATACTCTGAATTGCGGTGAGGCAACGAGTTTTTCCGCAGTGTATAGAGTATAAACTAGGCCTGTATCTGTATAGTGATGAACCGTTAAAAGGGTGATGAGGGAGTGGTGTAACGATTCTGTGTAACAGCCTTGACAGCCCTTGCAGCGACCTAGAAATACACCATCGTATGAGATTGTCTAGGACTGACGACCCTAGAATGGATTATGTTTGGGAATGATATAAGGGAGGTACCTTAGTTTCCCAATACTGCTGTTTGAAATGGACTAATAATTACTCGGTAATCATGCTCATCATCGCACTGCATGTGCCTGGTAGATGTGGAGCACTGAGGGATGAACGCATTCGCGAACGTAAGATGGTGTCACATGAGGGTGGTTTGGCAAGGGCATTCATCATGTCATTTCATACTTGCATTTAATAAGAGTAGTTAGGATTGTTTGATTGTACTGTTTTATCATTACTGCTTGACTGAATTGATAACATGTTAACCTATGCTTTACTGTTCCACTGAGTTGATTACTCACTCCCACGTTACGGAACGGTGTTGTACACACCAACCAGGTTTGTTGAGTTTCAGGTGATGGCGATGCTTTGAAGCAGAGCCGGACCACTACTATGATGTTGTGGAGGAGTTCTCCTACATGTAACTCTCTGACAAGTCTATGAAGACCTGGTATTGTATTGACGGGGCTATGGTACTTGGGATAGAAGACATTACACTTCCTCACATGTGGTATATTTTAGAACTGTACGTGTAATTATTTAACCTGGTAACATTATCACACTCTGGAGACCCACCACTGTTTTTATATTGTATATATATCTATCACAGTCTTCCGCTTGCAATTTAACTGTCTCTGGAGTATGATATGCTGTTTTGGCTTAATCTCACTCATGTTCAATGCACTTATATCGACAACATTTAATCATCATTATCTATGTTGCATAAGTGATGTCTGCTGGAACTCGAGAGTTGAGTTACTACTCGACCCTCGATTTTTCGGGATGTTACACCAGCCGATGAAGAAAAGATCATGCCCAAATAGTTATACGGTAGGTGGAAAGAGAATGAGCAAAGGAAGAACGTGAGAAGTATCTAGAAGGCAATAATAAAGAACGATTGTGGTAACTGCAAGAACATGGGAAGGATTCAGAACGGTTGGATTAAAGATATAAATAACAAAGCAAATCAAAAAGGAAGATCATCTCATACCAACCCAAACAAACCAAACTTATCTTTTAATTATCCTATCGATTTTACATCCCATATTATAATCTTTTACTTACTTTGTTGAGAAAATTACATTTCTTAGTGTAATCTTTAGTTTCCATGCCTGTCAATTTATATTTCGCAGCGTAATCCATGGCAATAACCGAATAGTTGATAATCTTTAGCTGTAAATTGATTCTACGTTAGCATGTTGGATGCAATTCATTCATGAGAAAGGTGTTCTTCAGTTGTTCTTCGTGATCGACTGTAAGGATCTCTTTTTCATTTCATTTTGATCTATATTAAAAGGTCCATTTGTATGGAAGGCAAATGAGTAACTCATCATCAGAAAACGAATCTCATCCTTTGAATATCGCCTGATCTGATTTTTACACACTGAGCGAGTGGCTAAATAGGCGACTGATTTCCTTAGATCTCGGTCATACACTACGTGTCTACCTATCTTGACGCTTGGGGTCATTGTTGTTCAGTTTGAATCGAAGCTGTAATTTTAATTCTGGCACGCCCACCCACCCAATGCAGAACTACGTATCTGCTTATCTTGGCACTTGGGGTTATTGTTGTTCGATTTAAATTGAAGTCGAAATTTCAAATGTAACCTATTTTTAAAGAATAAATCCCACCCTCTAACTATTACGCAATTATTTTAAGAAACATCATATAAGTGATTAAATAGGAAATCATCTTCTCAGAACTCGGTCATATGCGGTCGATTGCTGACGTATATGCTTATCTGGTGCTTGGAGTCATAGTTTTTCTGTTTAAATTGAGTCACACATTCAATTATAGCACACCTACACTAATCACTAGATCAAATTTGAATATATATATATATATATATTATATATAATATAATATATATATATATATTGGTGGTAGCTAATGCTTTTGATAGTTGAACATGCTTGTCGTGTTCCTTGTTCACGGAAGATTATATTGACTTTGGTTTTTTTTTTTTTTTGTTAATCATTGTATTTTTAATTTTGTTTGTCGTGGGAGCGGAGTCTTGCCATGTGCGGGTAGCATAGATATAAAAATAAGAGAAGGTCGCCGGTCAAACCGACTGGAGCTTAAGTTACCATCCACCTTGTAGATCAAGTCCAAGCTTTCATGTGCGCGCAATATCTAACTCGTCCAATAGGTTATCTGCATCACGAGGATTGCATTGCCATTGGTTGGACCATTGGATTTTATTATTTATCAATTGTCAGAAATCGTTTATGTGGTGTGGCCCACCTGATTAGTGGATGGACCGATTTTTTACCCAAGGTGATCATTATGTTGGGGAAAAATTACTGGAAGGTTGGATTTTGTACACGCATGATAGGTTCGATGTTATTTTTTTTTTTAAAAGTTTTCGAATAAACCATGAATTATAGTCGAACGGGATAGATTTGAGAATTTTTCTATAAACAATAAATAACCCACGAGCAATTTAAAACAAGGCGTCTATTACTTTTATAGTTGACCATTAAAAGAGGTCTTCAATGTCCGCCGACCAATAGAATCACTTCTTTCAACAAAATTCTTGGAAGGATACTCACATGCAGTCGACACGTCTGACGTTTGTCAGGCATCCGCAATGGCCAACCTTATCTTCCCTTTGTTTAATCGCAGAGCCCAAAATCCATCCTGATTCATGACCCATGTAAGCCACCACACAGGAAACAATGGACGTCACAGCACTGTCGGTTGCTGTGTGGGGCCGCTAAGAAATCTATATATCATCACCTCCGTTCATTGTGCATGCCTGCCTCCATGCATAGACTGACCAAAATTTAAGCCGTCACACAAACCTCTGGTGGACCCACTACGTCATGTTTTAGGCATGATTTGGCACTACAGATGTTGTAGCCCACTAGAGTTCCGTACTAAGTTTGATTTATGATGGATACCATTTTCCCAATTCCACGTACACATCAGTGTGAGGCCCGCGCACAAACTTACGGAAGCGGATTGGCTGGTGTAGATACGTGTCGTGCGAATACGACCGCCGACGATCCTCCAGCTTCGAGTTGTACGAACGGTTCAAAGGAGATCAAAGTTACATGGCCCTACAATGATGTATTTATTATATCCACACCGTTCATACATCTTTCGAGATTATTTTAGAGCATTAGATAAAAAATGAATCATATCTAAAGCTTAAATGAACCACACCAAAAATAGCAGCGAGGATAATGCTTTTTCACTGTTAAAAAGTTCGCAGGGCCCACCATAACGTTTATTTTCCATCCAATCTGTTAATAAGGTCACAAATACATGGATGAAGAGGAAAAACAAATTTCATGTTGATCTGAAACTTCTGTGACCCTCAAAAGGATATCAATGGTAGACGTTCAATCCCCACTCCTTCTTGCAGTGTGGTTTAATTGATTTTTAGATCCGTCTTAGTTTTTGGGTCAAGCCATAAGACAAGCTCTTAAATGATGGACGGTTTGGATATAACCGTCAATACACTATATAATATATATAATATATATATATATATATATATATATATATATATATATATAGGAGAGAGAGAGAGAGAGAGGAGAGAGAGAGAGAGAGAGAGTAATGGTCTCCCTGCGAACCCATCCCGCTGGATACCTTAGTGCAGTACAATTCTCACGGCAAGAGAAAGAACCATGTGCGGGGCGCGGATGGGACTAACAGGTTTACTAGAGACATTGATACTGAATTGTGGCCCCACCATGATATGTTTTGTATCCACACCGTCCATCCATCAGAAGAGAGATCATTTTAGGGTGAATCCAAAGAATGGGTCACATCCAAAGCTCCAGTGGACCCCACTACAGAAAACAGTGGGGGAGGAGAGTGACGCCACCATTAAAAACTTCTAAAGGCCACAAAAAGTTTTCAATCAAGCCTATATTTATATTTTCCCTTCTTTAATATCTTTTTTAACTTTTGAACAGGTTGGATTTTGTAACAACATCATAATGGGCCTTAGAAAGGTTTCAATGGTGGGCATCAATCTTCCTGCTGTTTTTTGTGGGTGGGGTCCACTAAAGCTCTGAATTTGTCTCATTCTTTGGCTCATGGCTTTAAAATAATATCTCCAAATGGATGGATGTGTGGATACAACACATACATCATAGTGGGGTCTACAGAATTTGGTTGCCGTCCATTTTCCTCATAGGGAGGTCTGGAAGCGGATTGCGTGGTAACTCACTACGGTTGGCATACTGAGTAAACTTGTGTGAGGTCCACATGATTTATTAATTTTATCACTCGTCATACATTTAACAGATAATTTTAGTAGTAGAGACAAAAAAGAGATATATCCAACGTTCAAATGGACCACACACAGGAAAAAGTTGATTAAATGTCTACCGTTGAAAAATAATTGGAGGGCCACGGGAGTTTTGGATCAATCTATATTTGTTTTTTCCCTTCATCCATGTCTTGTATGATCTTATGAAAAAGTTGGATGAAAAATAAACATCACTGAGGGGCCTAGAAAGGTTTCAACGGGTGGAAATCTAAATCCCCACTGTTCGAGAGGTAATGATCCACTTGATCTTTGGATATGCATCAATTTTGGATTAGATTAACCCTTAAATTAGATGGAAAAAAACGGATGGACGGCGTAGATAGACTACATACATTCAAACGTGGCCTAGCTTGTTTATGCAGTACGACAACAACAAACCGATTAGTATTCAATACGCAATTGATTTACGTATAGAGATTGGGTGGCTGGTGGTCGGTGCTCTTTGGGCCCCACCATGATATATGTGTTTCATCTACTCCGTTCATCTATTTTTAAATAAGGGAAAATATAAATTTGAGCCAGATAAAAAACTTTTCATGGCATTTAGAAGTTTTTAACGGTGGCATCACTGTCCCCACTGTTTTCTGTAGTGGGGGTCCGCTGGAGCTTCGAATGTCACTCATTCTTGGATTTCACCCTAAAATCATCTCTCCATATGGGTGGACGGCGTGGATAAAAACATATATTATAGTGGGCCAACAAAAAAAAGTCTCTTACGGTGGGAGTTGGAGTTGTACCGCACCATGGTATCCTGCGGTTTTGTAGTTCGCAGGAGATAGGGGCTCTCTCTCTCTCTCTCTCTCTCTCTCCTCTCTCTCTCTATAATATTATATATATATATATATATATCCAAAATCTAAACAGTTCATGTGAAGCAGCACCTCGTGAAACCCCCTGGGCCCAAGTTTTACTTTGATCTAAAACTTGATGGGCCATGAAAAATGAAAACAGTTCCTCCCTTGATTTGCATTTTTTTTTGTTATGGCCCACCAGAATTTTAGATCGGGGTGAAAATTTGTCACATAGGATTTCATGTGATTCCGCATCACATGGACCATTCAAATTAGACACCCATGGCACATGTGAAAAGGTGCGCACGTGCGTAGGTGCGCAGGGGGCATGACTCTCCTCTCTCTCTCTCTCTCTCTCTCTCTCTCTCTCTATATATATATTATATATATATATATATATATATATATATATATATATATATATATTATATATATATATATATATATATATATATATAGTTGGTGTGTGCTACACCAGCCAATCTGCTTCCCAAACGTATATGCGGGTGGAGTGGGTCAAGTGTCACAGAAGGTGGCAAAAATTGTGGTTAGTGGGCCCGTCCATGCGTGTAAAGTCGAAAGCTTTTGGATTTTTTGGAACTTTCTTCATTTATTTATTTTTTTTCTGTAAAAGCTTCGTATTTTTTGGAACGCTTTTTCTTTCTTTCTTTGGACGTCGATTCCTCCGAAAGCCTTTTACAGTAACTTCATGCGACGGGAAGTTAGGTGGAGCCCACATTGATGTTTATGGGAAATCCACCATGTCCATCAGTTTTTCAAGGTCATTTTAGACAACAGGCCAAATAATGATCTCAATCCAAAACTCAAGTAGACCGTATGTTAGAAAAACGTGTAGGTAAATTCCTACGGTTGAAACTTTCCTAGCACACCCTGATGTTTATATACCATCCATACCGTTCATAAGATCATTCCTACTAGGATGAACTGAAAAAAAAATAAAAATTAGCCTTGTTGGGGAAAAATGAGATAAGTCCGGGGACTCGGCTATGGAGTGGACCAACTCTACTGACATCGCCCAGGATCCTGAGGCAACAAGCTCGACCAAGGCAAGTATACCGTATACCAAATGCCTAAAGGAGAGACTTAGCTCAGATTGTAGGAAATGAATCCCGACTGAGACTTACAAAGTCCAGAGCCATAAGGCAAAATATACAAGATGCATAAAGTTGACTCGATAAACGAGGCAGCGACATCCAAAGAGGCCGATTAAGGCACAAAGTTCAGAAGTCATCCGATCGACCATAAAACCGACTCATCTTTAGGTCAGTTATAGAGTCGGCTATCGGATTAAGAGAGTACGCTGATTACGAATCAGTTTCATCTCATCTGACAGAAGGCAAGTAGCGCTACCTTTTATAGCCGGCCGAGACTCACTCATCAGTAGAGTCGGCCGGACCCGATCGAGCAAGGTAGAAATGGTGCAAAGTGGAATTCCTTCCCAGAATATCTTCCCGAAAGTCTAGTAAAAGGATTCTCGATCCCGAAGATCTCGGAATCGGCTGAAATAAAAAAAAAAAAAAAACAGATTGACACCAAATCTCCAAGATATCAGGAGAAGAATCCTGGCACGATGGGATCCTCCCCTTCCTATAAATATAGGAGATCTCCAAGGTGAAAGGTACGCAAAATTCTCCCTAGAAACCCTCTTACACGATCCTGTCCTTGACTTTAGCATCGGAGGGTCCCCGGCTCTAGCCAGGGTCTCCTTTGTCTCCTTCTCGTGCAGGTGAAAGGCAGGAAGAGAGCGTACCAGATTTTTGCATTAACAGTTTGGCGTCGTCTGTTGGAAACGATATAAAAAGTCATTTTCCAAGCTCTATCGAAAAACTTCAAATAGGTTTCCAATGACAAGAACAAGGAGAACCATCCAAAATGAGCCTAATGAGGTCGTTGTCACTGGACCTCTGGCAACAGAAGGCCCGTCGGGTACAAACGGAGCCTAAGGGGCCCAGAACCGACCCGATAATTGACAAGGTTCTGCGGCCCGTCCGATAACCTCTGTTTCGACCAGGCATACTCAGTAGAACCGAGGGAATGGGTGGTTAGACAAGGATGAAAAGGCCAAGTATATGTCCTAGAGGGGAGGGGGTGAATAGGACTATGCCAAATTAAAACTTTGAAAAGCGAAATTTAAATGAATAAAGGAAAGATAACACTTTAAACAAATCACAATACGGAAATGTAAAGCAACTTCAAAATTCTAGTCTTGAAAGGTTGATACAAATGTTATTCTAAGGACAACCTTTCATCATAAAAACCAAGGGTTTATGGCAGGACAACCTTACTAGAAAGGTTTAAGTATCAATATCTCAAACTGAAGAGGAATAAAAAGTAAATAGCAAGAATGGAAGTCTAAACTATTACAACATTCCCCACAATGCTTGAAATGTAAATATTACAACATTCACATCCACATATACATCCCACAACTTTGAATAATAAAAGATATAGAAAAATAAACAAACATTCATATCACAGGACACAAAGAATTATAGTGGTTCGCTTGTGTGTTCACCAACTGTTAAACAACAGCCACACAGCTTGCTACTCCACTCCTAATATCCTCACACAGTGGATATTAGCATTTCACGATGAAAATAGGTTTTTCACAGGTTCACCTAAAGCCCTCACAATTGTGTCTTTCAAGTGGGCTTACACAATTCAAAAAACCCCACAGTCTGAGTTTTCTGGCTCTCCTCAGATAATCAACACTTAGAGATTTTTTCAGCTTAATCTCAAAGAAATCAAAAACATAGAAGATTTACACAAATGTAAAATACCTGGATTTCTCCTTTTGTTGCAGCCCGGAAGAACCAAATCGGAGTAGAAGTTGGAATAGAAGTTCAATGTTCAATACTCACTTTAAAATGGTTATAGGTTCTAATTGATTTTAAATTAAATCAAGTTGGGCTAGCTCTATTTGATTTTGATTCCAAGAAGTGGAATATCACAATTCCTCTTTCAAATCAGATTGGAATGCAGAAACAAAATCAAATATAAAAAGCTAACAAAAGTGAATATTAAATATGCACAATCTAGCTTAAGAAGATTACAAACTTATCTCTTAGAGTGATACCTTGATTTTACTTGAATTGGATTATCAAACTCTGAAAATCGTGCTCTATTTATATTTGTAGAAATCACGTTTACGACTGGTCGTAGGACGAACTGCATTTTGAAATTTTAAGCGTGATCGGATAAAACTGTTTCACGACTGGTCGTAAGCCATGCACAACTGGTCGAAAGACCTCCACGACTGGTCGTGAGGAACTAGGAATGGTTACTTGAGTTTGAGTCGTAGCTGCTGGATTGGTCGTGAACGAGTCGGCACTGTTCACACGACCGGTCGAGCAGACTCCAGGACTGGTCGTAGCTCAACTAAAAAATTTTGAAAATTTGCAACAACTTAGGACTGGTCATCGATTTTCTTGGATTGGTCGAGCCAGTGCTAGGACTAGTCGAACAGAGTCCAGGACTAGTCGAAGAACAGACCAAACATCTATAAAGTAATTTAATTTGAATTATGTATTCAAAATGACCTACCTTAAGGTTAGTCAATCTAAGGTAACATCTATAAAGAAATTTAATTTGAATTATGTATTCAAAATGACCTACCCTAAGGTCAGTCAATCTAAGGTCTTTCATACCTGAGACATGAAGTATGAACATTGAACATTCTTTTCTTCAGATGATTAGTGATCTTTAAAGTTTATGAAGCTTGAGATCTCGACACATGTTGAAGCTTGAACTTGAGATCTTTGGAACTTTGAACTTGTAGTTCTTGAGTTGTACTACACCTTGAGTCTTGAACATAGATCTCGTCTTTCAACGTAGTTCTAAAAACTCTGAAGTTTACAGAAGAGAACAATGTACTTGATCTTGCGTTTCTTGAAGTAGATCATTGTATTTGTTGAGGCACAAACAATATATCTCATTGTAGTGGTCAGAGAATTCCATGATATAGATCTTTTCCAAGGTTGCACAATCTGTATTTTGGTAAAAATCCATGTCTGGGGGTATTTTGGTAAAAATCATGTCTGGGGTATTTTGGTAAAATGTCCGGGGTATTTTGGTAAAAATCATGTCCGGGGGTATTTCAGTAAAAATCCATGTCCGGGGGTATTTTAGTAAAAATCATGTTCGAGGGTATTTTAGGTATTTTGGTAAAAATCATGTCTGGGGGTATTTTGGTAAAAATCCATGTCCAGGGGTAGTTTAGGTATTTCGGTAAAAGGAATTGAAAAGGGTGTTTTGGTTATAAAGGGTGTACAGGTGTCATTTTAATAGAGAGAGATTGTACACCACCATTTAAGGGAGAAGCTTGGTGGACACCATTATTTAAGAGAAGTAGATGTACATATGTGAAGGGAAAAGTGGTGGTGATCACCACTTTGTAAGAGAGTGGGGCCTATAAATACCCCTCCCCTACTTCATTTGATGGGAGAGATCAGTTGGTGGCCAGGATATAAGAGGAGAGAGAAGTAGGTAAAAGAAAGAGGAGAGCTAAGGGGTTGTACGCTGAGGCATTATGCGGCGCACAACCTAGTCTCCACACAACACAAGCAGTGCACAAAGCATCTTCGCAAGACGCCATCTTCAAATCATCTCCGTACAACGAAGGATTCCCGCACAACACCTCACGAAGGATTTTCGCACAACAGCTTCCTGTGCAACTTCCGCACAACAAACCTTTAAGCAACTTCCGCACAACACCACCTTCGAAGCAGCTTCCGCACAATGTTTCCTGCAAAGAACTTCTGCACAACGCCTCCTTC
This sequence comes from Magnolia officinalis, assembly GCA_021015155.1. Lineage (NCBI taxonomy): Eukaryota > Viridiplantae > Streptophyta > Magnoliopsida > Magnoliales > Magnoliaceae > Magnolia > Magnolia officinalis. The sequence goes on along the minus strand of JAJHSJ010000002.1, from coordinate 58,392,243 downwards.
AACAGACCCTTTAAAGATGTCTGCACCCTATCCGCACCATGTCCGAGAGATCCACACCGTTCATCGTCTTTCTCTCGAGATTTTGACTGTGAATGACCGGTTTTGGTCATCTGATGATGTGGCCCACTGAGGTAATCAAACTACAACGGCAACTAAACGGTCCCTTTGCGATCGTTATAACGATTATGTGAATGAACATAATCACTAAAGATCAGCATGAATTTGATGGGTTTTGTCCCTTTATGTGATGAACGGTTCAGATCCACCTTTCAATCCATGATGGTGGCCCACAACGAACGAACGAAGCCTCTGTTACGAATAGAGTCGACGCACGTCGACTTTGTGAAGATTGATGGCCCATTTATGGAAGTTAAGTGTAAAATCCACTCCGTACATTGGAGTCAGGGCGAAAAACCATCCGGAAAGCAATGCTTTTGGAGTAAAATCTGTGTGGCCCACAAGCTTGTCTACTCCACCGTCCATCTTACATTTAACGGCTAAGATCTTGCAAAAGTTTCAATGGTCTCAAAATGCCGCCTTGGAGAGGGTTACATCTCCCTTCTGTACACAATGGACGGTTCGGATTGATGATATAAAATATGGGTGGGGCCCACAATACAAAATCGACGAATGTAGTGAGAACGCTGTTGCGTTTTCTTGAAATGAAGAAGAAGACGTCGGTCAGTGGGCGCTGACCGACTTTGAGAAAACCTGCACACATGACGTACATGGGGCCCATAGTGATGTATATGTGAAATCTGCTCGTCCCATCCGCTTTACCACTGTATTTAACACGTTGAAACCGAATTTGAAGTATTTAGATATCAGGTGGGCCCCAAATTAGGATTTTAAGGGCTGATCTGTCATTTTAGCCATTTCTATAGAGATCTAGGAGCTTAAATTTGATGTGTACGACTGATTTGTGGTCCCAAGGCTACACGTAAGGTTTAGAGCTGAACGGATGGTGGCAACCCTGTAATTTTACATTTTGAGTGACATTTTAGGCTCGTTTGACATGAACAACTTGATTTTCTCGAATCCTGGCTGTGTAAATTCATTGATCTCAGTCCCCTAATTGCATCTGCGCCACACTTAAATGGACCATTCCACATTTCAAGGAGGATTCAAGGAAGGATGCTCACAACCCCATCTCCTTGGAGATTGGTTTATCAATTCAATAATTCCTCCTAAGTCCTAGGAGATGACTGAAGCAACTGCCGAAATGCTGCCGGAATCGCCATCGAACTGTCTTCTCTTTCATTCATTGCATTGTATTAATTGTACTTGTTTTTCAAAATCAAGGGAATCCAAGGATGTAAATGAACTCAGATAAATGTGATCAATGTTCTCTCATTCTTTCTTTGTTATCATTGAATAAATCCCCCAAATCGAATACATTTGTTTCCTTGTCGAAACAGTATTTGACTTGAAGCTTTGTCCTGCTTGAAGCATTGTCCTTGTGCATGTGATGCATTGCCTTGAACATATATATCAATGTGCTATACAAGACACAGACTGTGGTTTTGACACAACAAAATTTGACAATCAAAGGAGCAAATAACCATAGCACTTACAATCTCCCCCTTTGTCAAATTTGTGATAAAACACACTCCATTAAAAATAAGAGTAGCATTATACGTTCAATAAAGAATCATGCACCAGTTAAAGAGAAGCATTATATGCTCAATAAAGAATCATGCACCAGTTATAATAACCAGAACACACTATCATTAAAAAAAAAATAAAAATTACTTACTCCCCCTGAGTAGCACAATCCATGTCCATATCCATAAGCAATAATGACAGACTAGTCTCCCCCTTTTTGTCACAATTAGACAAAGGAATAAGAGAGTAAACATGCAAGATATGACAGATAAAGGCAAATAGAGTACATTTAATAGAAATCATCATAAACCAAGTTCATAAACCAACATAACCCAAGTGCATCCACAGTCAGTCTCAAAAACTGAAAGAAAGTAAAGTATCATAAGAGTTATTACAGACCATAGGATAAAAACACTTAATCAGATCTTGAAGAAGGAGCAGGTATGGTAGGATCAAGTTGATGAAGGCCCTTGTTTAAGTGCCAAAGATACTTGCGCATATATTTAAATTGTAAGTCATGGAGCACGAAGACGAGCATCAAAATCGGATGGCTCATAGTCAGGATCATTTGTAGAGTATGAATCAATTTCATAAAAAAATGTCATCCATATTGATATCATCAGGAGGAAGATCGCCACCTTCTCCTACATTCCCTGCTTCAGCTCCACCACCACCCACATCCACTTGGCCAGGAGCCAGTCCCAATTTCATCTTGTTTATATTTGAATTGTTGAAAATAAGATGATGAATAGGAGCCTCTCCAACATGCATAGCAACAAGCATGTGAGTTGCTAACACAGTCATAAGATAGGCAAATGGAATATGACTATGTCCAGGATGGAGACAAAATTGAATGATAGAATGACAGATCAAAGATGGAAGACAAACTTGAGTACCAGAGATGATGGAATGTAAAACCTGAACCACAAAGGAAGTCAGTTCTGTTTTGTTACCTGAACGTGGATATAGATTTGAAATAAATATTCGATGAAGAACCCTGTATCTGGGTAACAAGTACTTGGAAGCAAGCACAGTCCCTTAATGAGTCCATTGCGCATCTATATTACACAAATCTCTAGTTAGCATACGTTTTTCTGATTCCAACGGTTTGTCAACTAGAGTGTGAATAGGAATACCCTCGTCATTAACAGGTATGTCCATTAGAGCCGAAATTAGATAACGGTCTATATCAAATGGACCTTCTCTAGTAGCTATTGAAAACGTTAAATTCTCTGTCGAAAATTCAGAAACACATGCAAACATAGCCTGCGCAATAGATTGGTATGCCGGCCCACCCCAATGTAGAATGTTAGTCCATCCTACAGGTTGGAGAAGAGGAAGGAGACCAAAAGGATCAATGTGTTCAAGATCAACAGGTCACTCAACAATAACATTGCGCATTCTTTAATCCCACACATATGAGGGATCATCTTTGACCGAAGATGGCGCCTTGTTAAATGAGTCGATCTAGATGAGGAAGCACCACGAGAAGTTTTCTTTTTCCCTCTAGCATCTATTTGCAACAAGAAAATCAAAGAAGCAAGAAGTTACAAAAGATGTGGAATGGGTTTTCTCAAAAACAGATTTTAAAGAAGAAAACCCCAAAACTTCAAGGAAACTTGAAATCAAGCACTCCATATAAGAAAATGAAGTGTTTAGAGCATAAATCTACAAGAAAAACTGAAATAATGCACTGACCTTGAAGAATCAAGAAGTTGGGTACGACTAGTGCCCATTGGAGAAGAAAGAGGAAATGAGGAAAAAAGGGTTTTTTCCCAAATTAAAAGATCCAGCGCGCTACACGACTGGTCGTGGGACGTCTTCGACCGGTCATGTCACGACTGGTCGAGTACATCCTCAACTGGTCGAGCAAAGACAAAAACATCATTTTCACATAATTTTGAAATTTGGAATTATAATTTAATAGATATATAAACTATAATACATAATACATGAATAATCAATTTAATTTGCACATACCAAGATCAAATTTCAATTTATTAAACCTGTTTTTGTCGAGCGGTTTAGTAAAAATGTCAACAAGTTGAGTCTTGGTTGGAATGTAATCCAAAGAAATTATTTTTTCTTCCACTAATTCATGAATGTAATGATATCTAATGTCAATGTGCTTGGTTCATGAATGCTGGATTGGATTTTTAGATATAGTTATCGCACTAGAATTATCACAATATAAAACCATTGAATCCTGTGCAATTTCGTAATCACTTAACATTCTATTCATCCATACAAGCTGAGTACATGCATTTCCAGCTGCAATGAATTCAGCCTCAGCAGTTAAGAGTGATACGAAACTTTGCTTCTTGCTAAACCAAGAAACTAAACAATTTTCAATATAAAAATAACCACCACTGGTTGATTTCCTATCATTGATATTAGCAGCCCAATCAGCATCTGAGTACCCAGCCAATTGAACACTAGTATCATATGGATACCAGAGACCCAAATTAATTGAACTTGTGACATATCGCATAATCTGCTTAATAGCAGTTAAATGAGAATCTTTAGGGTCAGATTGATATCTAGCGCAAATACCAACACTAAAAGCAATATCGGGTTTACTTGCAGTTAAATAAAGTAAACTGCCAATTATACTACGATATAATTTAGGATCCACACTTTTACTTGTAAAGTCTTTTGAGAGTCTTAATGTTGTACTCATAGGAGTATCGTAAATTTTTCCATTCGCAAATCCGAACTTTTTAATTAAGTTCAAAGCATATTTGGTTTGAGAAATAAAAATACCATTAGGTTGTTGTTTTACTTGCAACCCTAGGAAATAATTCAATTCCCCAACCATGCTCATTTCGAACTTAGATTTCATTAAATCTGCAAACTCAACAGTCATATTAGTACAGGTAGATCCATAAATAATATCATCAACATAGATCTGTACTATTAAGATATGATCATTATGTTTTTTTTTTTTTAAGAGTCTTATCAACACTACCCATTTGAAAATTATGATATAGTATAAACTTAATCAATTTTTTGTACCATGCCCTGGGAGCTTGTTTCAAACCGTAGAGAGCCTTTTTTAAGCAATAGACATGATCAGTATTCTTAGGGTCTTCAAAACCCGTTGGTTGTTCAACATAAACTTCTTCATACAGATCGCCATTTAAGAAGGCACTCTTTACATCCATTTGATAAATTTTGAATTTTCTAAAGCAAGCAATGGATATAAATAGTCTGATTGGTTCAAGACGAGCTACTAGGGCAAAGGTTTCATCATAATCGATGCCTTCAAGTTGAGTGTACCCTTGTACAAGCAATCTAGCCTTGTTTCGAATTATATTACCAAGTTCATCAGACTTATTTTTGAAAATCCACTTAGTTTCAATAATATGTTTATCTTTAGGTCTAAGAACTAGGTGCCAAACATCATTTCTCACAAATTGATTAAGCTCTTCTTGCATAGCAACTATCTAGTTTTCATTAACAAGAGCTTCTTTTACGTTAGCCGGTTCTATCTAGGATGTAAAGCACACGTAATTACATATATCTTCTAGTTATCTATGAGTGCGCACTCCAGTGAGAGGGTTTCCAAGAATTTGAGTGGTTAGATGATCTCTAACAATCCTTAGTTCAGAGTTAGTTTGATTTGATGAAGTATCTAGTATGTCAACTAAGAACTTCATCATTATCTGAACTTGAGGCAGGTGTATTTAAGTGATTATCAATGACCACATTAATGGACTCTTGAATAACACCGGTCATCTTATTCAGTACTCGATATGCTCGACTGTTCAAAGAATATCCTAAAAAGATCCCTTCATCACTTTTAGTGTCAAACTTGCCCAGATTTTCACGATCACGTAAAATATAGCACTTATTGCCAAAAACTCGAAAGTATTTGACAGTAGGCTTTTTATCAAGCCACATTTCATAAGCTGTTTTATTATAAGTTTTACTTGTATAAACCCGGTTGATTATATAGTATGCAGTATTTACGGCTTCAGCCCAAAGATTTTTAGGGAGCTTCATAATATTCAACATTACATTTGTCATTTCTTGAAGCACTCTATTTTTTTCTTTCAACAATTCCATTTTGTTGTGGAGTTTTGGGTGTAGAGAATTCATGTGATATTCTTGATCGCAACAGAATATCTCAAAACTGCTATTCTCAAATTCTGATCCATGATCACTACGGATCTTACAGACTTGAGAACCTTTTCTCGTTTGGATTCGTTTGAGAACTCTTTTTACTTCATCAAGGGTTTCTGATTTATCCCTTAAGAAGGCTACCTAGGTGAATCTGGTATAGTCATCCACGATTACTAGTATATATTTTTCACCACCTCGACTCTCCATCCTGGTTGGTCTTATAAGATCATATGGAGAAGCTCGAGTGATTTTGATGTCGCATTGGAATTCACCTTTTTGTGAGTGCTCCTAGATTGCTTGCCAATCTGACATTCGCCACATATTTTGTCTACTTTCTGTAATTTAGGTAGACCTCTTATCAGTTCTCTTTTGCTCAATCTATATAGATTGCAGTAGTGTACATGTCCAAGGCGTTATGCCATAACTCAGTCTCATCGGTATGGACCATGTAACACAATTGACTAGATGAGCTAGAATCACTAACAATATAGCAGTTTCAGAAGTTCTATGACCAGTTAATATTACAGAATTCTTTTTGTTTAAAATTTCACACCCTAGGTTAGAAAATTCTACACTGTGGTTTTTATCGCATATTTGAGAAATGCTTAACAAGTTATGTTTTAAACCTTCTACATATAAAACATTCTTAAATAAAGGGAGGTTAGAAAGTTGAACCGTACCTTAGCTAATAATCCTTCAGTTGCTACCATCACGAAATGTGACTGAACCATCAGCCATGTCTTTAAGATCGGTGAATAGACCTTTATCACCAGTCATATGCCTTGAGCATCCACTGTCTAAGTACCACTTTGAATGACTTGTAGCTTTGAAAGCCGTGTAGGCAACCAAGCAAGTAACCTTAGGAACCCATTTCATAACTGTTTTGGGTTTAGGAGTATAGTTGGTCTTCTTATATTTGTAGTTGTTGTAAGAATGACCCACTGAGTTAGATTTTAAGAGTTTAAGTAAATCAACTATTTTCTCAGCTAAAGGGTTTCGGTTCTGATTTTTATAGTTGATATAGTTACTTTTAGGTTGAAAAGATTGAAACATTTTGGTACTTTTAGAAAGCTTTTGATTAGAACTTTTCTCTTTTGAGTTTGAGGACTCTCCTTTTACAAACTTAGGAAGAGTATTCTTCTGTTTAAGAGGAATATTTCTATCGTAGCCCAAACCGGATCGGTCGCCACATTTTCTTGATCCAGATAATTTTTTTTTTTCAACTTTAGATCACCTTGGGCATACCTCCATGTGTCCTTTAAACTCAAAAGTGAAGAGACTTCAAGTTTAAGTTTTTCATTTTCAGATTTCAGATTTTTAATAAGAGTGGTTTTGAATTCTAAATCGCATTTCGATTTTTCAAAACAATCTGAAATGTGGGATTTTTCTAAAATAAGAGAATTAAAATTTTATTTAAGCTTTGAAAATTTTTCTTTCTAAAGTTTAAGTTTAACAGCAATTTTACAACTCTCCTCGTAAAGGGCATTATAAGCATCTTAAAGATCTTCTTCATTTTCATGATCACTGTTCAGATTTTCTTCACTAGTTATGTAACAGCCCGGATTTTTTCCAACCTGGAATTAAACGTCCTTAGGCAATGGGTCAATCCTAACACTGGTTTAACTTCTCAAACACTCAATTAAAGCCTCAAATCCCTTTTCAAACCATTTTCTTCACAAATCTCACCTTTCACTACCTTGTTCTTTAAATCCTTCTAAGTACTTTCACATTAGACACTATCTTAAAGTTTAGGTGATGAAGAACAATACTTAAACTAAACATTGTTATAAAGGCCTAAGTACCACCTCAGACCTAAATCACTCAGAACTAAATCCTTTAGAAATTAGGCGAGAATTAGCTAGTGTTAAACTAGAGTGCCTATGAAATTAGCACCAATAACTTTAAATACGATCTGCAAGACCCAAAACTTGTAAAATCATTAACGCTAGGTTACCCTAAAATCTAGGATCAATCTCATTACCTGGCTGCTCTCGGGAGCATCTCGAAACTCCGTATCAGATCTGGACCGCACGTCGAAAGTCCGATTAACACGAAGTTAAGGAATTAGGACCGCCTTGCTGGGCTTGACAATCATCTCGGAAATCAAATTCAGATAGTGTCCCAGTGTAATTCGCTTGAGTCCGGAGCGAGGAGTGTGAAAACACTTGATTTTCTTTACAAATAAATATCTCAAATAGTAATCTGACACCTCTTGCTTGCAGATCAGTTTTAAGCAACCAGACCGTTAGAATCAGACCAAATTACACCCTCGGATCAGGAGAAATTTCATACACATATCCATGTACTCGGAATCTCCGATCGAGATCCGCTGACCGTTGAACTGAAACTGGTCCGCCATTTGCGATCTGGAATCCCGACCGAAACGAAAACTTAACTAAACGTAGATCTAATGTTGGTGAGCTTAAGTCCGACCTTTGGCTCAAGGAGGCCCGCCAGAAGTCCTTCGTTGAGCTGGAATATGGTTACTTTGGTTATAACCTAAGTGTACCTTGACCTGGAGTCTATTTTGGTGAGATTTTGGGCTATATAAGGACCTTAAACCCTCTCTCAGTGCAGCCATACCAATTTGAGAGAAACTCTAGAGAGAGAAGAGAGAAAAGAGAGAGAAAGTGAGAGAGAAGTGGGAGAATCTCCCAAATGCTATTCCCTGCCACTACACAAGCTGCACCACCCCCATTCTCATCGCTTTCTCGGCGATTTCGACTTCGTTCCTAGGTAAGAAACCCTAACCCTAATCTGTTTTGGGGTTGTATAGGTTGTAGGTTATGAAATAGCTAACCTATTTCGTTCTATAGGTTACCAAACTGCCGTATACGAAAGCTTAGCAAACCTAATGGATTCGTTATGATTCTACGATAAAAGGTGAGGACTTTAGGTGTATAGGTTATGGTTTTCAATGCTTTCAATGTCAGATAATGATAGATTCATGATCTGCATACAATTGTACATGTACAAAGTGCTATCTGTTTTCCATTTCGATTAAAGATGAAGAATATGGAATTTTACATACTCTAGGTATTTGTAGAAAGTACCGTATACGTATAAATTTTGGAAATGTGTTTGCCATGATTATTTGCTGTATGAATATATTATATATGGATAAAATACTTGTTTGGCGAAAGGGCTCGCCCTAATACATGTTTTGCTAATATACACTATGTATGTGGAAATAGTGTATTCTAAGTGGTTGTGAAAATGACTGAATGAGTATAGAATTCTCATTCGTGCTCGCCATGACTAATTGTCATAGACATATGATTGTTGTATTGTCGATACTCCTTTGACGAAAGGATTTGCCCTAAATCACGCCACGGCCAATATACACTATATATGCTAAAATGTGTGGCCCAAGTGTTTGTGGAAATGACTGAATGAATGTGGAACTTGGATTCCTGCTTGCCATGACTATCCGTCGTGGGTGTATGCGTGTTATAATTGGGGCAACTCTCTAGTGAAAGGATTGGACCTAATGCCTATGTGATCAATATATGTCATGTATGTTGATGTATGTCTTTTAAAGTGTTTGTTGAAATGTCTGAATGAGTAGTAGTTAGCAAATTGTAATGTATAAGGGTGTTGAGATATGATTCTCAACTTCTTTTAACTATGTGTATGTTTTCCTTGGCTAGTTGTGTAAATAGGAATTGAATATGTACAAACTCATGCTTGTGTTGTGCTTCATAACATGCTCAACTGCTTTTATGATTTTATCTATGTAATGCATATGTTTAAATTCATATTTACGTATATGATCCGTCATGGGTGATGGGGGAGTGGAGCAACGAGTGCGTGCAACAGCCCTGGCAGCCCTAAACGGATAATATCAGACCTTGATTGTATGATTTGAATCTTGATCCATTACTGCTTTAACTGTTCTGCAATTGATTGTGTTTGAGGCTATGATTATAGTCCAGGCAATCGGTAACGGGATTGAATTCGTGGCTGAGATTCATTTGTCAAGTGTGATGTGTTCGACGAACCCGAGTCGTACTTCGGTTGGCGATAGTGGTTGGCCACACGAAGTGATTTTACGCTTCATATCGTTCAACTTGTTGTGCGCTCAAGCTAGCCGAGCTCGTCAAGTAACCCGATCTGTCTTATGTATGTTCACCATGTTTGGACGCTACTGCTTAAACCTAGGGTACCAAACTTACCAGTGAAATCCCCTCTAACCATGGTACCTCGATCCGCTAAGACTCATGAGCTGGGCATGGTGGTATGGGACACCGTGGTCGAGCTGTCGGCCTACGCTAGGGCCACGTGCCTCCCCATAGTGACCAGTGAGCAACTAGACTCGTGACCCGATTATGGTGGTATGGGACACTATATTCGTGCTGTTGGTCTACATTGATAAGGTGATGGGGGAGTGGTGCAACGATTGTGACCAACAGCCCTGGTAGGCCTTTGTAGTGACCTCGAGCATACTCTGAATTTGCGGTGAGGCAGCGAGTTTTGCCGCAGTGTATAGAGTATGAACTAAGCCTGTATCTGTATAGTGATGAATCGTTAAAAAGGTGATGGGGGAGTGGTGTAACCTTTGTGTGTAACAGCCCTGACAGCCTTTGTAGTGACCTAGAAACACATTATCGTATGAGATTAACTAGGACAGATGACCCTAAAATGGATCATGTTTGGGAATGATACAAGGGAGGTACCTTAGTTTCCCAATCCTGCTGTTTGAAATGGACTAATAACAACTCGGTAATCATACTCATCATTGCATTGCATGTGCCTGGAAGATGTGGAGCACTGAGGGATGAACGCATGCCGCGAACGTAAGATGGTGTCGCATGAGGGTGGTTTGGCAAGGGCTTACATCATGTCATTTCATACTTGCATTAAATAAGAGTAGTTAGAATTGTTTGATTGTACTGCTTTATCATTACTGCTTGACTGAATTGATAACATGTTAACCTATGTTTTATTGTTCCACTGAATTGGTCACTCATTCCCATGTTATGGGACAGTGTTTCAAAACACCCACCAGACCCTGTATCAGATGCAGGTATCACTGGAGCACAGGAGACTGAGCCCGACTTCTATGACGATCAGGAGGAGTTCTCCTACATGCAGTTCGCTGGAGGCTTCGCATAGGTTGTCCAGTGTTACGGGGCTACAGGGTTGATAATTTTAGTTGTACTATTTTGACATTTTGATTCAAAACCAACATGTATATATATGGTGACTCAGTTAGTGTTCATACTCTGGAGATCGAGAATATTTTGTTTTATATATATCTATATACACCTTTCAGTCTTCCGCTTACGTTTTATACATGGATCTAGAGTATGAATACTGTTTTGGTAGAATCTCGCTCATGTTTATTGTACTAAAATAGACAACATTTAATCATCATTATTTATGTTGCATAAGTGATATTCTGGAACTCAAGAGTTGAGTTACTACTCGACCCTCGATTTTTCAGGATGTTACAAGTTAGATCATCATTATCTGAAAAAGTGAACTTGGCTAGAGTCATAAGGGCTTTGACTTCATTGCCCGACTCGATTTCAGAATCTTCTGATTCAGAAGAAGCTTCAGAACCGGAAGATTCATCCCAAGTAGCCAACATACTCTTTTTTTTGGGTTTGTCCTTTTTAGGACACTTGTTTGTTAAATGCCCATATTCTTGGCAGTTGTAACATTTACTGTCTTTTAATGATTTCCAAGTTTTAGATTTAGATCTTTTCTTATCATTAGACTTTTGAAAATCAACCCTCTTTTTACTTTTGAAAATTTTGTAAACCTTTTGCGCTAGAAGGGCCATATCATCTTCTGAGTTTTCTAAATCCGAATTGCTATTATTTTCTTGAAAAACATTTTTAGAAGATTTAAGGGCAATAGATTTACCTTTAGGAGCTTTAAAGTTTAACTCGTAGGTTTGTAGAGAGCCAAATAGTTCTTTTATCCTCATATTGTTCGTATCACGAAGTTCCTGGATCGCAGTTACCTTAGAATTGAATCGTTTAAGAAGTGAGCGTAGTATCTTTGCACATACTTTACTTTCTGGGATTGTGTCACCAAGACGCCACATAGAGTTCACAATGTCATTTAATCTAGTATAGAAGTCCACAAACATTTCATTTTCTTCCATATGTATTTCCTCAAATTTGGTTGTGAGGATTTGGACTTTATATTTCTTGATAATTGATGTTCCCTTATGTGTCATTTCTAAAATATCACAGGCTTGCTTTGCAGAATCACAGGATATAATTCTTTTGAATTCATCCGGTGATAGTGTGCAAGTAATTGCATTTAGTGCTTTTACATTTGCAATACTCTCACTTTTCTTAAGTGTGGTCCAAGAAAAATAAGGCGTTACTCTCATTGATTTTGATCAATCGATACCAGTTACTTCAGTGGTAGGAGGGGTCCATTTAGTCATTGTGGCTTGCCACACGCTCTCATCCATGGATTTTAAGAAAATTCTCATCCCGGCTTTCCAATAGGCATAATTGGAGCCACCAAATGGTGGAGGCCTAGTGACTGAAAGGCTATTAAAATTTGACATCTTATAAATAACTTAGATCAATTAGCTCAGGAAATAAATCCAAATAGAATAAATAAAAATGAGCTATTAGACTTTGATACCACTTGAAAAGGCCAAGCTATATGTCCTTGGGGGGGGGGGGGGGGGGGGGAGTTGAATAGGACTATGCCAAATTAAAACTTTTAACAACGGAATTTAAATGAATAAAGGAAATATAACACTTTAAACAAATTACAGTACGGAAATGTAAAGCAACCTCAAAATTCTAGTCTTGAGAGGTTGATACAAATGTTGTTCTAAGGACAACCTTGCACCATAAAAACCAAGGGTTTATGGCAGGACAACCTTACTAGAACGGTTTAAGTACCAATATCTAAAACTGAAGAGGAATAAAAAGTAAACAACAAGAATGGAAGTCTAAACTATTACAACATTCCCCACAATGTTTGAAATGTAAATATTACAACACTCACATCCACATATACATCCCACAACTTTGAATGATAAAAGATATAGAAAAATAAACAAACATTCAAATCACAAGACATAAAGAATTATAGTGGTTCGCCTGTGTGTTCACCAACTGTTAAACAACAGCCACACAGCTTGCTACTCCACTCCTAATATCCTCACATAGTGGATATTACCGTTTCACTATGAAAATAGGTTTTTCACAGGTTCACCTAAAGCCCTCACAATTGTCTTTCAAGTGGGCTTACACAATTCAAAAAACCCCACACTCTGAGTTTTCTGGCTTTCCTCAGATAACCAACACTTAGAGATTTTTCTGGCTTAATCTCAAAGAAACCAAAAACATAGAAGATTTACACAAGTGTAAAATACCTGAATTTCTCCTTTTGTTGCAGCCCGGAAGAACCAAATCAGATTAGAAGTTGGAATAGAAGTTCAATGTCCAATACTTCCTTTGAAATGGTTTTAAGTTCTAATTGATTTTAAATTAAATCAAGTTGGGCTAAGTCTATTTGATTTTGATTCCAAGAAGTGGAATATCACAATTCTTCTTTCAAATCAGATTGGAATGCAAAAACAAAATCAAATATAAAAAGCTAACAAAAGAGAATATTAAATATGCACAATCTAGCTTAAGAAGATTACAAACTTATCTCTCAGAGTGATACTTTGATTTTACTTGAATTGGATTATTAAACTCTAAAAATCGTGTTCTATTTATAGTTGCAGAAATCACGTCTACGACTGGTCGTGAGGACACTATGACTAGTCGTCGGACGAATCGCATTTTAAAATTTTAAGCGCGATCAAATAAAACCGTTCCACGACTAGTCATAGGCCATGTATGACCGGTCGAGAGACTTCCACGACTGGTCGTGACCTGTCCACGACTGGTCATGAGGAACCAGGAATGGTTGCTAGAGTTTGAGTTGTAGCTGCTGGACTGGTCGTGAACGAGTCGACACTGTTCACACGACCGGTCGAGCAGACTCCAGGACTGGTCGTAGCTCAACTAAAAAATTTTAAAAATTTGCAACAACTTAGGACAGGTTGTGGAATTTCTTGGACTAGTCGAACTAGTGATAGGACTAGTCAAATAGAGTCCAGGACTAGTTGAAGAACAGACCAAACATCTATAAAGTAATTTAATTTGAATTATGTATTCAAAATGACCTACCCTAAGGTCAATCTAAGGTCTTTCATACCTGAGACATGAAGTATGAACATTGAACATTCTTTTCTTCAGATGATTAGTGATCTTTAAAGTTCATGAAGCTTGAGATCTTGACACATGTTGAAGCTTGAACTTGATATCTTTAGAACCTTGAACTTGTAGTTCTTGAGTTGTACTACACTTTGAGTCTTGAACATAGATCTCATCTTTCAATGTAGTTCTAAAAACTCTGAAGCTTACAAAAGAGAACAATATACTTGATCATGCATTTCTTGAAGTAGATCATTGTATTTGACTTGAACCTTTATCCTACTTAAAGCATTGTCCTTGTGCATGTAATGCATTGCCTTGAACATATATATCAATGTGCTACATAAGACACAGACTGTGGTTTTGGCACAACAAAATTTGACAATCATAGGAGCAAATAACCATAACACTTACAAAGGAGGTCCAAGAACTTAGGACCGACATGAATTACATGAAGCAAATGCTGGAATAGATCCATCGCCAGTAAGTTCCACCTCAATATGATGAAGGTCGGGCGAATGCCCCACAACAATTTGTCGATCCCTAGCCTGTTGCTCTACGATCTGTCCCTCAACAAAGTCAGCATCAGGGCCTGGCTGAGCCTGCACCCTCTCATTCTGTGACTGCCTTGCTGCCTGCCACTGATCTTCGAGACAAAATAGATCGGAGTAGTAGGCCTCCAATTGAGGGCACGACTGATAGTGACGTACCTTGGAAAGCTGACCTTCAGGATTTCCAGAGAGAAGTGCAAGAAGAGATCGCCGACATGAGGCAAAACTGAAATCTGGGTCAAACCAGACCTGGGATGAAGGCATCCCCGTTTATAGAGGAAATTATGTAAGCTCGGCTACCGGAACGGTTCCGCCTACCTCAAATTACGCCCTTCACCGGCAAGACCAATCCAACTGAGCATATTGAATCCTTTTGGGCGTATATGGAATTGCATGATGCCTCAGACATCGTGATGTGTCGAGCTTTCTCCCTCACTTTAGTTGATGTGGCTCGGCTTTGGTTCAAACAGTTAAAACCAAAGTCCATTAGCTTATTTACAGAGCTAAGCGATGCCTTCCTCACCAATTTCATCAGCGGGAAGAAAAAGTTGAAGCCATCTATGCACCTGAACAACATAGTTTAGAAAGAAGGAGAGCTGTTGAAAGATTATATCAAGCGCTTTAATTTCGAGTCGCTTCATGTCCGGAAATATTCAGACGAGACAGCCCTCAACTCGATCATGCAGGGCGTTAAAGATAAGCTGTTTCTGGCATCCTTAGACAAGAACCCACATACTACTCTGGCAGAATTCATGGCTCGATCGAATAAATATGCGGACGCCGAAGAAACCTGAATCCTACGTGAGGCCGCTCAAAACGCAAAAGTCCTGGCCAAAGAGTCAGCAAAAAAGGAAGTTGACTCGGCTGATGGAAAGAAGCGTAAAGATGACCGGTCCCGCGATGAGTGTAGGTCGGGTAAGCGGCCTGACCACAAATTCTCAATGTACACCCCGCTCAATAAATCATAGGAGCAGCTATTGATGGAAATCAAGGGCGAAAGGTTCGTTAACTGGCCCGATAGACTCCGAAGCAATCCGAACCGATGAAATAAAAGTAAATACTGTCACTATCATCGCGATCATGGGCACAACACAAGTGACTGCTATCACTTGAAAGAAGAAATCGAGAGACTCATTTGATAAGATCATCTCAGAGAACATGTCAAAAGAACCGGGACAACGGAAGAACGCTCGGGCTACAACCAACCCACGGAAGAAATCCAAACTATTGTCGGTGGTCCCCGAGGCGGGGGTGACTCAAACAATGCTCAAAAAAATCATGTCAGGACTATCAGTCGACCTGAGTTCAAAATCCTAATTTTAGCTCAACCTTATAAAGAGAGAAAAAAAGGAGAAATACTGCATATCATTTACCGATGAAGACGCTCGAGGCATTTATCATCCGCATGATGACACATTAGTCACTACCCTTACTATAGCAAACCGCAAGGAATTTCGCATTCTTGTTGATACAGGGTTATCCGCGGATGTATTATTCACTCAAGTGTCTGACAAAATGGGTGTCGAACGATTGGCTTTGTGGCCAGTTCACACCCCGATTGGATTCTCTGGTGGACAAACATTCCCCGAAGGAGTCATATTGTTGCAGCTCACTGCCGCAAATTCTCCACATCAGGCGACAGTAATGGTCAACTTTCTGATAGTCGACTAACCATCAGTATACAACGCAATACTATAAGTGTTATATTTTCTAGCTCCTATGATTGTCAAATTTTGTAGTGCCAAACTCTTGGAATCTATGTCTTGTGTAGCTCATCTACATCTTCAAGATCATGCATCTCATGTACAAGAATAAAGGTCTTTACCTCAAGAACTTCAAATGCAAGATCAAGAGATATACAAGTTCAAGTTCAAGTTCAAGTTCAACACCAAGTGTTAATTCAATCTTTCAAGCTTCAATAGTTAAAGGTTTCAAAGCTTCATCTATGTCAAGGCAAAGTTTTTTACTTTGCTACTTAAAGCTCAAGATGAAATACAAGTTAACTATCTCAAGTTCAAGCTTCAAAGCATTTCAAATTCAAGCTTCAAAGAGTTACAATTCAAGATGTCATGCTTCATGTACATCAAGATCAACTATTAACCAAAGCGAAAGAAGATTCAATGTTCATACATCGCTTATAAGGTATGAATGACCCTAGATTGACCATAGGTTGGGTAATAATGATTACATACTTTAATTGGGTCACTTTATAAGTGTATAGGCTATTTCTCGACTAGTCTTAACCTATGTTCGACTAGTCTTAATACTGGCTCGACCAGTCTAAGAAATTTCTTAACCAGTCTGAGATTTGTTACTTATTTTCGAGTTTTTTTGTTGGATCTTCGACCAGTCCTGGAGACAGCTCGACCAGTCAAGTGAACAGTGCTCGACCAGTCAAGCAGTCTCGACTCAAAGTCCAGCAACTAAATTGGGTCTCACACAACCAGTCGAGAGTAGGGTTAGACCAGTCGTGTAGGCCACTCGACCGGTCGTGGATGCCACTCGACCAGTCGTGGAACGATTTTATCTTATTGCGTCTGAAATTTCAAAATTTTGTTGGTCCTTCGACCAGTCAAGCTGTCCTCTGGGCCAGTCGAGTGAACAGTTTCTGCACTTATAAATAGAGCACGATTTTCAGAGTTTTTTTATTCAATTCAAGAAAAATCAAGACACCACTCTGAGAGATAAGTTAGTGATATTCTTAAGCTATTTAGTGCTCATTTAGTATTCTCTTTAATTAGCTTTTTGTATTTAATTTTGTATTATATATTCTAATCTTATTTGAAGAAGGGATTTTTGTTTTTCCCTTTCTTGGAATCAAAATCAAATCAAGCTAGCCCAAAGTGATTAATTCATTTAGAACTTAGAACCTTTTCATAAGTGAGTGTGGACATTGAACATCTACGTTAACTATCTACTTCGAATCGGTTCTACTGGGCTGCATCAAAGGAGAATATCCAGATAAGTATTTTACAGTTTTGTAAATCTCTTTCTTTTAGTTTCTTTGAGATTGTGCTAGAAAAATCTATTTCTTTTGGTTTGTCTGAGGTGATCCAGAAAACTCAAAGTGTGGGGTTTTTTGAATTGTGTAAGCCCACTTGAAAGACACAATTGTGAAGGCTTTAGGTGAACCTTGAAAAACTTATTGCATAGTGAATGCTAATATCCATTGTGTGAGGATATTAGGAGTGGAGTAGTTGTGTGGCTGTTTTTCTAAACAGTTGGTGTACACACAAGCGAACCACTATAATTTCTGGTCTTGTGGTGATTGATTGATTGTGGCATTGTGTGGATGTTGTAATTTCCTTTTATGCAATTATGGAAGAATATTGTAATTTCTTTTTATGCAAGTGTGGGAATGTTGTAATAGCTTAGTTTAATTCTTTGCTATTTATTTATTTATTCCTCTATATCAGTTTGAGATTTTGATACACAGACCTTTCTAGAAATCAGGTTGTCCTACCATAAACCATTGGTTTTTGGTGTAAGGTTGTCCTTAGAACAACATATGTATCAACCTCTCAATACTTCTACATTTGAGGTTGTAATTCATTTCTACATTGTGAGATTGTTTAAGTGCTATCTTTATTTATGTTTGTTTAATTCCGCATTTAAGTTTTTAATTTGGCATAGTCCTATTCACCCCCCCTCTAGGACTTTAGCTCGGCCTTATTAAGTGGAATCAGAGCCTAATAGCTCACTTTAATTATTATTTTTTTTGGATTAATTTCCTGAGCTAATCGATCTGAGCTTTTTAAGATGTCGAATTTTGATAGCCTTTCAGTCACTAGGCCTCCACCATTTGATGGCTCCAATTATGCCTTTTGGAAAGCAAGAATGAAGATTTTCTTGAAATCCATGGATGAGAGCGGGTGGCAAGCCACAATGACCAATTGACCCCTCCTACCACTGAAGTAATTGGCACTGATGGATCTAAAATGATAAATGTCTCACTTATTATTCTTGGTCCGCTCTTCAGAAAAGTAAGAGTAGTGCCAATACAAAGGCTTTAAATGCAAAACCTTTGCATTGGCACTACTCTCACTTTTCTGAAGAGCGGACCAAGAATAATAAGGCTTTAAATGCAAAGCCTTTGCATTGCAGTATCACAGGATATATTCAAAAGAATTATATCCTGTGATACTGCAAAGTAAGCCTGAAATATTTTAGAAATGACACATGAGGGAACAACAATTGTCAAGAAATCTAAAGTACAAATCCTCACAACCAAATTTGAGGAAATACGAATGGAAGAAAGTGAAACTTTCATGGACTTCTATATAGGATTGAATGACAATGTCAACTCTATGTGGGGTCTTGGTAATAGAATCCCATAAAGTAAAGTATGTGTAAAGATACTACACTCACTCCCTGAATGGTTCAATTCAAAGGTGACTGCGATCCAGGATCTTCGTGATACGGATAATATGAGGGTAGAAGAATTAGTTGGTTCCTTACAGACGTATGAGTTAAACTTTAAAGCTCCTAAAGGTAAATCCATCGCCCTTAAATCTTCTAAAGTTATTTCTCAACAAAATAACAATTTTAATTTAGAAAATTCTGAAGATGATATGGCCCTTTTAGCTAAAAAGTTTTACAAAATTTTTAAAAGTAAAAGAGGGTAGATTTTCAAAAACCTATTGAAAAGAAAAGATCTTGATCTAAAACTTAGAAATCTTTAAAAGACAGCCAATGTTACAACTACCATGAATATGGGCATCTAGAAATAAATGTCCTAAAAAGGACAAACCGAGAAAGAAAGGTATGTTGGCTACATGGGATGAATCTTCCTGCTCTGAAGCTTCTTCTGAGTCAGAAGATTCTGAAACCGAGTCGGCTAATAATGTTAAAACTGTAAGTGCTATATTTTATATCCCTATTTGTTGTCAAATTTGTGGTGCCAAAATCACTGTTATATATCTTGCATAAGTGAAGCTCTCTCAAAGATCAACATTCATGAACAAGCTAAGCTCACAACAAGCAAAGCTCACGAGTACAAAGATCAAACTTGAATGCAAGAACTACTCACAAGACATGACTCAAGCTGCAAGACTTCAAGAAGAGTACAAGACTGTTCATAAAGAACTCAAGACACTTTCAAGATTGAGCTACATCAAGATTTCGAGATTGAACTACATCAAGACTTCAAGGCTCATACTTCAAGGTCACTAGTTCTTAATATTTCAATGTCCTTACTTCATGGTTAAGGTTTGACTGATCTTAGGTTGACCTTAGAAGTAGGTCACTTTGGATACATAAATCGAATGTTTATTTTACATAAGTTTGGTCTGTTCTTCGACTAGTCCTAGGCCTTCTTCGACTAGTCCTAGAGTTGCTTCGACCAGTCTAAGAAATTCCTCGATCAGTCGTAAGTTTATTACAAAAATTGGATAATTTTCTGTTAGGCTTCGACTAGTCCAGGAATCTGTTCGACCAGTCGAAGGAACAGTGTCGACTGCATCTTCGACCAGTCGAAAGTCTTCGACTCAAAGTCCAGCGATGAATTTTAAGTTCTCGCGACCAGTCGAAGGTGACCTATGACCAGTCGAAGGAGTCCTTCGACCAGTCGTAGAACGGTCAAAGCTTATCGCGCCTGATTTTTCAAATATTTGTTATTGCTTCGACTAGTCGAAGAGCTCTCTAGACCAGTCGAACACGCGATCTGCTCACCTATAAATAGAGCACGAATCTTAGAAGAAATCATCGAATTAATTAATCCATTCAAGCCAATCTTCGTCGAACTTCTGAGAGATAATTCTGTGCTCCATCTAAGCTAAGTGTGCTTATTTAATATTCTCTTTCCTTAGCTTTATTTAATTGATTTTGTTTCTGCTATTCCAATCTAATTTGATAAGAGGAATTGTTATTTCCTTTCTTTGGAATCAAAATCAATTAAGGCAAGCCCTACTTGGTTTAATTTAAAATCTATTAGAATTAGAACCATTGTAATTGAGTACTGGACATTGAACTTGGACATTCAATCATCTGCTCTAACTTGGTTCTACCGGGCTGCTACAACAAACGAAGGAGATAATCAGGTATTTTACATTTAATTGTAAATTCCTTTCTGTTTTGGTTTCTTTCAAGATTTGCCAGAAAAATCTTATTGTATTGGTTATCTGAGGAGAGCCAGGAACTCAGAAGTGGGTTTTTTTTAATTGTGTAAGCCTGAGTTGTAGACCCAGTTCAAGACACAATAAAATTGGTTTTTGGTGAACCTGGGAAAACCTATTTTGTTAGTGAACGCTAATATCCCCTGTGTGAGGATATTAGGAGTGGAGTAGCATTTTGTGTGGTTGTTGTTTAACAGTTGGTGAACACATAGGCGAACCACTATAATCCCTTGTGTTGTGGTTGAATGATTTATACTTCTAATCTTTAATTATTCTTTTGTGGGATGTATGTATGGTGGTGAATGTTGTAATCATTTAATTCAAGCATTGTGAGAATTTTGTAATAGTTTAAAATTTATTTTCTGCTATTCGTTTATTAGCTTGATATTCAATTTCTTTTAAAGGTTGTTCCAGCAAGGTTACCCTGCCATTTTTATAGTGTATGGCTGTCCCTAGAACAATACATTTGTGATTACAATTTATTTCAATTCAGTTTGTATTTATTTCTTTATTCCTCTTTGGTTTGAGATTTTGATACAAAGATCTTTCTAGAAATAAGGTTGTCCTACCATAAACTCTGGTTTTTGGTGAAAGGTTGTCCTTAGAACAACATTTGTATCAACCTCTCAAGATCTAAATTTTGAGGTTGTTTCACTTTCCTGCATTGTGATTTAATTTGGCTATCATATTCTTTTTAATTCCGCTGTTATAAGTTTTATTTGGCATTGTCCTATTCACCCCCCCTCTAGGACATATAGCTAGGCCTTTTCAAGTGGTATCAAAGCCTAATAGCTCTTTTTTAATTCTTGGATTTAATTCCTGAGCTAATGATTTAAGCTATTTAAGATGTCAAATTTTGATAGCCTTTCAGTCACAAGGCCTCCACCCTTTGATGGCTCCAACTATGCCTATTGGAAAGCCAGAATGAGGATTTCCTCAAATCAATGGATGAAAATGTGTGGCAAGCCACAGTGACTGAATGGAAACCTCCTATCATGGAAGTTACTGGGGTTGATGGTTCAAAATCTATGAAAGTCACACCATATTACCAATGGACCACTCTTCAGAAAAGTGAGAGTAGTGCAAATGCTAAAGCACTAAATGCAATCACTTCCGCACTATCACACGGATGAGTTCAAAAGAATCATTTCCTGTGATACTGCAAAGCAAGCTTGGGATATATTAGAAATGACACACGAGGGTACTACAATTGTCAAAAAATCTAAAGTCCAACTCCTCACAACCAGATTTGAAGAAATTCATATGGAGGAAAATGAAATGTTTATGGACTTTTACACTAGATTGAATGACATTGTAAACTCAATGTGGGGTCTTGGCGATAAAATCCCAGAAAGTAAAGTGTGTGCAAAGATATTATGCTCACTTCCTGAATGGTTCAATTCTAAAGTAACCGCAATCCAGGAACTTCGTGATACGGATGATATGAGGGTAGAAGAACTAGTTGGTTCTCTACAAACCTACGAGTTAAACTTTAAAGCTCCTAAAGGTAAATCTATCGCACTAAAATCTTCTAAATATAATTCAGAAGAAAATTCTGATTCAGAAGATGATATGGCTCTTTTAGCTAAGAAATTTTACATGATTTTCAAAAGTAAGAATAGGGTTGATTTTCAAAAATCGAATGATAAAAAGAAGTTTAGACCCAAATCTCAAAAATCTTTGAAAGATAGTCATTGTTACAACTGTCAAGAATATGCACTTAGCAAATAGATGTCCTAAAAAGGACAAACCCAAGAAGAAGGGTATGTTGGCTACATGGGATGAATCATCTGATTCTGAAGCTTCTTCTGAATCAGAAGATTCTGAAACTGAGTTGGGCAATGAGGTCAAAGCTCTTATGACTCTAGCCAAATTCACATTTTCAGATAATGACTCAACAAGTGAAGAAAATCTGAGTAGTGAATGTGAAAATGAAGATGATCTTCAAGACGCTTATAATGCCCTATATAAGGAAAGTTGTAAAATTGCTGTCAAACTTAAACTTCAAAAAGAAAAGTTTTCTAAACTCAAAGAATGTTTTGAATCACTTGTCTTAGAAAAATCACAAATTTCAGATTGTTTTGAAAAATCAAAATGCGATTTGGAATTCAAGAACTCTCCCTAATTATTGATTTGAAATCTGAAATTGAGAAACTCAAAACTGAAGTATCTTCTCTTCTGAGTCTAAAGGACACATGGAAATATGCCCAAGAGATCCAAAGTTAGAAAAACTTTTATCCGGATCAAAGAAATGTGGCGATCTATCCGGGTTGGGCTACGATAAAAATCTACCTCCTAAACAAAAGTATACTCCTCCTATGTTTGTTAAAGGAGAGTCCTCAAACTCAAAAGGGAAAAGTACTTATCAAGATTTTTCTAGAAATTCAAAAACTTTTCAAAAACCTAGAAGCAGTCATGTCAACTTTAATCAAAACGAAATCCACTAGCTGAAAAGATAGTTGATTTACTCAAGGAGCTCTTAAAATCTAACTCTATAGGTCATTCTTACAACTATAAAACAAAAGAAGACCAACTATGTTCCTAAACCCAAAACTGTTTTGAAATGGGTTCCTAAAGTTGCCTGCTTGGTTGCTCACACTGCTTTCAAAGCAACAAGTCATTCAAAGTGGTACCTAGACAGTGGATGCTCCAGGCATATGACAGGTGACAAAGCTTTATTCACGGATCTGAAAGATATGACTGATGGTTCAGTCACATTTGGCGATGGTAGCAACTGCAAGATTATAGGCCAAGGTACGGTTCAACTTTTTAATCTTCCTGTGTTTAAAAATGTCTTATATGTTGAAGGCTTAAAACATAACTTGCTTAGTATATCTCAAATATGTGATAATAACCATCGTGTTCGGTTCTCTAATCAAAGTTGTGAGATACTAAATAATAAGGGTTCTGTAATATTAACTGGATGTAGAACGTCTGAAAATTGCTATATTATTGGCGAATCCAGCTCATCTAATCAAACATATTACATGGTTCATACAGACGAGACTGATTTATGGCACAAGCGTCTTGGACATGTTCATTATCGAAATTTATATAGATTGAGCAATCAAGAACTTATAAGAGGTTTACCCAAACTTCAGAAATTAGATAAAATATGTGGTGAATGCCAGATAGGCAAACAAATAAGGAACTCACACAAAAAGGTGAATTCAAATACCACATCAAAACCACTCGAACTTCTTCACATGGATCTAATTGGACCTACTAGAATGGAAAGTCGTGGTGGTAAAAAGTATATTCTGGTAATAGTTGATGACTTTACCAGATACACTTGAGTAGTCTTCTTAAGGGATAAATCTGAAACCCTTGAAGAAGTAAGAAAAGTTCTCAAAAGGATTCAAACTGAAAAATCTTCTCAAATCAGTAAGATTCGTAGTGATCATGGATCTGAATTTGAGAATAGCAATTTTGAGAAGTTCTGTACTGACCAAGGAATATTACATGAATTCTCAGCTCCCAAAACTCCACAACAAAATGGAATTGTGGAAAGAAAGAATAGGGTGCTTCAAGAAATTGCTAATGTCATGTTGAATAGCATGAAGCTCTCTAAAAATCTTTGGGCTGAAGCTGTAAATACAGCTTGCTATATTATTAACCGAGTTTATACTAGCAAAGATAATAATAAAACGGCTTACGAATTATGGTTCAACAAAAAGCCTACTGTCAAATACTTTCGAGTTTTTGGCAGCAAATGCTATATTTTACGTGATCGTGAAAATTTAGGAAAATTCGATACAAAGAGTGATGAAGGGATTTTTCTAGGATATTCCTTAAACAGTCGTGCTTATAGGGTTCTGAACAAAAGGACTGGTGTGATTCAAGAATCCATCAATGTTGTCATTGATGATCACTTAAATAAGTCAATCTCGAATTCAGATAATGATGAAGTTCTAATCATTGATAACCCGATACTTCATCAAAATCAGACTGAATCTGAATTGAGGACTCTTAAAGATCATCCAACCACTCAAATTCTTGGAAACCCTCTCACTGGTGTTCGCACCCGTAGACAACTTGAGGATTTATGTAATTATGTATGTTTTACATCCCAAATAGAACCATCCAATGTAAAAGAAGCTCTTGCTGATAAGAACTGGATTGTTACAATACAAGAAGAACTTAATCAATTTGTAAGAAATGATGTTTGGTATCTCGTACCAAGACCTAAAGATAAGCACATCATTGGAACAAAATGGATTTTCAAAATAAGTCTGACGAATGTGGAAATATAATTAGAAACAAGGCTAGACTAGTGGTACAAGGTTATACTCAAATTGAAGGATTGATTTCGATGAAACTTTTGCACCAGTAGCACGTCTTGAATCTATCAGACTATTTATATCCATTGCATGTTTTAGAAAGATAAAGATCTATCAGATGGATGTGAAAAGTGCTTTTCTAAATGGCGATTTACATGAAGAAGTCTATGTTGAATAGCCAATGGTTTTGAAGATCCTAAAAATACTGATTATGTGTATCGGCTTAAAAGGCACTTTATGGATTAAAACAAGCACCTAGGGCATGGTATGAGAAACTAACGAAATTTCTTTTAAGTCATAATTTTCAAATGGGATCTGTTGATAAAACTCTATTTATTAAAAAACATAATGATCATATCTTAATAGTACAGATTTATGTTGATGATATCATCTATGGATCAACTTGTACTAACTTGACTACTGAGTTTGCAGACTTGATGAAATCACAGTTTGAAATGAGCATGGTTGGGGAATTAACTTATTTTCTTCGTATGCAAGTTAAGCAGCAACCTGAAGGAATATTCATCTCTCAATCTAAGTAAGCCTTGAATCTAATCAAGAGATTTGGATTTGAGAATGGCAAGAATTTCGATACTCCTATGAGTACTACCCTGAAACTCTCAAAAGACGATAATGGAAAAAATATTGATTCAAAACTTTATAGGAGTATGATTGGTAGTTTGTTATATTTAACTGCTAGTAGACCTGATATTTCTTTAAGTGTTGGTATTTATGCAAGATTTCAATCTGATCCAAAAGAATCTCACTTGATTGCTGTTAAGCGGATTATTAAATATGTTGCAAGTACTATAAATCTTGGTCTCTGGTATCCTCATGAGACTAGTGTCCAACTTGTTGGGTACTCAGATGCTGATTGGGCTGGTAATCTAGATGATAGAAAATCAACCAGTGGTGGTTGCTTTTACATTGGAAATTGTTTAGTTTCTTGGTTTAGTAAGAAACAAATTCTATATCACTATCAACAGCTGAAGCTGAGTATATCGCAGCTGGTAATGCATGTACGCAGCTAGTTTGGATGCAACGAATGCTAAGTGATTATGGAATTAAACAGGATTCTATGTTATTACATTGTGATAATTCCAGTGCAATAAATATTTCAAAAAATCCTATTCAGTATTCTCGTACTAAGCACATTAACATTAGATTTCATTATATAAGGGAATTAGTAGAAGAAAAAGTTATATCTCTAGAATATATTCCTTCCGAAGATCAACGAGCTGACATTTTCACAAAACCTCTCGATAAAAGTAGGTTCAAAAAGATGAAATTTGATCTTGGCATGTGCATTTTGAAATGATTATTTATGCCTACTTGTATCATAGTGTATATATTTGCTAGATTGAATTCTAATTTTTGAATAATTTGCAAGAAATATGAATTTTTTTTGACATTCTTCGACCAGTCGTGAGTATACTCGACCAGTCGACCTTCGACCGGTCGTAGATATCCACGACCAGTTGTAGATCTCGGAAATCACTTAAAATTTGGGGATCTTTGCTTTCTTCCTCACTTCGTTTTTCCTCTCTAAGGAGTCGAGCTTCGACTTGTCGAACCCATCTTTAATGTTCTTCAAGGTTAGTGTTCCAAATCATGTTTTTCTTGTAGATTTGTGTCTAGATTGTTTACTTTTCAAGCTTTAAGCTTTGAATTTTGTATTTCATTGAGATTTGGGGTTTGGATTTTGAAAAATCTGTTTTGTGTAAACCCACTTCTCAATCCTTTGCAACTTCTTAATTCCTTGATATCCTTGTTGCAAATGGCTTCTCGAGGTAGAAAAACTACTTCTCGTGGTCCTTCTTCTTCCTCCAGATCGACCATTATCACTAAGCGTCATCTTCTTGTTACCAATGATGATCCATCTTATGTTAAGGACATTAGATTATGTAATGTTATTGTTGAACATCCTGTTGATGTTAATCATATTGCACCTTTTGACATCCTTCCTATGCTTGAAGCTGTAGGTTGGGTTAACTTATTACATTGGGGTAGGCCTGCATACCGGTCCATTGCCCAATCCATGTTTACATGTATTAGTGTTTTTTCACAGGATAATTTAACTTTTAAAATATCTACTAGAGAAGGGCCTTTTGACATTGATCGTCATTTAATTTCAGCCCTTATGGATATTCCTGTGAATGATGAGGGTATTCCTATCCATAACTTAACTGATAAACCCTCAATGTCTAAAAAACGCATGCTCACTAGAGACTTGTGCAACATGGATGTTCAATGGACACAAAAAGGGAATGCACTTCCCGCAAGGTATTTGTTACCCAAGTATAGAATTCTCCACAAAATCTTTGTGTCTAATCTGTATCCTCGTTCGGGTAATAAAACTGACTTGATTTCGTTTACGGTTCGTGTTATCCATGTTATCTCCAAAGGTACTCAGATTTGTTTACCATCATTAATCTGTCATTTCATTATTCAGTTTAGACTCCATCTTGGTCATAGTGACATTCCTTTTGCCTATTTAATGACTGTATTGGCTACACACATGTTAGTCGAAATGCCGGTTGATGAGGCATCAATCTATCATCTGATCTTCAACAATACTAATATCAATAAGATGAAGCTGGATCTACTTCCTGAACAAGGTGGTGGTGGTGGTGGTGGTCATGAAGAAGCTGGTGATGACATTAATATGGATGACATTTTTGAGGAACTGGATTCTGACTCGACAAATGATCCAGATTTTGAACCATCTGATGTTGATGCTTGTCTGAGTGCATTAGAGGATAAAGTTGAGAATATAAATGTAAAGATGGAAAACATGTCTGTTGCTCATGATTTACAATTCAAGTACATGCGCAAATATCTTAGGTGATTGAACAAAGGCATGCACCAACTTGATCCTTCTATTCCTGCTCCGTCATCTGGTTCTAGTTCTGATTAGTTTATATGAGACTTCTGGTCTATAATAACTTTTTAACTTAGCACTTGGTTGACTGAGTTTGAGTAGGATATTATCTATGTTTTTATTGGATATTTATTCTATGTTGAGTATCTCTATCTCTGTTTTGCTATAATCTCATATTTCCCTTTACTTAGTTCTCCTTTATTGTTGTTTCCTTTGTCATATTGTGACAAAAAGGGGGAGAATGGTTTGTTCTTAACGATATGATTGTGAGAGGAGTAGCATTGGTTATGTTACTCAGGGGGAGTATGTTTGAACTGGTTGAATGTTGAATATTGAATATTGATTTACAGGTAGGTAAGCCAGTTGATATGAACTGGTTCATATCTCTTTAACCAGTTATTTTATGTTTATCTTGGTTATGTGTTTTGTCACTAATTTGACAAAGGGGGAGATTGTAAGTGTTATATTTTATATCCCTGTTTGTTGTCAAATTTGTGGTGCCAAAATCACTGTTATATATCTTGCATAAGTGAAGCTCTCTCAAAGATCAACATTCATGAACAAGCTAAGCTCACAACAAGCAAAGCTCACGAGTACAAAGATCAAACTTGAATGCAAGAACTACTCACAAGACATGACTCAAGCTGCAAGACTTCAAGAAGAGTACAAGGCTGTTCATAAAGAACTCAAGACACTTTTAAGATTGAGCTACATCAAGATTTCAAGATTGAACTACATCAAGACTTCAAGGCTCATACTTCAAGGTCACTAGTTCTTAATGTTTCAATGTCCTTACTTCATGGTTAAGGTTTGACTGATCTTAGGTTGACCTTAGAAGTAGGTCACTTTGGATACATAAATTGAATGTTTATTTTACATAAGTTTGGTCTGTTCTTCGACTAGTCCTAGGCCTTCTTCGACTAGTCCTAGAGTTGCTTCGACCAGTCTAAGAAATTCCTCAATCAGTCATAAGTTTGTTACAAAAATCGGATAATTTCTGTTAGGCTTCGACTAGTCCAGGAATCTGTTCGACCAGTCGAAGGAACAGTGTCGACTGCATCTTCGACCAGTCGAAAGTCTTCGACTCAAAGTCCAGCGATGAATTTTAAGTTCTTCGACCAGTCGAAGGTGACCTATGACCAGTCGAAGGAGTCCTTCGACCAGTCGTAGAACGGTCAAAGCTTATCGCGCCTGATTTTTCAAATATCTGTTATTGCTTCGACTAGTCGAAGAGCTCTCAGACCAGTCGAACACGCGATCTGCTCACCTATAAATAGAGCACGAATCTCAGAAGAAATCATCGAATTAATTAATCCATTCAAACCAATCTTTGTCGAACTTCTGAGAGATAATTCTGTGCTCCATCTAAGCTAAGTGTGCTTATTTAATATTCTCTTTCCTCTTTATTTATTGATTTGATTTTGTTTCTGCTATTCCAATCTAATTTGATAAGAGGAATTGTTATTTCCTTTCTTTGGAATCAAAATCAATTAAGGCAAGCCCTACTTGGTTTAATTTAAAATCTATTAGAATTAGAACCATTGTAATTGAGTACTGGACATTGAACTTGGACATTCAATCATCTGCTCTAACTTGGTTCTACTGGGCTGCTACAACGAAGGAGATAATCAGGTATTTTACATTTAATTGTAAATTCCTTTCTGTTTTGGTTTCTTTCAAGATTTGCCAGAAAAATCTTGTTGTATTGGTTATCTGGGGGGAGCCAGGAAAACTCAAAAGTAGGGTTTTTTTTAATTATGTAAGCCCACAGACAAAGACACAATTGTAAAGGTTTTTGGTGAACCTGGGAAAACCTATTTTGTTAGTGAACGCTAATATCCCCTGTGTGAGGATATTAGGAGTGGAGTAGCATTTTATGTGGCTGTTGTTTAACAGTTGGTGAACACACAGGCGAACCACTATAATCCCTTGTGTTGTGGTTGAATGATTTATACTTCTAATCTTAATTATTCTTTTGTGGGATGTATGTATGGTGGTGAATGTTGTAATCATTTAATTCAAGCATTGTGAGAATTTTGTAATAGTTTAGAATTTATTTTCTACTATTCGTTTATTAGCTTGATATTCAATTTCTTTTAAAAGTTGTTCCAGCAAGGTTGCCCTGCCATTTTTATGGTGTATGGCTGTCCCTCGAACAATACATTTGTGATTACAATTTATTTCAATTCAGTTTGTATTTTTTTTTCTTATTCCTCTTTGGTTTGAGATTTTGATACAAAGATCTTTCTAGAAATAAGGTTGTCCTACCATAAACTCTGGTTTTTGGTGAAAGGTTGTCCTTAGAACAACATTTGTATCAACCTCTCAAGATCTAAATTTTGAGGTTGTTTCACTTTCCTGCATTGTGATTTAATTCGGCTATCATATTCTTTTTAATTCCGCTGTTATAAGTTTTATTTGGCATTGTCCTTTTCACCCCCCCCCCCTCCCCCTCTAGGACATATAGCTAGGCCTTTTCAAAAGCCCAAATGACTCTAGCCAAATTCACTTTTTAGATAACGATGATTCAACTAGTGAAGAAAATCTGAATAGTGATCGTGAAAATGAAGAAGATCTTCAAGATGCTTATAATGCCCTATACAAGGAAAGTTGCAAAATTGCTGTAAAACTAAAACTCCAAAAAGAAAAATTTTCAAAACTTAAAGAAAAATTTGGTAATCTAGTCTTAGAAATTTCACACATTTCAAATTATTTTGAAAAACTAAATGCGATTTAGATTTCAAAACCTCCCTTGTTAAAAACCTAAAATCTAAAAATGAAAAGTTAAAACTAGAAGTCTCTTTACTTTTGAGTTTAAAGGACACATGGAGGTATGCCCAAGGTGATCTTAAGTTGGAAAAACTCTTATTCAGATCTAGAAAATATGGTGATCGATCTGGATTGGGCTACGACAAAAGTATTCCTCCCAAACATAAAAATATTCCACTCATATTTGTGAAAGGAGTGTGTTCTAACTTAAAAGGGAAAAGTCAAAATCAAAATTATTCTAAAAATGATAAGACTTTTTAACCAAAAAACCTAAAAGCAACCACCTCAATTATAAAAATCAGAATCGTAATCCTTTAGCTGAGAAAATTGATTATATTTAAAGATCTGAGCTCACAAAATCTAACTACTATGGGTCGGCCTTATAAAACTAACAAATAAATAAAGAAGGCCACTATACTCCTAAACCCAAAAATGTAATGAAATGGGTCCCTAAGGTTACTTGCTTAGTTGTCCACACCACTTTCAAAGCTTCGAGAAGCATCGAGCCAGATAAGGAGTGGTACCTAGATATGGATCCTCCACACACATGACAACAGGTGACAAGGGTCTGTTCACCAATCTTAAAGACATGACTGATGGTTCAGTCACATTTGGTGATGGTAGCAACTACAGAATTGTTGGCCAAGGTACGGTTCAATCTTAACCTCCCTCTATTTGAGAATGTTTTATATTTAGAAGGATATAAAAACAAACTTATTGAGCATCTCTCAAATATGCAATAAAAATCATAATATAAAATTTACTAACCAAGGTTGTGAAATTCTACATAAAAATGGTTTTGTAATATTAACTGGTCGCAAAACTTCTGAAAACTGCTATATTGTTTGTGATTCAAGCTCATCTAATTTATTTTGCTACATGGTCCATACCGATGAGACAGAATTATGGTATAAGCGCCTCGGACATGTACACTACCGCAACTTGTATAGTTGAGGAAAAGAGAGTTGGTAGGAGGTTTACCCAAAATACAGAAAGTAGATAAAATATGTGGTGAATGCCAGTTTGGTAAACAAATCAGGAGTACTCACAAAAAGGTGAACTCCAATGCCACATCTAAACCACTCGAACTTCTTCACATGGATCTCATTGGACCAATTAGAATGGAGAGTCGAGGTGGCAAGAAGTACATTCTGGTAATTGTTGATGACTTTACCAAGTACACTTGGGTAGTCTTCTTAAGAGACAAATCAGAAACTCTCGATGAAGTAAAAAGGGTACTTAAACGTATCCAAACGGAAAAAGAATCACAAGTCTCTAAGATCCGTAGTGATCATGGTTCGGAATTTCAAAATTGCAGTTTTGAGAAATTTTGCATTGATCAGGGAATATCACATGAATATTCTGTGCCCAAAACACCACAACAAAATGGTATAGTGGAAAGGAAAAATAGAGTGCTTCAAGAAATGGTAAATGCAATGTTAAATAGTATGAAGCTTCCTAAAACTCTATGGGCTGAAGCCATAAATACTGTTTCTTATATAATTAACCACGTTTACACTAGAAAATCTAATGGTAAAACGGCTTATGAAATATGGTTTGATAAGAAGCCTACTGTCAAATACTTTCGAGTTTTTGGTAGCAAGTATTACATCTTACGTGACTGAGAAAATCTGGGTAAGTTTGACACCAAAAGTGATGAAGGGATATTTTTAGGCGTAACAGCCCGGATTTCTCCCAACCTGGAATTAGACGTCCTTAGGCGATGGGTCAATCCTAACACAGGTTTAACTTCTCAAACACTCAATTAAAGCTTCAATTCCCTTTTCAAACCATTTTCTTCACAAATCCCACCCTTCACCACCTTGATCTTTCAATTTTTCTAAGTACTTTCACCCTAGACACTATCTTAAACTAGCTAAGTAGTATAACTTGGATCTTTATATACAAACTACAAAGGACTAAGTACCACCTCAGATAGAAATCTTATAGGACTAAATCCTTTAGAAATGAGACAAAGTAACTAAGTGCAAAACTAGATTAGCTACGAAATCTGCTAGAATCGCTTTAAATACGATCTGCAAGACCCAAAACTTATAGAATCATTGACACTAGGTTACCCTAAAATCTCGGATCAAACTCATTACCCGACTGCTCTCGGGAGCACGTTGAAACTCCGTATCAGATCTGGACCGCACATCGGGAGTCCGACTAATACGAGGTTAAGGACTTAGGACCGCCTTGCTGGGCTTGACAACCATCTCAGAAATCAAATCCAGCCAGTGTCCTAGCGCTATTCGCTTGAGCTCGGAGTGAAGTATGAGAAATGTGAAATTAACTCAAAATAAAATATCTCAAATAGTAATCTGGCACCTCTCGCTTGCGGATCAGTTTTAAGCAACCAAATCATCAAAATCAGACCAAATTACACCTTCGGATCAGGAGAAATTTCATACGCATATCCATGTACTCAGAATCTCCGATCGAGATCTGCTAACCGTTGAACTGAAACTGGTCCGCCACGCGTGATCTGAGAACCCTACTAGAACGAAAACTTAATAGAACCTAGATCCATAGTTTGTAAGCTTAAGTCCGACCTTTGGCTCAAGGAGGCCCGCCAGAAGTCCTCCGTTGAGCTGAAACAGGTCCGCTTTGGTTATAACCTAAGTATACTTTGACCTGGAGTCTATTTCGGTGAGTTTTTAGGCTATATAAGGACCTTAAACTCTCTCTCATTGCAGCCATACGAATTTGAGAGAAACCCTAGAGAGAGAAGAGAGAAAAGAGAGAGAAAGTGTGGGAGCAGTGGGAGAATCTTCCTGCCGCTCTACCTTGCCGCTATACGTGCGTAACCACTCCATTCTCATCGCTTTTCCGGCGATTCCGACGTCATTTCTAGGTAAGAAACCCTAACCCTAAACTAATTTGGGGTTTTGATAGTTGTAAGTTATGAAATAGCTAACCTATTTCAATCTATAGGTTACCAAACAGCCGTATACAGAAGCTTACCAATTCTATCGACTCCGTTACCATTCTACGACAAAAGGTGCGAACTTTAGGTGTATAGGTTATGGTTTTCAACGCTTTCAATGTCAGATAATGATAGATTCATGATCTGCATGCAATTGCACATGTACAAAGTGCTATCTGTTTTCCGTTTCGATTAAAGACGTAGAATATGGAATTTTACATAATCTAGGTATTTGTAGAAAGTACCGTATACGTATAAATTTTGGAAATGTGTTTGCCATGATTAATTGTTGTATGAATATATTATATATGGATAAAATACTTATTTGGCAAAAGGACTCGCCCTAATACATGTTTTGCTAATATACACTATGTATGTTGAAATAGTGTATTCTAGAAAATACCGTATACGTATACGTTTTGGAGATGTGTTTGCAATGATTATTTGTTGTATGAATATATTATATATGGATAAAATACTTGTTTGGCGAAAGGATTCGCCTTAATACATGATTTGCAAACATACACTATGCATGTTGAAATAGTGTATTCTAAGTGTTTGTGAAAATGCTTGTGAGAGTTAAGTGTTTGGATGATGGTGTCTTAGGTAGGTGTTGAGATGGGATTCTCAACTAACTTAGAAACATGTATGATTTCCCCCATGTGGGTCGTTTACTTTAACCACTTACTTATGAAATATATGTGTTTGTATTCCTATTTATGTAGTGCTTTATAACATGCTCTATAATATGCTTTACGATATGCTTGTTAACAAGCTCAAATGATTATATGATTTTATTTATGTAAGTCGTACGTTTAAATTCATGTTTATGTTGTATGATCCATCATGGGTGATGGGGGAGTGGTGTAACGAATGCGTGTAACAGCCCTAGCAGCCCTAAATGGATAATACCAGACCTTGATTGTATGAGTTGAATCTTGATCCACTACTGCTTTATCTATTTACAATTGACTGTGTTTGGGGCTATGATTATAGTCTAGACAATCAGTACCAGAATTAAATTCGAGGCTGTGATTCATTTACCACGTGAGATGTGTTCGACGAACTCGAGTCGTACTTCGGTTGGAGATAGTGGTTGGCCACGCGAAGTGCTTATGCACTTCATGTCGTTCAACTTATTGTGTGCTCGAGCTAGCCGACCTCGTCAAGTAACCCGATCTGTCTAATGTATGTTCATCATGTTTGGACTCTACTGCTTAAACCTAGGGTACCAAACTTACCAGTGAAATCCCTTTTAACCATGGTACCTCGATCCACTAAGACTCATGAGCCGGGCATGGTGGTATGGGACACTGTGGTCGAGCTGTTGGCCTACGCTGGGGTCACGTGCCTCCCCGTAGTGACCAGTGAGCAACCAGACCCGTGAGTCGATTATGGTGGTGTGGGACACTATATTCATGCTGTCGGCCTACATTGATAAGGTGATGGGGGAGCGGTGTAACTTTTGTGCGTAACAGCCCTGACAGCCCTTTGTAGTGACCTCGAGCATACTCTGAAATTGCGGTGAGCCTTAAAGTTTTACCGCGGTGTATAGAGTATGAACTAGGCCTGTTTCTGTATAGTGATGAATCGTTAAAGAGGTGATGGGGGAGTGGTATAACCTTTGTGCGTAACAGCCCTGGCAGCCTTTGCAGTGACCTAGAAAACACACCATCGTCTGAGATTAACTAGGACTGACTACCCTAGAATGGATCATGTTTGGGAATGATACAAGTGAGGTACCTTAGTTTCTCAATCCTGCTGTTTGAAATGGACTAATAAATACTCGGTAATCATGTTCATCATGCATTGCATGTGCCTGGAAGATGTGGAGCACTGAGGGATGAAAGCATGCCGCGAACGTAAGATGGTGTCGCACGAGGGAGGGTGTGGTGAGGGCATACATCATGGCTGCATTCATACTTGCATTAATAAGAATAGTTAGGAGTGTTTGATTTTACTGCTTTATCATTACTGCTTGACTGAATTGATAACATGTTAACCTATGCTTTATTGTTCCACTGAGTTGATCACTCACTCCCACGTTACGGGACGGTGTTTACACACCAACCAGATTTGCTGAGTTTCAGGTGATGGCGATGCTTATGAAGCAGAGCCGGACTATTGTGATGTGGAGGAGTTCTCCTACATGTAGTTCTCTGTCAGGTTTTTGAAGACCTGGTATTGTATTGACGAGGCTATGATACTTGGGATAGAAGCCATTACACTTACACATTTGGTACATTTTGGAACTATACTTGTAATTATTTAACCTGGTAATGTTATCACACTCTGGAGACTCACCACAGTTTTTTATATATTTTATATATCTATCACAGTCTTCCGCTTGCAATTTAACTGTCTCTGGTGTATGATATGCTATTTGGCTTAATCTCACTCATGTTCACTACATTAATGCAGACAACATTTAATCATCATTATCTATGTTGCATAAGTGATGTTCTGGAACTCGAGAGTTGAGTTACTACTCGACCCTCGATTTTTGGGATGTTACAGTTGGTATCAGAGCATGATTTGGATTAAACCGGACCTGGGTTATGGTCACACGACACGCTCTGATGCACTCTGACTTAGGAGGGAGCGACGGAATGTAGAAACCGATGTAGGATTTTCCAATTTCGCCAAACGGTGAAACCGACCGAAATCGACCGTTGAGATTGGGCCCGTACACACCCATGATCACGCAAAACTATCCTGAATCACTTCTAGGCCGTCAGTCGACGGGTTTGAGTCGTTCCCTAGAGACGAATGTCCTTAGGTTGTGTGTCAACCACAACACCTTACACTTCATCTCAAAGCCTAAAACCACTTTTATCCAATTCCTTCAAATTCTCTCCTTTCACTACCTCATTTTTCTAGGTCCTTTCATACTAGACATAAATGCTAACGTATAAATGATGGAGAATAATACTTAAACAAAAATTTACTATAAATAGTAAATATATGTAGAAATTGGACGTTTGACCATTCAATTTTTGAATCTAACCAAATAAATGGGTTAGTTGGATAGATTAGCTCCTCCTACCCCAAAATCATATGCTACACATCACATAAAATCATTCTGGTTTACATTTTGGCCCCGATATGGTTCAAAATGGAGTCAGGGGCCAAACGGAGCACTTCCGGAGGGAACCAGGGTGGGCCACATACTTTTTTGGAGCCTAGGGGGCATGGTGGACTCGCCCATGGGGGCCCCCCTCCCCATCTGGACCGTTGGTCGGCGAGGCCTCGCCGGGTTTCGGGCTCGGGCGGGCCTGCTGGTCGTGCCGATTGGGTTTGGGGGTATTAAAAACCCCTTGGTATGCCTCCCGTCCATTTGCACCCTCCCAAAAGTATACTTCCTTCACAAATCACCCCCCAAGCTCTCTTTTCTCTTCCAAGTTGTTGTTTTCTCGTTCAAATCTCCCTTCCATCCACCCATTTCGTCATTCCCTGGCCAAGCACGCACACCATCACCGTTTTCTCCCATACCAACGTCCAACCTCTCCGTTCTCTCTCATTTGGGCTCTTACATGCCCCATTAGTGACTCGAAATCGTATGTATAGCCTTCTAACCTATCCCATTTCTCCCTTTTACCTTCTTCATTCCCTGTCACTTAGACCTCTACAACTCCTGTTGAGGCTCCAATCCGTGGAGACCCAAAGATCCCAACCCTTTCCTCCCTTTCCTTCATTTTTTCATGGCTTTATTCGAGGACGTTAGGGCCCGTTCGGCCAAATTGCATTAGGTGAGTTTAAGGTGGATAGAATTGTAAAGGTACAATAAATGTATGTGTAAAGTATTGTCCTTGGATTGGGTGTATCCCATATTTTCCAATGCCATGTTTGGAATGTATGCAATGAAAAGTATATCCCGGGTTTTCCTGTCAAATTACACTTAGTAATTCCTCATCATGGGATATGGAAATCCCATCTCATCCTTTCCGACACAAGGCTCATTTTCCAAAGCCTATACCATTAATTTTAATCCCCTCCCACCCTCCTACCAAACATGCCATTCCCAATCCCCAAGTGAGATTAGCAATGCAAGCCCATTTAATACAACTTAAGACCACTGGCCAAATAGTGTTGAAGTGATAAAGTCCCTTATATACATTAACCCACCACACTCTGACAGTTTAAGCTTTTAGAGTAAATGGTTGTTTGACAAATAGGTCCTAGAGTTTTGGACCTAGAATGGTAATCCTAGATTTCGAAAGACCTAAAAGTGTAGGAAATCCAACAAATTTATAATGTGAAGCTTAGGACCCTCTTAGTTGGGATGAGCACATGTGGAATGCTCGAGCGTCAAGTACCGACAACTCAGTTCCAATTAGACAACTTCGACCCTAAGTGATAAAACCCTTCCTGTATTAGAAATGATGTGAAATTATCTAGTGTAGAAGCATAGACTTTGGATCACAACTAGTGGAATTACCTCTACTTATATGTTGCGACTAGGCTACTGGTTAGACTAAGGAATGTAAAAGATTCATTATGCTAAGATAATTGAAAAATAAATTCCGTTAGTTGGCTTGATTAGGTTGGAGCGAGACCCCGTCCCTTGTTGAATCCCCTCGTTACTCATAGACTTCTTTAATAACTCTTAGGAAGGTTGTTTTGATTAGAAACTAATCACGCAGAGGGAAAACTTATATATCCCTTGGATTTAATGTTAGGTCAAATTAATACACCCCTTAAAATTGCCTTCTCAAGGACTTAGTACCAACGGGAACACGAGTAAAGAAACTATATCTAAGCGAGGTATTCGCGGTTTGAATCGAATTCTCAATCCTGGTAGTTACCAATGAACTCTATGCTCTGATCAAGCAGAAGGCCGAGATCAACTAGGATTAAGAACTGATACAACGATTTTCTGTCTTCGCGAGGCAGAAGGTCCATGTATCCGGCTCAGACCCACTACATAACTTTCTTTCCATGTTGGCCGAACCACTTACAACTAAAAGTTTATAACTTCGTCTTCGAGAAGTGTTAAGAACATATAGCCAATAGAAATTTTCTTTTAGGCCCAAGGAATTTCCCAAATGGGCAACAGACAGTATTCCTAGGTCCCAGATTGCATGCCATGTCGGCATACATATTGTGCATATGAACGTAGAAAGATAGCTTGTCTGTTAAGCTAGACATGATTAAAGAGGATAAGTCGGGATCGTGACCAAACTCCTTGGTAGGATTAGGCATCTTGCCACAGACTCACACCCGTCCCTGAAATCACCCACAATACCTATCATCTTTAGCTCCTTTCTATGACCATAGGTACCAATGCCATAATACGCATCATCAATGGAAGGAAGACCATTGTATTGAGGGATTGTTTCCCATTTCGTGTCAAGGATAGGTCCTACATTACACCTTGTTCCGACATACGGAACAAGACATAGATCTTGAAGCCTGGAGGTAGAAATTTGTTTTAAGGGGGGTAGACCATTATGAACCCACTCTAGCTAGGTCACCTAATACACCTCTTGATCTGGGTGGCACAGCGGAAGCGTGGTGGACCCTACCCCACTGGCCCAGGATCGAAACTGTGCTCGTTGAATATGAACATTATAGAAGCCCTAACAAGTTCTACTATGACCCAGGATCGAAACCATTTTAGGATGATCTAGTAAGATTTGATTTACCATTTCCTTGGACATAGATAATAACAAGGACTCTCTTAGACCAATGGGCAACCCAAGAAATAGGACATTTGAACCTTTCAATGATGGACATTCCCTACTTTTATAGAGTGATCGGACTATGGGGTTACAGAAATATACAACTGCGAAGCATTCGCGGCTTGACCCAATTCTCAATCCTGGGCGACTGCCAACGGACTCACTGCTTTGCCGAGCAGAAGACCAGGATCCATCAGGATTAGGAAGGGATACGATAAGCCTTCTACCCTGGCAAGGTAGATGATCAATGTATGGGGATCAAGCCCACTACTATCGTCTCTTCATACTGGTCAAACAATGAAAACAACTTACTCTAAATAAGTGGGAATTATCGTCAAGACTCCAAATAGGTAAAGAAAATTATAGCAAACCATCAGGGTATGAGAATAAATAAAGAAATAAGTTTTAAGGGGGTAGACTAAAATGAACCAGACTAGTATATGCCCTGCCACGCGTAGAAACTCGAAATCAATAAAACTTAGGCAAAAGAAATAATTAAATCTTTCTTTATTACCCTTAGCCAATTTCGGGGATGAAATTTTATTTTAAAGGGGGTAGATTGTAACAGCCCGGATTTTTTCCAACTTGGAATTAGACGTCCTTAGGCAATAGGTCAATCCTAACACAGGTTTAACTTCTCAAACACTCAATTAAAACCTCAAATCCCTTTTCAAACCATTTTCTTCACAAATCCCACCCTTCACCACCTTGATCTTTCAATTTTTCTAAGTACTTTCACCCTAGACACTATCTTAAACTAGCTAAGTAGTATAACTTGGATCACTTTATATACAAACTATAAAGGATTAAGTATCACCTCAGACAGAAATCTTATAGGACTAAATCCTTTAGAAATGAGACAAAGTAACTAAGTGCAAAACTAGATTAGCTACAAAATCTGCTAGAATCGCTTTAAATACGATCTGCAAAACCCAAAACTTGTAGAATCATTGACGCTAGGTTACCCTAAAATCTCGGATCAAACTCATTACCCGACTGCTCTCGGGAGCACGTTAAAACTCCGTATCAGATCTGGACCGCACATCGGGAGTCCGAATAATACGAGGTTAAGGACTTAGGACCGCCTTGCTGGGCTTGACAACCATCTCGGAAATCAAATTCGCTTGAGCTCGGATTGAAGAGTGTGAGAAATGTGAAATTAACTCAAAATAAAATATCTCAAATAGTAATCTAGCACCTCTCGCTTGCGGATCAGTTTTAAGCAACCAGACCGTCAGAATCAGACCAAATTACACCCTCGGAAGGAGAAATTTCATACACATATCCATATACCCGGAATCTCCGATTGAGATCCGCTGACCGTTGAACTGAAATTGGTCCGCCACGCATGATCTGAGAACCCTACTGGAACGAAAACTTAATAGAACCTAGATCCATAGTTTGCGAGCTTAAGTCTGACCTTTGGCTCAAGGAGGCCCGCCAGAAGTCCTCCGTTGAGCTGAAACAGGTCCGCTTTGGTTATAACCTAAGTATACTTTGACCTGGAGTCTATTTCGGTGAGTTTTTAGGCTATATAAGGACCTTAAACCCTCTCTCATTGCAGCCATACAAATTTGAGAGAAACCCTAGAGAGAGAAGAGAGAAAAGAGAGAAAGTGTGGGAGCAGTGGGAGAATCTTCCTGCCTCTCTACCCTGCCGCTATACGTGCGTAACCACTCCATTCTCATCGCTCTCCCAGCGATTCCGGCATCATTTCTAGGTAAGAAACCCTAACCCTAAACTGATTTCGGGTTTTGATAGTTGTACGTTATGAAATAGCTAACCTATTTCGATCTATAGGTTACCAAACAGCCGTATACAGAAGCTTAGCAATTCTATCGATTCTGTTACGATTCTACGACAAAAGGTGCGGACTTTAGGTGTATAGGTTATGGTTTTCAACGCTTTCAATGTCAGATAATGATAGACTCATGATCTGTATGCAATTGAACATGTACAAAGTGCTGTCTATTTTCCGTTTCGATTAAAGACGTAGAATATGGAATTTTACATACTCTAGGTATTTGTAGAAAGTACCGTATACGTAAAAATTTTGAAAATGTGTTTACCATGATTAATTGTTGTATGAATATATTATATATGGATAAAATACTTATTCGGCGAAAGGACTCGCCCTAATACATGTTTTGCTAATATACACTATGTATGTTGAAATAGTGTATTCTAGAAAATACCGTATACATATACGTTTTGGAGATGTGTTTGCCATGATTATTTGCTGTATGAATATATTATATATGGATAAAATACTTGTTTGGCGAAAGGATTCGCCTTAATACATGATTTGCTAACATACACTATGCATGTTGAAATAGTGTATTCTAAGTGTTTGTGAAAATGCTTGTGAGAGTAAGTGTTTGGATGATGGTGTCTTAGGTAGGTGTTGAGATGGGATTCTCAACTAACTTAGAAACATGTATGATTTCCCCCATGTGGGTCGTTTACTTTAACCACTTACTTATGAAATATATGTGTTTGTATTCCTATTTATGTAGTGTTTTATAACATGCTTTATAACATGTTTTATAATATGCTTTATAATATGCTTGTTAACATGCTCAAATGATTGTATGATTTTTATTTATGTAAGGCGTATGTTTAAATTCATGTTTATGTTGTATGATCCGTCATGGGTGATGGGGGAGTGGTGTAACGAATGCGTGTAATAGCCCTGGCAGCCCTAAACGGATAATACCATACCTTGATTGTATGAGTTGAATCTTGATCCACTACTGCTTTATCTATCAGCAATTGATTGTGTTTGGGGCTATGATTATAGTCCAGACAGTCGGTACCAGAATTAAATTCGTGGCTGTGATTCATTTGCTACGTGAGATGTGTTCGACGAACTCAAGTCGTACTTCGGTTGGCGATAGTGGTTGGCCACGCGAAGTGCTTATGCACTTCATGTCGTTCAACTTGTTGTGCGCTCGAGCTAGCCGAGCTCGTCAAGTAACCCGATCTGTCTAATGTATGTTCACCATGTTTGGACGCTACTGCTTGAACCTAGGGTACCAAACTTACCAGTGAAATCCCTTTTAACCATAGTACCTCGATCTGCTAAGACTCATGAGCCGGGCATGGTGGTATGAGACACCGTGGTCGAGCTGTCGGCCTACGCTGGGGCCACGTGCCTCCCCGTAGTGACTAGTGAGCAACCAGACTCGTGAGCCGATTATGGTGGTATAGGAGACTATATTCGTGCTGTCGGCCTACATTGATAAGGTGATGGGGGAGCGGTGTAACCTTTGTGCGTAACAGCCCTGACAGCCCTTTGTAGTGACCTCGAGCATACTCTGAAATTGCGGTGAGCCTTAGAGTTTTGCCGCGGTGTATAAAGTATGAACTAGGCCTGTTTCTGTATAGTGATGAATCGTTAAAGAGGTGATGGGGGAGTGGTGTAACCTTTGTGCATAACAGCTCTGGTAGCCTTTGCAGTGACCTAGAAAACACACCATCGTCTAAGATTAACTAGGACTGACTACCCTAGAATGGATCATGTTTGGGAATGATACAAGGGAGGTACCTTAGTTTCCCAATCCTGCTGTTTGAAATGGACTAATAAATACTCGGTAATCATGCTCATCATGCATTGCATGTGCCTGGAAGATGTGGAGCACTGAGGGATGAAAGCATGCCGCGAACGTAAGATGGTGTCGCACGAGGGAGGGTGTGGTGAGGGCATACATCATGACTGCATTCATACTTGCATTAATAAGAGTAGTTAGGAGTGTTTGATTTTACTGCTTTATCATTACTGCTTGACTGAATTGATAACATGTTAACCTATGCTTTATTGTTCCACTGAGTTGATCACTCACTCCCACGTTACGGGACGGTGTTGTACACACCAACCAGATTTGCTGAGTTTCAGGTGATGGCGATGCTTATGAAGCAGAGCCGGACTATTGTGATGTGGAGGAGGAGTTCTCCTACATGTAGTTCTCTGTAAGGTTTATGAAGACCTGGTATTGTATTGACGGGGCTATGATACTTGGGATAGAAGCCATTACACTTACACATTTGGTATATTTTGGAACTATACTTGTAATTATTTAACCTGGTAATGTTATCACACTGTGGAGACTCACCACAGTTTTTTATATATTTTATATATCTATCACAG
This sequence comes from Magnolia officinalis, assembly GCA_021015155.1. Lineage (NCBI taxonomy): Eukaryota > Viridiplantae > Streptophyta > Magnoliopsida > Magnoliales > Magnoliaceae > Magnolia > Magnolia officinalis. The sequence goes on along the minus strand of JAJHSJ010000002.1, from coordinate 58,348,976 downwards.
TCTTCCGCTTGCAATTTAACTGTCTCTGGAGTATGATATACTGTTTGGCTTAATCTCACTCATGTTCACTACATTAATGCAGACAACATTTAATCATCATTATCTATGTTGCATAAGTGATGTTCTGGAACTCGAGAGTTGAGTTACTACTCGACCCTCGATTTTCGGGATGTTACATTAGGGTATGCTCTAAATAGTCGAGTGTATCGGGTTCTTTACAAGAGGACTGGTGTAATTTAAGAGTCCATTAATGTGGTTATAGACAATCGCTTGAATACACCTATCCCAAGTTCAGAAAATGATGAAGTTCTTTTAATTGATAAACCAGACTCTTCATCAAGTAAAGACAATACTAAACTAAGGATAGTAAAAGACCATCCTTCTAATCAAATCCTTGGAAACCCTCTCACTGGTGTGTGCACTCGTAGACAACTTGAAGATATGTGTAACTACGTGTGCTTTACATCTCAGATAGAACCGGCTAACCTAAAAGAAGCCCTTACTGACGAAAACTGGATTATAGCAATGCAAGAAGAGCTCAATCAGTTTGTAAGAAATGATGTGTGGTACTTAGTTCCAAGACCAAAAGATAAACACATTATCGGAACAAAATGGATTTTCAAAAATAAGTCTAATGAACATGGAAATATTATAAGAAACAAGGCTAGGCTAGTTGTACAAGGGTACACTCAAATAGAAGGCATCGATTTGATGAGACCTTTTGTCACGCCGCGAACTCGAAAACCGGGCTCACAAAATTTTCGATCGCCGAATCTGGCACCGACAGCCTCCGTAGTACCCCATTTTGGCTCCCGGCACCCATATACCAGGTTTTGATCCTGAGATGCTACAAGGAGGATTTCTAATAATCAATTTGATTCGTAATGAGCATTTTGATTCGTAATGAGCATAACCAAAAGCATGACCCACGAACAATAACCACAAGAACACCATCCCAAAATCCACTATGATAAAAAACTTTGAGTACAATGCGTATAAAAGGAAAAATACAAGATAGTACTAATAACAAAACTCCAAAAGCTCGACTGCACGCTCCAACTGCGTCGAAGATATGGCTGCGTCCTGACGTCACCTACACGCATCAATCATGCATAAGCTTATAGAAAGCTTAGAGGGCGGTGTAAGTGTGTGCGCGATATGAGCGTGCTCAGAATGCAAGGTCAGGGTAATGCGAGATCATGCTGCTAAGTACATGAATGCAATCAGCCGTACCAAGGCTATGCGGTGCAAGATATGAATGTTATCGATCATGTCAAGACCATGCGATGCAAGATGCAGCTCAAGCATGCCAATCCTCATCATGTATCAGTACAGTTCTCATTTAGGATAATCACCGGGGTTTAGTACACTCAAAATGGCACTGCCGCTCTCCTAGCCGCACAGTCCAAGTAAGTGTAAGAAACCTCACTATCCGCCTATCCAATAGTCTGCCAATACCTATCCGGCACGTCAATAGCGGACTCATTCACGAGCTGGTCAAACTCAGCCTAATATTACTCCCTTCTCTTGGGCGAGTAAGGCCACACCCCTTTCCAACCGACCACGACACAGTGGGAGACGCGGCCTCCTAGTATTCGGCCCTCGTGCGCTCATATATCCACTCGGTCTCGACATTAGAGTCATCCTCCGGTACATCGGGTACAGAGACTTTCACCTAGGGACATCTTTGGCGCCCCAATTGCTTAGAACAAGGTTTCTGGTATCCAACTAGCCACCCACGGTGTGTCTGTGGAGGCTATGGCCCTGATGTCGCTAGGGCATATCACAATCACACAAATGCAAGTGCATGTATCACACTATCAGTCATGCAACCATCCTGCGTGAGGCACGCGCTCATGTAGGCAACTCTGCCTATTAGGGAGCCCGTAAACAGTCTGCCCGAAGGCATATGCTATGATCAGTCACTCCTCATTTGAAGCATACATATCACAATCACACAAATGCAAGTGCATGTATCACACTATCAGTCATGCAACCATCCTACGTGAGGCACGTGCTCATGTAGGCAACTCCACCTATCAGGGAGCCCGTAAACAGTCTGCCCAAAGGCATATGCTATGATCAGTCACTCCTCATCTCAAGCATACATATGATGCATATGATCATGAATCATGGGGCGGCACTAAACTTATGATATGATAATGGGCTATGCTCAAAACGAAGATGGACTTAAACGGCCTGCAGACTACAAATATGGGCCTATCAGTGGGCCTTAGGGAGAGTGACAATGCGGACTTTGAACCAACATCATCCTTACAATGTGGACATCAAACCATCATTGCTCTCAAGGTACGACTTACCTTGAATATCATAATATAAATCATGGCGGGATATCGTATAGGAATGGGCCTCGTATATGTTAAATGCGCCAATCCAATGGGCCAATCAGGTGGGCCGATTCAAATGGGTCAAGTCATATGGGCCTCATGTATATCAATCGGACCTAGTCAAATGGGCCAATCAAATGGGTCGAGTCATATGGTCCGAGTCGAATAGGCCGAGTCAAATGGGCCGAGTCAAATGGCCGAGTTAAATAGGACAAGTCAAATGGGCGAATCAAATAGGCCAATTCAAATGGGCCAGTGCAAATCGGCCAGATCGATTGGACCGATACAAATGAGTCGTACCAACTACACCCTTCATCCATTCTTAGAGATGATTTTAGAGCATTATTTAAAAATGAATCATATACAAGAATCATCTGGACCATACCATAAACGATAGTGGTGATAATGATTTTCACAGTTAAATTTCAATGGGCCGCGCCATAGTATTTATTTCTCATCCGGTCTGATCATAAGGTCGCAAAGACCTGGATTTAGAAGGAAAACAAATATTATATTGCTTCAAAACTTCTGTGCTCCCACAAGGGTTCAATGGTGGACATTCAATCCCACCACTGTTTTACTGCAGTGTGGTCCACTTGATAAACAACATGGATAAAATACATATATCAGGTGTAGGCCACACAGAAGTTACTGATGTCATGGTGCCCATTGGTGGACGGTATAGATGAAGCACGTACATCGTGCGGGGCTCACAAAACTTGCTACTGGAAACAGCAGCTATATAACTGGTGTGACCGATCAGCAAGTCAGTGCCCATCGTCCATTTGGGTGGTCTGGATTACAACTGGATGGACGGCACTAGTAGAACTCATACATCATGTGGGGCCTCGTGCAAATGAACGGACGGTGTGGATGCAAATATACATCACGGTGGAGTCCACCCGTCGAACTGAGGAATGGACGGCGTGGATATAAACTTACATCACGGTGGACTCTACCCGTCTGATGAGTGGAAGGCGTGGATATAAAACTTACATAGTGGTGGGTCCCACGCACGTGGCCCACACTATAGCATATATATATATATATATATATATATATATATATATATAATATATATATATATATATCCTATAATATAATATATTATATTATATAAAGATGCCTTTAAAAAAAACAAAAGCCACCATCCAGATAGTCTCATGATCTGGACAGTGCATATATGAGGTATATATCTTGGTGGGTCCACAGTGTGGCCCACCTTATATATATATATATATATATATATAATATAATATATTACATATACATTCCTTTTTCTATTTATTTATTATTTTATTTTTTTGAAACAAGATAGTCCAGTGTGCTGGACATTTTTCATGGTGAAATCCCACCATTTCTGATGGACGGTGGGGATAAATCTCATACCTCAAATAAGGTGGGGCCCACATTGCAACGGCCACTAGCCAATCCGTTACCAAATGGGTCCCACGTGCGGAACCCACCAGCTCAAGAAGAGCCGATATTTTTGTTTTTCCATCCAATGGATCCTTTAGGTGGGTCCCACAAGGTGGATGGCATGGATAAAATATATACTTCGTGATGGGCCACACACACACCATCCATACAACAGAGAGAGGAAGAGAGAGGGAGAGAAAGAGAGAGAAACAGTGAGATAGAGGGACCCCGCCACTATGGGCCCCTCTCTACATTGCATACATCAATGTGGGTCCCACAACGAGTGGGTATAAAAATTGAAATCAATGGTGGATCACCCACTTCTAAGCCTCCTCCTTGCTCCCTGGCCTCCAATGCTCCTTGCTCTCGCCTTGGACGGTGGATGATGGGGTTTGGACGGTTGAGATGGGAGATGAGAAGGTGTAGATGGAAGATGAGAAGGTGGACCACACTGGGAGGGAGAGGGAAGCTTGGACGTATGGAGTGTCTTAGGTTGCTTGGGAGAGAGCTTAAGAAAATGGAATAAAGGAATAAAATAAGAAAAAGAATGGATGGTATGGTGTGGTTTGAAAAATGGGTAAAAGAGGGATGGTTTAGTTTTTTTTTTTTTTTAAAGAAAGGGATGGTAAGGGAGAGAGAGTGGTTTGACTTGTCGGAAAAGGAGGAGTGGGGTGGTTGTACTTGGGTAAGGGATGCATTTATGGTTGATTGATGGGACTTGTTGTAGAGATTCCCTCGAGATTTGCAACGCACAGCGTTTCTTCAGAATAAACGCAGGCCGACATCTTCTACCCAGGGTATCAGATCGGTGCGCGAGTTGCGGCGTTAGAACCGCGACGACGGTGCGGTCGCTAGGGTATAAGTTTTGAATCAAGCTGACTTTGGCATGCAAGGCTCGGCTTAGGATCGATCGAAATCGTCGGATAGGGTCGAGGATTGCCGGAATTCGACCGGAAGGACCACGGAAGCCAATGGAACGGTACAAACTAGGATTCAGGTCTTACACATTTGCCCTAGTAGCTCGTCTTGAATCAATCAGACTATTTATATCCATTGCTTGCTTTAGAAAATTCAAAATATACCAAATGAATGTAAAGAGTACATTCTTAAACTGTGATTTACATGAAGAAGTGTATGTTGAACAACCAATGGGTTTGAACACCCTAAACATGTCAATCATGTTTATCGCCTAAAAAAGGCACTCTACGGTTTGAAACAAGCTCCCAGGGCATGGTATGAAAAGTTGACTAAATTTCTACTAAGTCATAACTTTATAATGGGAAGTGTTGATAAAACATTATTTGTAAAGAAACATAATGATCACATATTAATAGTACAAATCTATGTTGATGATATTATCTATGGATCCACCTGAGCTAACATGACTGTTGAGTTTGCAGATCTTATGAAGTCTAAATTTGAAATGAGCATGGTTGGAGAACTAAACTATGTCCTAGGGTTACAAGTCAAACAGCTACCTGATGGTTTCTTTATCTCTTAAACTAAATATGCTCTGAACTTAGTTAAAAAGTTTGGATTTGAGAGTGAGAAAAATTTTGATACTCCAATGAGTACTACTTTAAAACTCTCAAAGGACTCTACAGGTAAGAGTGTGGATCCTAAGTTGTATCGCAGTATGATAAATAGTTTGCTTTATTTAACTGCGAGCCGACCTGATATTGTTTTTAGCGTAAGTATTTGTGTTAGATATCAATTTGACCGAAAGAGTCACATCTAATTATTGTTAAGCGGATTATGCGATATGTCTCTAATTTAGCAAATTTTGGTCTCTGGTATCCACATGATACTAGTGTGCAATTAGCTGGTTACACGGATGTTGATTGGGCCGGTAACATTGATGATCGAAAATCAACAAGTGGAGGTTGTTTCTATGTGGGGAACTGTTTAGTTTCTTGGCTAAGCAAGAAACAAAGTTCCGTATCGCTTTCAACAGCTGAAGCTGAATACATTACTGCAGGTAATGCATGCACTCAACTTATATGGATGAAAAGAATGCTAAGCGATTACGGAATTGCGCAAGATTTTATGGTCTTATATTGTGATAATTCAAGCACAATTAATATCTCTAAAAATTCAATCCAGCATTCATGAACCAAGCATATTGACATTAAATATCACTATATTCGTGAATTAGTGGAAGATAAGACAATTTCTTTGGATTATATTCCAACCGAGACTCAACTTGCAGACATATTCACAAAATCGCTCGACAAAGGCAAGTTTAAAAAATTAAAATTTGATCTTGGTATGTGCAATGTGAATTGATAATTCATGTCTTTGATGGACATAGGACCCACCCACACGTGCAACCTGTGTGGGGTGGGGGCCACCTTGACGTTATGTGTTCTATCCCAGCCGTCCATCATCTGGACGGTGTGTGGCCACTTGATGTATGTCAGATATACTCACATCGTCCAAACATTAAAAGATGTTTTCTTTTATTATTTTATTATTTTTTCTCTCATGGTATTATAGGGAGAATGGGATAGATCTAAATTTCACATGGGACCCACCTAGTGTACGTGCCTTACATCCCTACCGTCCATCACATAGACCCTGTGTGTATAATCCACACCGTCCTGTCCATCTAGATTAGGAAGATCACAGGCCTGGACGCTGGACACTTCAACACCAACCCTTTTCAAAATAAATAAAATAATAAATATAATATTATAGCTGGTGGGCCCCACGTTGGACCCACCTTGAGGCATGGTATCATCCACACCGTCCAACGTTTCTGGACGGTGGGACCCAACTTTATGTATTTATTTCATCCACACTATCCAGATGATTTGGACAGTGTTAGATCTGTTTGGACGGTGTCGGTGGATGCCACCGTGATACATGGGTTTTATCTACACCGTCCGTGCAGTGGACCCCCCTACGATTTAAGTGTTTTATCCCAGCCGTCCATCCGATTTCGGGACGGTGGGCCCACTATACTGACATCAGCACTAGGGTTGATTGTCCAGACCGTCCATCTTGTGGACCCCACGCAATATATGTGTTATTCATGTCGTCCATCTGCTGTGGGCCACGCCCACATGGACGCCACTATGTTGTATGTATTTCATCCACACCGTCCACATGTCTGGATGGTGCTAGACAATGTTTGGACGGTGATGTCCAATGTTTGGATGGTGCTGATTTACCTAGACAATGTTTGGACAGTGCTGATCATCGTTAGTGGGCCATGTACCTCATGGAATGATAGTGTACAGTGATACACATGTTACACCTACAACTATCGAAATAATTTTTGGTGTGGTCCAAGCCCATTTGAGACCCATTGGTGCGGCCCGTCCTTGGAGCCCACCTGCCTTGTATTTAAGGCCCATATGATGGGGCCCACCTGCTTGAATCTGGGGCCCATGGTCAAGGCCCATTATGATGTATTCAAGGCCTATGGGCAAGGCCCATCATGATGTATTTTTAGCCCATGTGCGGGGTCCACCTATTTGTAGTTTTGGCCCATGTGATGTGTAAGACCCGTATCCTAGTTCGTACTGTTCCGTCGACTACAGCGATCCTTTCCGTCGAAGTCTGACAATCCGCGACTGATGACCGACGTTGCGCACGACCGTAAGTCGTTTTCTTTAAATTCATGTCAACTTAATCCGAGACCTATATCATTGCGACCGCACCATTGTCGCGGTTCTAACGCCGCGACTCACGCACCGATCCGATACCCTGACTAGAAGATGTGAGCCGACGTTTATTTCGAAGAAACGCCGCGCTTTTACGATCCCTAGAGAATCTCTACAACATGTCAAATCAATCCAATCAATCAAATCAATCCCATCAATCAATCACATCAATCAATCAATGTCAAGTACACATCACCTTTCTCCACAAGTAAAGCAACCCATGCTTTTTCTCACCAAAGTCAAACCACCTCTCACTTCACCCATCCCTCACCTCACATCACTCACCCATCACATCCATCACTCTCTCTCCTTATCTCTCTCTTTCCCTCTCACTTTCTCTACACCATTTTCCAAGCAACACCAAGAGCAAGAGTCCCACGTCCAAGCTCTCCCAAGTGCAAAGAAATGAATGTGTGGCCCACCTTTTCTCTCCCAAAAAAATCCCTCATCCTAGCCCTTGATTTTCCATCTCCACCGTCAAAGAGGAGCGCAAGGAGGTTGGCGTTCCAACGGACCGAAGAAGATCGACGATGGGTGCTTCCATAGCCTAGAATCCATGTTTTTATGGTGGGCCAAGTGAGGCCTACCGATCAATGGTATGGATCTCACTTGGGACCCTATGATGTGGCCAATGGCCCACTTTGATTACTTTTTATGTATGATGGAATGCAAGGGAGGGCCCATAGTGTCGGGGTCCCTCCATCACATGTGTGTCCCACTCTTTTTCTCTCTCCCTCTCTCTTCTTCTTTTCTTGTGATATTATGTTTGTATGGCCCACTTCGATGGACCCCACAATGGAGCATGCATTGGAATCCAAACCATCTAAAGGTGGGACCCACTTTACATACGTACGGTGACCACACCACCTCACCATGTGGTGGCCCATTCCAAAGGGCCCACCCTAAAGGCATTAGATGCCCAACAAAAAAAAAAAAAAAAAAAAAAAAGGGAAGAGTCTAGGGACTCTGACGTGAAAAGGAAAACACAAGTGTTGGCTTGGTTCTCAAGCCTTGAAGGAGGGACCACTCGTAGAGGATCCACCTTAATGTTTGCATCCAATCCAAGCCGTCCATTCCATTCTTCACATTATTTGAGGCATTGAGAAGAAAAATGAGCCTGATCGGATAATCAGACGGGTCATGCCGTAGAAAACCCCGTCTCATACCGTTCAAAGCTATTTGGGCCCATTTCACTATTTCTACATGCCAAGAAATGTTGGATATCGGACTCATTTGGTCGGTTTTGAGCCCTAGAATGCAATGGGCGGAGCGGATTTATCTAAGGCGGGCCCCACCCAAGAAAAACCACAAAAAAACTGGTTTTTTTTTAAAAAAAATAAATATATAAACAAGGCAGCAGCGTCTGCTGCTGCCAGTGACGCTAGGACGCAGAAGCGTCTTGCGTCTGACGCTGGACGGGCAGGGGGAGTGGGCCCCACCTCAGGTCCCCACCATGATGTATATGTTGTATCCACACCATCCATGAGGTGGACCACCCTCTAAGGTGAGTCCCCTCCAAAAATCAGGCTGATCCATGGCTCAGGTAGCCCACACCACAAGAAACAGCGGTAATTGAATTCTACCATTGAAACCCTTTTGGGCCCCACGTGAGTTTTGAATCAATCTGATATGTGTTTTTCCTATTCATCCAGGTCTTTGTGACCTTATCAACAGGTTGGATGGAAAGTAAACATTACAGTGGGCCCCCATGGGACCCACACTGATGTATGTGCTTTACACCCACCGTCCAGGCGGACGGTGGAACTCACCATAATGTATGCGTTTTATTCATGCCGTCCAGCAGCTGCTGGACGGCCAGTTGGCCCCCCACCGTGACGTGTGTTGGTCCACACCGTCCAGGAGGCTGGACGGTGGACCACCCCCTTGATGCATGTGTTATATCTAAACCGTCCATCTATGGACCCCCACCTTGATATTTGTGTTTCATCCATGCCGTCCATCTATTTGGGACCCACCCACAATGGTTGGGCTAGATTTGTAACCACATCTCTGTGGGCCCTCAAAAATGATTATGAATGTTTTTAAATGGTGCAAGGCATCCCTCAACGGTTGTATCATGATGTGGCCCATTCGATATGTATAAGGCCCATTAATACAGCCCACTTGGTATATACAAGGCCCATGTTGTGAGGCCCATCTTGATGTATTTGTGGCCCGTTGTCGAGGCCCACTTTGATATATATGAGACCCATGTTACGGGCCTATTGCGATGTATTCGAGGCCCATGGGCTATAGCCCATTGCAATGTACTTGAGGCACATTAGTACGATCCAATTGGTGTGGCCATTTGATATACGAAGGCCCATGTGATATGACCCATTTGATGTATTTAAGGCCCAATGGGATGTACCTAAGGTCCATTGCAATGTGTGATCCCTCCATGGTTTATATAATGATATTTATAGGGCCGTGCCTTAGGAGCAATGATGGTTTGACGCCCACATTGTAGGTACAATGTTGGTTAAATGTCCGCATTATAACTCTCCTTAGGGCTCGCTGTTGGGCCCACACTAGTGGTGTGTAGGTCATCTAGGTCCATCTGTATTGTAAGAGTAGTTCATTACTTTATAACATGCTTAGTATAATCTCATGACTCATGCCCATACGCATCATATGTATGCTTGATATGAGTAGTGACTGAGCATAGCATACGCCATTAGGCAGACCATTTAGGGGACTCCTTATGAGGCGGAGTGCCCCACATTATCGCGTTGTCCGCGCATGGATTGCTGCATGGTTTGACGGTGTGAATCATGCATCTCGCATCTGTGTGACTTGATCACTGCACGCTCTAACGACATCAGGGCCATGGCTCCACAGACACATCGTGGATGGCCGTATCGGATACCGGAAACACTTGGTTCTAGCACTGTGGGCACTTAGGATGTCCTTGGGTGAAAGTCCCAGAACCTTTTTGGTACCAGGAGATGCTCCAACGTCTAGACCGAGTGGATACACGAGCGCCCGAGTGCCGAATACCAGTAGGCCGCGTCTCCCATTGTGTCGTGGTCGGTTGGAAAGGGGTGTGGCCTTATCCGCCTGAGTGAGGGGGCTATACGCTAGGCTGAGTTTGACCAGCTCGCGAATGTGTCCGCTATCGACGAGCCGGGTAGGTATTGGCAGACTACTGGTCAGGCCGATAGTATGGTCTCTTCCACTCACTTGACTGTGCAGCTAGGGAGGAGGCAGTCAGTGTGAGGTGTATTGGACCCCGGTGATATCCAGAGAAGAACTGTACTGATATGTGTACATGATGAGGACTGACATGCTTGTATCGCATCTCGCATATGGCATTCGGCTACGTAAGCCTTGCATTGCGTCGGTATGGCCGATTGCATTCATGTTTCGCATCGCATGGCCTTGGTATGGCCGATATCATTCATGCCTCACATTACATAGCTCTGGTTGTATTCATGGACTTACCGCATATTTCCGCATTACTCTGATATTGTACACTTGGCGTGTGCCTTGTACACACACTTACACCACCTCTAAGCTTTTGTAAGCTTATGCACGACCGTTGCGTGCAGGTAGCGTTGGAACAGCAGCGCTGAGGTAGGAGTGTGGATCAGATCATTTTGGAGCCTTTTGACTATACTGTATTTCTCTTCCCGCATTGTACTTAAAAGTTTTTATTATAGTGGATATGTGGTGTTGTTGTTTGTGACTTGGTTATGCTTGTGGTTATGCTCCATTACAAAAAAAAAAAATTCATACTGAAAATCCTCCTTGTAGGATCCCAGGATCGGAAATCTGGCGTATGGGAGCTGGAAGCCGAGAATGGGGTACTACGGAGGCTGTCGGCACCGGATTTGGCGATCGGGAATTTTGTGAGCCCGGTTTCCGAGTTTGGGACGTGACATGATGGGGCCCACCTATTTTGTTTTTGAAACCCATATGATGAGGTCCGACTTGATGAGCCAAAGTCCGCTATGATTCATTTGAGGCCCTTTGTTATGGCCCATGTAATGAGGCCCATTGTGATGTACAAGAGGCCATGAGATGCAGCCCATTGCAATGTGAAATGCTCATGCGATGCGTCCCACTTGATGTATATGAGGCCCATGTTTGAGGCCCAATATGATGTATACCCAGCCCATGTGTTGGGGCCCGATGTGATGTAATTATGGCCCATGTGTAGAGGCGCGATGTGATGTAGTGTGGCCCTTCTGTGAGGCCATGGGGCCACTATACATTTGACTCTACGTGGGTCACTCCTTGGGAGCAATGTTGGTTAAATGGCCACATTGTTGGGCAATGATGGTTTAATGTCCACATTGTGACCTTCCCTTAGGCCTTGTTCAGCCGATCATCGAGGCTGATTCTGATTATCGAGGTCGATTCTGATCGTTGAGGCCGATTCCGTTCGTCGAGGCCGATTTCGATTGTTGAGGCTGATTCTGATTGTCAAGGCCGATTGTTGAGGCTAATTCCGATTGTCATGACTGATTCCGATTATGGAGGCCGATTCCGATTGTCGAGGCTAATTTCGATTATCGAGGCTGATTTTGATTGTCGAGGCTGATTCTGATTGTCGAGGCCGATTCCGATTGTCGAGGCTGATTCCGTTTGTCGAGGCCGATTCCGATTATCGAGGCCGATTCTAATCATCGAGGCTAATTTCGATTGTCGAGGTTGATTCTGATTGTCGAGGCCAATTCTGATTGTCGAGGCCAATTCCGATCGTCGAGGCCGATTTTGATTGTCGAGGATGATTCTAATTTTCCATGCCGATTCCGATCGTCGAGGCCGATTCTGATTGTCGAGGCCGATTATGATTGTCAAGGCCGATTTCGATCGTCGAGGCCGATTCTGATTGTCGAGGCCAATTATTGACGCTGATTATGAGTATATGACAGCATAACATCATGATACATGCCCATACGCATCATCTATATGTTTATTATGAGACTCCCTGATAGGCGGAGATTTTCTCACATGAGCACACGGTATGCATAGGATTGATGCATTACTGGATTGTATGACTCATGCATCTTGCATTGAGTGTTGTGATTACTGTATGCCCTAACGACATCAGGGCCGTAGCCTCCACAGGCATATCGTGGATGGCCAGATGGGACACCGGAAATCTGTTACTAGCATTGGGCCACCATAGATGGCCCTGAATGAAAATTCCTAAACCCTTTTAGTACCAAAGGACACCCCAACGTCTAGACCGAGTAGATATATATATGATCGCATGAGGGCCGTATACCAGTAGGCCTCGTCTCCCACTGTGTCGTGGTCGGTTGGGAAGGAGTGTGACCTTACCCGACTGAGTGAGGGGGCAATATCTAGGTTGAGTTTAACTAGCTTGAGGAATGGGTCCGATATCGACAAGTCAGGCCCGATATTGGCAGGCAGATAGTGAGGTCTCTTTTACTTACCCAGTTGTGTGCTTGGATAGGGGTGGCAATCTGGCGTAGACTGTAATAGACCCCGGTGATGATCCCAGAGATGTACGGTACTGATATGTGGACTTATTGAGCAGGAGTTGTATATTCACTTATTCATTCACTATCCACTTGGGCTGGTGGTGTGAAATTATTTGTTACGTGTATCTTCACAATGGCCAGGATTTCGGTTAGGGCGCGCGACTAACCTGAGATCAGGAGTTTACTACATTGAGTCTGGCTATCCAAATTTAGGTATGAGACTGGTTTGGATAGAAGTCCCTTGTGGTGAACCCCGTAGCCAGCGAAACTACATATGTTACGCCCCAAACTCAGAAACCGGGCTCACGAAATTCTCGAACGAACGCCGAATCCAGTGCCGATAGCTTCCGTAGTACCCCACTCTCTGTTCCCAGCATCCATACGCCAGATTCCAATCTTGGGATCCTACAAAGAGGATTTTCCAACGTACATTTAACTCGTAATAAGCATAACCACAAGTTTACTCAAATCACAAAGACAACATCATCATCACATATCCACTAATATAAACATTTGAATACAATGTTGAATGGGAAATACATATATCGAAAATCAAAGCTCCAGAAGACCGTTGCATGCTCCATGCTCAACACTGCTGTAACCTAACGCTACCTGCACACATCTATCGTGCATAAGCTTATACAAAGCTTGGAGGGTGGTGAAAGTGTGTGCACGAGGTAAGTGTCAAGTATTCAACACAATGCCATAATCATACAGTGTCAGAAATACTAACAAGATCATGAATCATATGATATCAGAGTAAGTGGAAACATCCTGGTAAGTCCATGAGTGTCATCAGTCGTACCAAGGCTATTCGATGCAAGGCATGAATGCTAGCAGCCATATCAATACAGAAACATGGCAACCCAAAATGCTAAGTGCTGCGGATTCAATGTAATATGCAGTGTGAATGAAATGACCAAGCTGGAGTGAAGTCGAGATAATAGTACATAGTATCGCAGGCTATGGGGTCCATAACAAGAGAATTTTATCCAAACCAGTCCCATACCTAAATTTGGATAGTCAGACTCAATGTGGTAAACTTCTGATCTCAGGTTAGTCGCGCACCCCAACCGAAATCATGGCCATTGTAAAGGTACACGTAACAAATGGTTGCACACCATCAACCCGAGTGGATAGTGAATGAATGAATGAGTATGCAGCTCCTTCTCAATAATACCACATATCAGTACGGTTCCTCTCTGGGATCATCACCGGGGTCTAGTACACTCAACGCCACCTGCCACCACATCAAGCGCACAACTGGGTAAGTGGAAGTGACCTCACTATCCGCCTGGCCAGTAGTCTACCAATACCTACCCGGCTAGTCTATAGCGGACCCATTCCTCGAGCTGGGTAAACTCAGCCTAGCTATGCCTACTCCCTCGGACGGGTAAGGCCACACCCCCTCTCAACCGACCACGACACAGTGGGAGACGCGACCTACTGGTATAAGGCCCTCATGCGCTCATATATATCCACTCGGTCTCGACGTTGGGGCGTCCTCTGGTACCAAGAGGGTTTAGGGATTTTCACCCAGGGCCATCTATGGCAGCCTGATGCTAATAACATATTTCCAGTGTCCCATCTGGCCATCCACGATATGCCTGTGGAGGCTACGGCCCTGATGTCGCTAGGGCATACAGTAACCAAAACACACAATGCAAGATGTGTGAGTCATACAATTCAGTCATGCATCAATCCTGAGCATATCGTGCGCTCATGTGAGACAACCTCCACCTATCAGGGAGTCTCATAACAACCTGTCCAATGACATATGCAATAGTCAACCACATCTCATAACAAACATGCAGATGATGCGTATGGGCATGTATCATGATGTTATTCTGTCCCATACTCATAATCAGTATCAATAACCGACATTAATAATCGGGAATCGAAATCGGCCTCGACAATCGGAATCGGCCTAACAAAGGGTCTAGGGGAAGGTTACAATGTGAACATTTAACCATCATTGCCCATCAATGTGGACATTCAACCAACAATGCTCCCAAACAGTGGCCCACATAAAGCCAAAGCTAAACATATAATGGGCCCATGGTCTCACACGAAGGTCAGATATACATCGTAAAGGGTCTCATCATATGGGCCGGAATACATCACAATGAGCTTAATCGTATGGGCTGGAGATACATAACAATAGGCCTAATCGTATGGGCCGGAGATATATCACAATGGGCCTAATCGCATCATGATGGGCCGCAACCCGTGGGCCTCAAATACAACAAGTGGGCCGCATCAATGGGCCGCACTAACGGACCTCATATACACAATAGTCATGGGCCTCAAATACATAACATGTGGGCCCTACACATGGGTCTTGTATGCATCAAATGGGGCACGTATCTGGGTCTAATACATGTCACAATGGACCGCATGATAAGGGCCTAATACACATCATAATGGGCCTCAAATACGATCAAGTGGGCTGCATCAATGGGCCACACTAATGGGCCTCGAATACGATTAAGTGGGTTACATCAATGGGCCGCATTAATGGGCCTCATACATCACAATGGCCTTGCCCATGGGCCTAAGATTCAAGCAGGTGGGCCCCATCATTTGAGCCTTAACAGGTGGTCCCCATCACATGGACCTCAAATATACATCATGATGGGCCTCATGGATGGGCTGCACCAAAAATCATTTCATGGGGCACATGGCCCACTATTGATGATCAACACTGTCTAAACATTGTCCAGCAACATCCAAACGTTATCTAAGTAAATCAGCACCATCCAGATATTGTCCAGCACATCAGCACCATCCAAATATTGTCCAGAACCGTCCAGCATTATCTGGACGGTGTGAATGAAATAAATACGCCATGGTGGGGTGCCATCAGATGGATGGTTGGATAAAACATATGCTCCAAGGTGGGTCCCACGTAGGGCCCACCATACAATATTATATATTATTATATATATTTATTTGAACTGGTATTCCACAGTCCAGCATCCTGGACGGACATCCTGGACGAAATACATGTCATGGTGGTCCCATGATCTAAACGGTGTGGATTTCACACATGTCATCACGGTAGATCTCACCGTCCAACATTTTGGACGGTGCAGATACAACAGATATATCAGGGTGGCCTCACAGAATTGCTGACGTCAATAGCAGCACCCTGCTGCGTGGGATACTCTAGCCAATTTGCTGGCATAACAGACGGACGGTGTGGGTCGGATCCAGACGGTGTGGGTGAAATTCACACCGCATGTGGGTCCCGTCCACATGGACGGTAGGATGAAACGCATACCTCAAGATCCGACCCAGAGAAATGGATGGACGGTCTGGATGTATCACATGCGGACCTACGGAATTGCTGACCTTGTTAGCAACTGATACGAGGTGGGGTCCACATAGATGGACGGTCTGGATCATCAGACCCCACCTGCTGTCGTCAACACATCAGCTATACGCTGGTGTGAGGGTAGCTAGCTCACCGTCCGGATGATGGACGGTTTGGAACATATCCCATGGAGATGGTGGCCACGTGATGGAATCCACGGATGGGTGAAACATATATTGTAAAGGTGGGTCCCACGTGGGGTCCACCAGAGATATATATATATATATATATATATATATATATATATATATATATATATATATATATATATATATATATATATAAAATTTATATTATATTAATCATCAGATCCAGCGCCCTGCCCTGGATGGGCGGCCTGGATAAAACCTATACATCTCGTGGGGCACCTTTAGACGGCGTGGATAAATGCATCAAGATGGGTCCACGTGTACGTGGCCCACTTGATCGGATCAAGCTGATCTATATGTTTTCCTATCGTCCAGATGGACGGTACAACACATATCATGTGGGACCCACCGTCACAACACATAATATAGTGGGTCCACGTCCAGATGCTGGAGTGGACGGTGGATCAAACACCTATCATGGTGGAGTCCACGGCACCGTCCAGTAATGCAGGTGGACGGTGCAGCTAAAGCACATACATCAAGGTGTGCCCCACCATCCCACCTGCTGGACGGTGGTGGGGACACAACACGTACATCAATGTGGGTCCCACGGCGTATCCAGCACGTGTCAGACCTGTCCAAACGGACAGTCAGGTGGGCCGTCTGAACGGTATGAATGAAACACAAAAAGTCAAGGTGGGTCCACAACCCACGTCCAACACCATCCAAACCTTGGCCATGTAAATCAGCACCGTCCATCAAGGTGGACCATCACACAAGGAAAAAATGAGAGAGAGAGAGAAGGGGAGGGACCTCGCCACTATGGGCCCTCCCTAAACAATGCAAACATTAAGATGGGTCCCACCAAATGTGGGCCCCCAAATCACAAATCAAATATATAAAATCACCCACCTTTGATCTCCTCTTCCTTCTTCCGCCAACATGATCTAGAGCTCCAAGGTGTGCGATTCAACGGTCGAGATGAACTTTGGATTGTGGGATTGGGTGGCAGGAAGGTGGGCCACACCAAGCTCTCTCATGGAGATTGGAGGAGCTTGGACGTTGGGTTGCTTACTTTAAAAAAATGGAGAAATGAGCGAGAAAGAGGATGAGAGAGAGAGAGAGAGAGAGAGAGAGAGGGATGCGTGAGTGAGTGATGGGTGATAGGTGTACTTGACATGTATGGGTTGTAAGAGAGGGAGTTAACTTTTATCATGCTCCAAACTCGTAAAACGGGCTCACAAAATTTTCGATTGCCGAATTCGGTGCCGACAACCTCCGTAGTACCCCATTCTTAGATCCCGGCACTCATATGCCAGATTCCGATCCTGGGATCCTAGAAGAAGGATTTTCAGTATGATTTTTTTTTTTGTAATGGAGCATAACCACAAGCATAACCAAGTCACAAAACAACATCACCATATATCCACTATATCAAAAACTTTAAGTACAATGCGGAAAGAGAAATACAGAGTGATCAAAAAGCTCCAAAATGATCAGATGCGCACTCTTGCCTCAGCGCTGCTGCTGTCCAACGACACCTGAACGCAATGGTCGTGCATAAGCTTACAAAAGCTTAGAGGGCGGTGTAAGTGTGTACGCAAGGTGAGTGGCAAGTATACAATATCGCAGTAATGCAGAAATATGTGGGTAAGTCCATGATTACTATCAGTTGTACTAAAGCTATGTGATGCAAGATATGAATGCTATCGGCCATACCAAGGTCATGTGATGCGAGGCCTAGGTAGCCAAATGTCATATGCGAGATGCAAAGCAAGCATGTCAATCCTCATCAGGTACACATATCAGTACGGTTTCTCTCTGGGATATCACCGGGGTCTAATATACTTCACATTGACTGCCGCCTCCCTACCCGCACAGCCCAGCAAGTGGAAGAGACCACACTATCCGCCTAATCTGACTCGTCGATAACAGACTTATTTGCGAGCTGGTCAAACTCAGCTTAACTTATAACCCCCTCACTTGGGCGGATAAGGCCACACCCCCTTCCAACCGACCACGACACAGTGTGAGACGCGACCTACTGGTATTCGGTACTCGAACGCTCGTGTATCCACTCGGTCTAGATGTTGGAGCATCTCCTAGTACCAAAAAGGTTCTGGGACTCTCACCCAAGGATATCCTAAGTGTCCACGATGTGTCCGTGGAGCCACGGCCCTGATGTCGCTAGGGCGTACAATGATCATGACACACAAATGCAAGATGCATAAATCACACTGTCCAATCATGCAACAATCCTACTCATATCACGCGATCATGTGGGTAACTCCTATCAGTGAGTCCCCTAAATAGTCTGCCCAATGACAAATGTTATGATCAGTCACTCCTCATGCTAAGCATACATATGATGCGAATGGGTATGAATCATGGAATTATATTAAGCATGTTATAAAGTGATGAACTATCAACGAGTATGGGCCTATCAATGAGCCCTAAGGAGAGTTACAATGTGGACATTTAACCAACATTGTACTTACAATGTGGCCGTCAAACCATCATTACTCTCAAGGCATAGCCCACCATAAACATCATTACATAAACCATGGTAGAATCACACATTGTAATGGACTTGTGTACATCCCATTGGGCCTCGACCCATGGGCCTCCAATACATCAAATGAGCCTCATAACATGGGTCTCATATATATCAAGGTGGGCCTCAACGGATGGGCCACAACTGCATCAAGATGGGCCTAATCATATGGGCCTCATATATATACCAAGGTGGGCCTCAATGGATGGTCACAAATATACCAAGATGGGCCTAATCATATGGGCCTCATATATATACCAAGGTGGGCCTCAATGGATGGTCACAAATACACCAAGATGGGCCTAATCACATGGACCTCGTAAATTACAGAAAAATGAGTCATATAGAAGGATCATTTGGACCATACCACAAATAGCAATGGAGATAATAATTTTTACGGTTAAATAAACCACAAGGCCCACTATAAAGTTTATTTGCCAACCAACCTATTCATAACGTCATAAAGACCTGGATTAAGAGGGAAACAAATCCCATATTGATCCAAAACTTCCATGGCCCCAAAGGGTTTCAATGGTAGGCATTCAAATCCCACTATTTCTTAGCGGTGTGGTCCACCTGATCAAAGGGCTGGTCACATCACGGTGTGGCCCGCCGTGATGTATTTGTAATCTAACCATACTGATAGATGCAGTGAAAACAAAAATATAAGCTTGAGTGGAAGCTGTTATGGCCCTTAGAAGTTTGAATGGTGGACATCACTGTCCACATTGATGGTGGGTCCACCTGATCCTAGATTTGTCTTATTTTTAGTCTCAAGTCTTAAAGTGAGCTTTCAAAATGGTTGGACAGCTTGGATGCAACACATGCATCATGGTGGGTCCCATAAGGATGGACAGTGTGGAGAGAACACATACATCATTGGGGTCCCACCGTCCAGTGGTGTGGACGGTGTGGACAAAGCACATACACCATGGTAGGTTCCACTGTCCACTACCGTGGACGACGTGAATAAAACACATACATCATTGGTGGGTTCCACGTGGGGCCCATCATAACGTTTATTTGCATCTAATAAGGTCACACGGACCCAGAAAAAGAGGAAAAATAAATTTCGTAATGATTCAAAACTTTCGTGATATGCAAAAGGGTTTCAATGGCAAACGTTCAATCAACCCTGTTTCCTACCGGGTGGGCCACCTGAGTCCCACATAAGGCTGATTTTTGGGGTGGCCCACTAGGAAGAGGGGACCCAACAAATGCACGGTGTTGATGATCAACACACATCATGGTGGGGCCCATGGCTGGCATCCCTGCCCACCGCCTCTCACGTTCTAGCGCAGCAGGACGCTGTTGCACATCCTCTGGATGGCAGCAGCAGCATCTGCTGCTGTTATTTTTTTTTTTTTTTGAAAAGATGGTATTTCCGTGGTTTTTCATGGGTGGGGCCCGCACCAGAAGAATCCACCCCACCCATTGGATTCTACAGTACATAACAGATCCATCAAGCTCAATATTGAGCATGTTTAGGTGTATACAAACATCGGAGTGGGTTTCAACGGTAGAAAACACTGTTTTCTAATAAATGACCCGCAATATAATCAGATTGGCCTCATTTTTCGGCTCAATGCCTAAAATGAACTAAGGAATGGAATGGACGGCGTGGATTGGATTGATACATCAAGGTGGGGCCTGTGTGAGTGGCCCACCCAAAAGCCTTTAAAAAATAATAATAAATTAGAACACCCACTTCCTTCACAACGTCCAGCGTCCAGGGACGCTGGACGTGGACGTAAATATCAAGGTGGGTCCCATGTGGATGTGGCCCACTTGATCAATCTGATATTTGTGTCTTCCCATCGCCAAGGGTAGGGCCCGCATGGCTTGGACGGCTATGGAGTTCCACTTGATGGACAGTTTGGACACCACATACACTTATCATGTGGGCCACAAAATAAATAAAGGAAGGAGAGAGAGAGAGAGAGAGAGAGAGAGAGAGAGAGACGTGATGATGGAGGGACCCCGGCACTATGGGCCCTCCCTTGCATGATTTACAACATACATCAAGTGGGTCCCATTTCATATGGACCCACCGATGAAAATCAACGGTGGAGATTCATTCTCCACCGAAATGGAAGGTCTAGATGACCCTATCCTGCAAGGAAAATAAACATCATGATGGGGTCCATGGAGAATGGCCCCATCATGGAATGATCATGAGAATCAAGGTGGGCCATCAGCCATACCTAGGATCCAAAGTGGGATCCATACCATCAATCGGTAAGCCTCACTTGGTCCATCATCAAAACATGAAAATCTAGCCTATAAAGCACCTACCGTTCAATTTTCTTGGTCCGATGGAACGCCGATTTCCTTGTGTCTCACTTTGATGGAAGGTGATAAGAGATGAATGGCTATGATAAAGGATTTTGGGGTGGGAAGTAGGTCACACACATCTCACTTTCTCTCTTGGAAAACCATGGACGTCCACCACTTTGCTTGCTTGGAATTTGTGTTGAGAAATGAGAGAGAGAGGGGTGGTTGTAAGAGAAGTGATGGGTGATGGATGTGAGGTAAGTGATGGGTGAGGTGAGAGATTAGTTGACTTTTAAGGTAGATTATTTGATTTGGGGAGAAAGAAAGCATGGGTTGTGTACTTGACATGAGGTGATTGATTGATTGATTGATGGAATGGGTTGTAAAGATTCTCTTGGGTTTGCAAACGCATGACGTTTTTCTTGAACTGAAAGCGGGCCCACATCTTCTGACCTGGGTATCGCCTCGGCGCATAATACACGGCGTCGAAACCATGGCGACGGCACGGTCGTAATGGTACAAATATCGGATTTCCGACTCCAATATATGAGATACGACTTAGGGTCGCGCGCAAACGTCGATTATAGGTCGCAAGTTACTGAAATTCGACGGGAATGATCGCGAAATCGACGAAATAGTACGAATTAGGATACGGGCCTTACAGCTCTCTCCACCTAATAAAAATTTCATCCTCGAAATTTGTACTACCACCGCAGCTAACCATAACTCATAAGGGAATATAAAATATAACATCATATATAATCAAAACACAATACAACATACAATCAAACATCGAAAAGATGGGGATAACACTCTCGAATCTCCTCCTCGCGCTCCCAAGATGCGTCATCTACACTATGATGGCCCCACTACACCTTCACCAAGGGAATGACCTTAGTCCGTAGGACCTGATCCTTCCGATCGAGGATACGAACCGGCTGCTCAACGTAAGAAGCGTCCTCACAAACCTCCAATGGTTGTCAATCAATAACCGGAACAATGTCTGACCCACACTTTCTCAACATAGAGATGTGAAAAATGTTGTGGACGCTAGACAACTGAGATTGCAAGGCAAGCCGATAGGCCACGACGCCAATGTGCCCGATGATCTTGAAAGGTCCAATAAATCTCAGGGCAAGCTTGCACTTCACTCCAAAATGAACCACACCCTTCAGGGTGAGACCTTGAGATACACATAGTCCCCAACAGCAAACTCCAAGGGACGACGCCGACGGTCAGCAAAACTCTTCTGCTGGTTCTAAGCTGTGCGCATCCTCTGCCTGATGATATCGATAGCCTCTAACGTCTCCTGCACAAGCTTAGGACCTAGGAGACGCCTCTCTCCAACCTCGGTCCAACAACTCGGAGATCTGCATGGTCTGTCATATAGTGCCTTAAAAGGAGTCATGCCAATGGTCGCCTGATAGCTGTTGTTGTACGCGAACTCAGCTAATCTCAGGTGCTCGTTCCAACTACCCGAGAAATCAATCGCGCAGACCCGAAGCATATCCTCAAGGATCTGGTTGACCCTCTCGGTCTAGCCATCGGTTTGTAGTTGGTACGCGGTGCTGAGCTACAAATCAGTTATCATCGATCTCTGGAAGCTTTCCCAAAACTGAGAAGTGAACCTCGGGTCTCGGTCTGAAGCTATCGAGACAGGAACACCGTGTAGTCTCACGATCCCATTAACAAACATCCTAGCGAGCCGGTTCGCGTACCAAGTCTCACGAATTGTAAAAAAAATGTGCCGACTTCATCAGACGATCCACGACAACCCAGATGGCGTCATGACTGCGCTATGTCCTCGGAAAACTCATGACAAAATCGGGAGATAGGTGCTCCCACTTCCACATTGGGACTCTGATGATCGGCCATCAACACCTGCAATAGACCAGGGGGTCTCTGATGATCGGCCTTGACCCGCTGGCATGTGTCACACTCAGCCAAAAAACTGACAATCTGGTGCTTTATCCCCGCCCAAAAATACTTACGCCTCATATCGCGATACATCTTCGTCGAGCCAGGGTGGATAGAGAACCGCGATCGATGTCCCTCAGTCATAAGATCTCGGCGCAACTTAGGAATATCCAGGACATATAATCGGCCTCTGAAGCGAAGTCCACCATCAGAACCAATCTGCCAATTTGACTGACTATCAGATGCTGCCTTTACCCGATAACTCTGCACTAACTCATCTGCTTACTGAGCCTCGATCACCTTCCAACAAGAGAGGGTTGAATCGACAAGCTTGATAACTGCACAATAGAAGACCGCAAACCGATCTCGAAGTCAAAAGCTGACACATCCTCAAGCATCCTCCACTCTTGAATCATCATATGCGCCACCTAGCCTCATGGCTGATGGCTGAGGGCATCCGCCGCCACTTTTGCTTTGCCTAGGTGGTACTGAAGATCAAAATCATAGTCCTTCAGGAGCTTCATCCAACGCCTCTGCCTCATGTTCAGCTCAGACTGAGAGAACAGATACTTCAAGCTCTTGTGGTCGAAGAAGAGCTCAAACCTCACTCTATAAAGATAGTGCCTCCACACCTTCAATGCGAAGACCACTACTGCCAACTCCAAATCATGCGTGGGGTAGTTTATCTTATGGACCTTGAGCTGGCGAGACGCATAAGTCACCGGCTTCCCGTGATGCATCAGCACAGCACCCAAGCCAACACGCGAGGCATCGGTAAATACAACAAATCCATCACTCCCAGAGGGAAGAGTGAGGACAGGAGCAGACGTGAGGCGGTCCTTCAGCTCCATAAATGCCTGCTCACAAGTGTCGACTCCAAACGAACTTGGTACCCTTCCGGGTCAATTTGGTCAACGGGGCTGCAATATGAGAGAATCTCTCAATGAAACGTCGGTAGTAGCCCGCCAAACTAAGAAAACTGCCGATCTCGAATGTGTTCATGGGCTGGCCCCACTGACGCACGGCATCAATATTCGAGGGATCCACTGCGACACCCTACCTCGTCACCATGTAACCGAGGAACTTCACCTCCTCCTGCTAGAACTCACACTTCTCCAGTTTCGCGTAAAGCTGGTGTGTATGGAGAGTCTGCAATGTAATCTCCAGATGCTACTCATGCTCCTCACGGGTCCTTTAATATATCAGAATGTCATCGATGAACACCACAACAAACTGGTCGAGATACGGTGGAAGACCTCGTTCATCAACTGCATGAATACTGCGGACGCATTGGTCAGTCCGAAGGACATGACCTGGAACTCAAAATGACCATAGCGCGTCCTGAAGGCTGTCTTCGGGATATCCTCATCTCGGACCCGAACCTGATGATAACCGGACCGCAAGTCTATCTTCGAAAAGAACTGCACCTCCTGTAGCTGATCAAACAAATCATCGATCCTCGGGAGCAGGTACTTGTTCTTGATCGTGACCTTATTAAGCTCACGGTAATCTATGCAAAGCCTCAACGAGCCATCCTTCTTCTTCATGAAGAGTACCGACGCTCCCCATGGCGAACTGCTCGGACGGATAAAGCCTAACTCGTGCAACTCATCCAACTGCTTCTACAGTTCTTGCAACTCCAACGGTGCCATATGATATAGGGCCTTCGAAATAGACGTGGTACCGGGCACGAGATCAATCTGAAACTCGGTGTGCCGACGAGGTGATACCCCGGAATCTCCTGGAACACATCAAAAAAACCACAAACGATCGGCAACTACTTGATACTCAAAGCAACTGACTCCTCAAAGGCGCACGGCAACAAGCATGAAAGTTACTCTCTTCTAGGTTCGGCAACAAACTGGAATCTAGTACGCCGGGTATACAGAACGTGACTGTCCTCGCGGAGCAGTTCAATATGGTGTGGTACTCGGTGAGCCATTCTATGCCAGGATGACATCAAACTCGGACATCGGCAATACGAACAGGTCAGCAGGCAAAAAGATATCCCCAATCAGAACGGGGCAAGACGAGCAAAAATGGTCTATCACTACAGTCTTCCCCAAGGGCGTCGATACCGACAAATCCTCACGGGCAGACTCCATTGGTAAACCGGTCGATCGACAAAAATCATCGGCCATAATAGAATGTGATGTACCATAATCAAACAATACACATGCAATGCATGCAGAAACAGGGAGAGTACCCTCGACGACTCTCCTGATGACTGAGGGTCCTGCTAGGCGGCATAAAATCTACCCTGGGCTGTTGGGAGGTGCAGGTCCCCTCTGAGGTCTCTGCTGCTGCTGCTGCCCTTGTGATGGCCTGATCCGCTGCCTCTGCTGTTACGGGGGAGGTCTTGGAGGCTCGTGTTGTAGTCGCTACTGCTACTGTGGGGGCTATCACAGAGGCTGATACGGTGCCCTCGGCTGCTGCTCTGCGGATGGGGACACTCGTGCCTATGATGTTCTGTCCTATCGCAACCACACATCGAAAAAATCACAAACGAAATAGGCGCGGTACTGGGAACGAGATCAATCTGGAGCTTTAATTTTAATATATGTATTTCCCTTTCAGCATTGTATTCAAATGATTATATTAGTGGATATATGATGGTGACGTTACCTTTGTGATTTGGGTAAACTTGTGGTTATGCTTATTACAAGTTAAATGTACATTAGAAAATCCTCCTAATAGGATCTCAGGGTCGGAATCTGGTGTATGGATGCTGGGAACCGAGAATGGGGTACTACGGAGGCTGTCGGCACTGGATTCGGCGATCGAGAATTTTGTGAGCCCGGTTTCCTAGTTTGGGACGTGACAACTAGTATTCCGCTTACGCTGATATTTATGTGCTTGGCACTTATCTTGCGCACACACGTGCACCATCCTCTAAGCTTTTTATACGCTTATACACAATAGATGCATGCAGGTGACGATAGGAGCGATCGAGCTGAGGCAGGAGCGTGCGGCTGAGCTTCTGGAGCTTTTGACATTTACCTTATATTTCTCTTTCAGCACCGTATTCAACTGTTTATATTAGCAGATATGTGATGATGATGTTGCCTTTGTGATTCGGGTAAACTTGTAGTTATGTTTCTTATGAGATAAATGTATGTTGGAAAATCCTCCTTATAGGATCTCAGGATTGGAATTTGGCGTATATGGCCTAGGAGCCAAAAATGGGGTACTACGAGGCTATCGGCAGTAAATTCAGCAATCGAGAATTTTATGATCCCTGTTTTCGAGTTTAGGGGCATGACACAGCGGCCAGACGCTGTCCAACCAGGTTTGCTGAGTGGGCCCCACCCATCATCTTGATCGCTGATCTGGACCACCCATCTGCTCTGGAGGGTAGCCAAGACCCTGGCCATGCTTTCCTTTTAGTCCCTTGTGCACGTACACATGTGGATCGTCAGAAAACGTGGGATGGATGGTGAGTTGATTTAATATAGTAGACCGCACCAAGACTCGACCAAAACACTCCTTTTCAACTGAAATTTCACCAGGAATCCAATGAATGAGACGGATTTCTCCAAAAACATCACTGTGGGGCCCACCGAGCATCGCAACACAGGCAGAGTCATACCTTACGTACTTCCGATTTTCCTGGACGTAGCGGGGCATTGTACAGCCTATGTGATGTCGGATCTCTGATCTGAACTGTAAGACCCGTATCCTATCCTGTACCGCTTCGTAGGCTTCCGCGGTCCTCCTGATTGAATTTCAATGACCCACGATCTGTAACTGGCATTTACGTGTGATCCTGAGTCGCATCCCATATTCCAGAGTTGGCTTAACCCGAGACTTATACCCTAGCGATCGCGCCGTCGCCGGGGTTCCGGCGCCCGTATTACGCACCGAGGCAATACACAGGCCAGGAGATGTGGGCCCGCGTTCAGTTCGAAGAAAACACCGCACATTTGCAAACCCAAAAGAATCTCTAATCAAATCAATCCCATCAATCAGCACATCATGTCAAGTACAACACCATCCCCAAAGTCAACTCTCTCTCTTACACACTCTTACATGTCAAGTACACATCACTCACTCCATCACCCATCCCTCTCTCTCTTTACATCCCATCCCTCTCTCTCTCTCTCATTCCTCCATTTTCAATCAGGCAACCCAACATCCATGAGAGCTTCTATGAGAGAAGCTAGTGTGGCCCACCTCCCTACCACCCAATCCCACCATCCAAAGATCATTTTCACGTTAAAATGCATCCCTTAGAGCTCTAGGATGTGTTGATGGAAGAAGTCCAAGAAGATCAAAGGTGGGTATTCGTAGTTGTATATTGTAGTTTTGATGTAAGGCCCACCTATTTTGGGACCCATCTTTATGCATTGTAAGATCTAGGGGAGCTCATGTGGCGGAGCTCCCCCACCTTGGCCCACCCGTGATGATCATGTATTTTATCCATGCCGTCCACCACGTGGACCACACCGCTGTCCAAGTGGGGCCTACCTCGCTGCCATGTCTGGGCTTACCTTGCTGTCCATTTTGGATTGGCCCAGACGAAAAGAAACCACAAATATCAGTTGATCTCTTGTGGGGTGGCCCACATGCGTGGACCCCACCTATTCACGTTGTCTATCCCCGTACGGACCTGGATTGAGGGATAATATAAATACCAGCTTGCTACAGCTGGTGGGCCACACGCGTGGACCCGTCAGACGTTGATCAAGACCGTCCCCATCAGGCGTCCAAGGACTAGACTAGTTTTACATATATATATATATATATATATATATATATATTATATATATATATATATATATATATATATATATATATAGATATATTGTATAACTGGTGGGTCCCATGTGGATAACCCACCAGATGTAAGTGCCTTATCCCTTCCATCCATTGTCCAATGGTTTGGACGGTGGATAAACCACCATGATGTATGCGTTAATCCCCATCATCCACTGTCTAGGACGGTGGGACCCACCTCTTTCGCTGAATGCAGCAGTGGGGCCTCACGTGATGTATGTGCATCACCCACATCGTCCATTGTATGGACATGGGCCCACACTCGATGTATGCATTGTATATTTACACCGTCCAGCATTCCTGGACGGTGGGGACCACCATATATATGGTTGAAGTATTGATGTCAGCGAGTTCGGTGGGCCTGACCAGGATGTATGTATTAGATTCACACCGTCCATCCGTTTTCAAATCATGGGACGTGTGGACCCCACTGCGATGTATGGGTCTTACATGCACTGTCCAGCAGGTCTGGATGGTGGGTACCCACCCTGAGTTGTGTTTTGATCCAAGTCGTTCATCTGTTTTGGCAGCAAATGGGGTCCCACCTTGAAGTATGTACTCTACGTCCACTCCGTCCATTTGTCCAGGGACGTGGGAGTCACCATGCTGCAGTGACCTTGATGTATGTGCCTTATCTGCACCGTCCAACGGACGGTGTCGTGGTGCCCACCTTGATATATGTCTTTTATCTGCACCGTCGAAGGTGTGAACGGTGTTGGACAATGATTGGATAGTGCTGATTTATATGGTGTAACGCCCTGAAAATTGGGGGTCGAGCAAAGCTCAGCTCCCAAGTTCCAACGCATCACTTATGCAACATAGATAATGATGATCATGATGAAAGCATTGAAACATGAATGGGATTATACCAAAACAGTATATCATACTCCAGAGACAATTGAAATTTCAAGCGGAAGACTGTGATAGATATATAAAATATATAAACTATGGTGAGTCTCCAGAGTGTGATAATGTTACCAGGTTAAACAAGTACAATTCCAAAATATACCAAATTGTGTAAGGTCATCTAGTCGACATCCTTATAACCCCGTCGATCAAGACACGGCTCACATGAAGCCGTCAAAATACAGCATATACAAGCAAGCATCATTGTCATCGCAAAGGTCCGGCTCCGCCTCATAAGCATCGCCGCCACCTGAAACTCAAACAAAGTCTGGTTGGTGTGTATAACACCATCCCGTAACGTGGGAGTAAGTGATCAACTCAGTGGAACAATAGAGCATAGGTTAACTGTTATCAATTCAGTCAAGCAGTAATGATAAAGCAGTACAATCAAACACTCCTAAATACTCTTATTAATGCAAGTATGAATGCAATCATGATGCATGTCCTCGCCAACATACTCCCTCGTGTGACACCATCTTACGTTCGCGGCATGCTTTCATCCCTCAGTGCTCCACATCTTCCAGGCACATGCAGTGCGATATGAACATGATTACAGAGTTGTTATTAATCCTTTTCATACAGCAGGATTTGGGAAACTAAGGTACCTCCCTTATATCATTCCCAAACAATGATCCATTCTAGGGTCGTCAGTCCTAGATAATCTCATACGATGATGCGGTTCTAAGTCGCTATAAAGGGCTGCCAGGGCTGTTACACGCACTTGTTGTACCGCTCCCCCATCACCTTATCAATATAAGCCTAGTTTATACTCTATTTACTACGGAAAGGCTCGTCGCCTCTCCGCAGATTCAGAGTATGCTCGAGGTCACTACACCGGGTACGGTTAGGGCTGTCAGGGTTGTTACACGGAATCGTTACACCACTCCCCCATCACCCATTAAAACAGTGTAGGCCGACAACTCGAATACAGTGTCCCATACCACCGTATTCGGCTCACGAGTCTGGGTTGCTCACTGGTCACTACGAGGAGGCACATCGCCCCAGCGTAGGCCGACAGCTCGACCACGGTGTCCTATACCATCATGTCCGGCTCATGAGTCTTAGCGGATCGAGGTACCAAGGTTAACGGGGTTACACTGGTAAGTTTGGTACCTTAGGTTCAAGCAATGACATCCAAACATGGTGAATATACATTAGACAGATCGGGTTACTTGACGAGCTCGACTAGCACGAGCGTACAACCAGCTGAACGACATGAAGTGCATAAGCACTTCGCGTGGCCAACCACTATCGCCAACCGAAGTACGACTCGGGTTCGTCGAACACATCTCACGTGGCGAAGGAATCTCAGCCACGAATTCAATCCCATTACCGATTGTTTGGACTATACAATAGCCCCAATCACATTCAATTGCAACAAAATATCCTGGAAGACAGTTAAAGCAGTAATGAATCAAGATTCCCAATCATACAATCAAAAGTCTGATATTGTCCGCTTAGGGCTGTCAGGGCTGTTGCACGGAATCGTTACACCACTCCCCCATCACCATTCACGGCTCTTATGGAATACAACTTAAACATGGAATTATACATATGCATTACATAGATAAACAGACACCATAATCTACGGTTCATGGAGGAAAGCATACACATAGTTAAAGGAGTTGAGAATCATACCTCAACACCCTTATACATTACAATGGACTAACTACTTACTCATTGAGACATTTCATCAAACACTTTAGACTACATACATCAACATACATGACGTATGTTGATTACATAGGTATTAGGCCAAATCCTTTCACTAGGGAGTGCCCCATTATAACACGCGTGCCCCCACGACGGATAGTCATAGCAAGCATGAATCCAAGTTCCTTATTCATTCGTTCATTTTCACAAACACTTGGACTACACACTTTAACATACATAACATGGATTGGCCGTGGCATGATTTAGGGCAAATCCTTTCGCTAAGGGGTTGTCTAGTACACTTCAATCATGTTCTTGCATTCAATACACATGGCAGACACAAATCATGAATCCATATTCATCCAGGCATTTCAACAAACACTTAGGCTACACAATATAACATACTCAACGTATGTTGACAAAACAGGTATTAGGCTAATCCGTTCACCCAGAAGTTTATACACATGTATCTAGCATACATAGACAGCAATTAATCATGGCAAGCACAAATCCGTATTTCATACGTATACGGTATTTTCTACAAATACGAGGAATACAGTATATTCAACATAGTTAACATATATCTGAAAAACGAAACGGACAACATTTTGTACATGTGCAATAGCATCCAGATCATGAATTTATCATTATCTGACATTGAAAGTTTTGAAAACCATAACCTATACATTTAAAGTCCACACCTTTTGTCGGTAAACTTGAACCGAAACCAGTTTGAACCCAACGCCTTCGTCTACGGCACAACGACAACCTGAATCATAAAACAGGTCAGCTATTCCATCACTTACACTCTTGAAAACTCTAAAATAGCTTAGGGTTAGGTTTTCTTACCTACGAATGAAGCCGAAATCGCCGGAAAAGCAGTTAGATCGTGATGATTAATCACGTACGATAGCAGGGTAGAGCATCAGGAAGAATCTCTCACTTCACTCACACTTTCTCTCTCTTTTCTCTCTTCTCTCTCCTAGATTTTTTTCAAATTCGTATGGGATGAGAGAGTGAGGGTTTAAGGTCCTTATATAGGCCCAAAACTCACCAAATTAGACCTAAGGCCAAGGTATACTTAGGTTTTGTCCAAATAAGGACAGTTCTGTCTCAACGGAGCACTTCTGGAAGCCTCCCTTGAGCCAAAGGTCAGACTTAAGCTCACAGACATTGGATCTAGGTCGAGTTATGTTTTCGGTCCGATCGGATTTATAGATCGCCCGTGGCGGACCAGTTTCAGTTCAACGGTCAGTGAGACTCGATCAGGGCCACAAGTACACTGCCATGTGTATGAAATTTCTCCTGATCCGAAGGTGTATTTGGGTCAGATTCCGACGGTCTGATTACTTATATTTGGCCCGCAAGCGACAAGTCTCAGATTACTTAAAATTGAACTTTATTTTTAATTAATTTCACGTTTCTCACACTCTTCACTCCGGGCTCAAGCGAATAACACTGGGACACTATCTGGATTTGATTTCCAAGATGGTTGTCAAGCCCAGCAAGGCAGTCCTAACCGTTTAACTTCGCGTTAATCGGACTTCCGACGTGCGGTCCAGATCTGATACGGAGTTTCAATTTGTTCCCGAGAGCAACTGGGTAATGAGATTGATCCTAGATTTTAGGGTAATATAGCGCTAACTGTTCTACTTATTTTGGGTCTTACAGATCGTATTTAAAGTGATTGGTGCTAATTTCACAGGTACTCTAGTTTAACACTAGCTATTCTCGCTAATTCTCTAATTTCTAAAGGATTTAGTCCTGTATGATTTCTGTCTGAGTGGTGGTACTTAGTCCTGTAAGATTTCTATCTAAAGTGGTACTTAGGCCTTTGTAGGTTGTATATAAAGATCCAAGTTATTAATACTTACTAAAGCACGCCCTAATTACAACAGAAGAAGATCCTAGGGCAGGAGAGGCTGATGTTCCAAATAACCTATTCGTTTTGTGAGATTCCATAAGGGTAACGGTTAAAAGCCCATTTTATTTATGCATTTACCATTTACAGTAATTTTTAGTTTAAGTATTGTTCTTCATCACCTAAACTTTTAAGATAGTGTCTAATGTGAAAGTACTTTGAAAAATTTTAAGAACAAGGTGGTGAAAGGTGAGCTTTGTGAAGGAAATGGGTTAAAAAGCGATTTTTTTTTAGAATATGGGATTGGGTTCTGACAAGTTAATAAGATGTTAGGAGCGACCCATTGCCTAAGGACGTCTAATTCCAAGTTGGCAAAAATTCAGGATGTTACACATGGACAATGTTTGGACGGTGCCATGGGCTCCATCGCGATGTATGTTGTACCCACGTTGCCATCTAGTGGGGCCCATTTGCTGTGTATGAGGTCCATTGGTGCGGCCCATTGATGAGGCCCACTTGTTGTATTTGAGGCCCATGTGATGCAGCCCATTGTGATGTGAATTAGGCCCACCTGTTATATAATCGAGGCCCATCCGGATGTAATTGTGGCCCATAAATGAGGCCCAGACGGTGAGGCCCGATGTGATGTATTTGGGGCCCATGCTTGCAGCCCATCATGTTGTAATTCCGGCCCATACGGCGAGGCCCGATGTAGTGTATATGTGGCCCTTGAGTGAGGCCCATTACGATGTATATTAGGCCTTTATGTGAGGCCACGAGCTCACTATACGTTTGGCTCTATGTGGGCCACTCCTTGGGAGCAATGATGGTTAAATGACCACATTGATGGGCGATGATGGTTAAATGTCCACATTGTGACCTTCCCTTAGGCCCTTTGTTAGGCCGATTCCGATTGTCGAGACCGATTATCGATGCTGATTATCAGTGCTAATTACCGATGCTGATTGTCGATGTCGATTATCGATGCTGATCATTAGTGCTGATTGTCGAGGCCAATTCTGATTATCGAGGCCGATTCCGATTATCGAGGCCAATTGTCAAGGCCGATTTCAATTGCTAAGACCGATTGTCGAAACCCATATGATGTATATACGGCCCATAATTGAGGCCCATTGTGATGTATATTAGGCCCATGTGAGAGGCCCATCGTGATATGTATTAAGCTCTTGAGTAAGGCCCATGGTGTTGTATATTAGGCCCTTGTGCGAAGCCATGGGTCCACTATATGTTAGGCTCTATGTGGGTCATTCCTTGGGGGCAATGTTGGTTAAATGCCCACATTATCGAGGCCGATTGTTGATGCCGGTTATTAATATCGATTATGAGTATGCGACAGCATAGCATCATGATACATGCCCATACTCATCATCCGCATGTTTGTTATGAGATGTGGTTGACCATTGTATATGTCATTGGGCAGGTTGTTATGAGACTCCCTGATAGGAGGAGCTTATCTCGCATGAGCACACGGTATGCGTAGGATTGATGTATGACTGGATTGTATGACTCATGCATCTTGCATTGTGTGTTGTACTGTACGCCCTAGCGATATCAGGGCCATAGCCTCCACAAGCATATTGTGGATGGTCAGATGGAACACCGAAAATGTTTGGTTCTAGCATACGGGCGTCATAGATGTCCCTGGGTGAAAATCTCTAAACCTCCATGGCCAGCAGATGCCCCAACGTCAAGATCGAGTGGATACATGAGCACCCGAGTGCCGAATACCAGGAGGCCGCATCTCCCACTATGTCGTGGTCGATTGGGAGGGGGTGTGACCTTACCCGCCTGAGTGAGGGGGCAATGTCTAAGTTGAGTTTGACCAGCTTGAGGAATGGGTCCGCTATCGACGAGATAGGCCCGATATTGGCAGACGGATAGTAAGGTTTCTTCCACTTACCCAGTTGTGCGCTTGGATAAGGGCGACAAGCTGGCGTAGAGTGTAATAGACCCCGGTGATGATCCCAGAGATGAACGGTACTGATATATGGACTTATTGAGCAAAAGTTGCATACTCATTCATTCACTATCCACTCGGACTGGTGGTGCACAACTATTTGGTAAGTGTATCTTCGCAATGGTCTGGATTTCGGCTAGGGCACGTGACTAACCTGAGATCAAGAGTTTACCACATTGAGTCTGACTATCCAAATTTTAGTATGGGGCTGATTTGGATAGAAGTCCTTTGTGATAGGTCTCATAACCTACGATACCACGTACCATCATCCCGACTTCACACTGTAGCTTGGTCATTTCATTTGCACTATATATTGCATTACATCCTCGGCATATGGCAATTTGGGTTACTGTCTTTCTGCATTTATATGGTCTAGATACGGCTGACGGTATTCGTGAACTCATCAGGAATTGTATATTGCATTGCATAGCTGATCTGTATTGCGTACTTTGATATTGTTTGACTCATGGACTTGTCAGTATTTCCGCTTACTCTGATATCGTATGATTCATGATCTTACCAGTATTTCCGATATTGTTTGATTATTGCATTATATTGTATACTTGGCACTTACCTTGTGCACACACTTACACCACCCTCTAAGCCTTCTATAAGCTTATGCATGATAGATGCGTGCAGGTGATGTTAGGTTACAGTAACATGGAGCTTGGAGCATGTAGCTGACTTCTGGAGCTTTGATTTTGACATCTGTATTTCCCTTTTAGCATTGTATTCAAATGTTTATATTAGTGGATATGTGATGATGATGTTGCCTTTGTGATTTGAGTAAACTTGTGGTTATGCTTCTTACGAGATAAATGTACATTAGAAAATCCTCCTTGTAGGATCACAGGATCGGAACCTGGCATATGGGCATTGGGAGCCGAGAATGGGGTACTACGGAGGTTGTCGGCACCGGATTCGGCGATCGGGATTCCTGTGAATCCGATTTTCGGGTTTGAGACGTGACACGAACCGTCCAAAAGATCTAGCAGGGGGTCTTTATCCCAACCATGGAGTCCAAATTGGTTTCTTGGGCGTCTTTCGGCCGGAAAGTCTTTTCCAACGCAAGTGGAGTTGCGTTTTCTGCGGCTGCGCATGTAACACCCTGAAAATCGGGGGTCGAGCATAAACTCAGCTCCCGAGTTCCAGAACATCACTTATGCAACAAAATGAATGATGATTGAATGTTGACTGTATTCGTGCATTGAACATGAGTGAGATTAAGCCAAAACAGCATATCATACTCCAGAGACAGTTAAGTTTGCAAGCGGAAGACTGTGATAGATAGATAAAATATATAACTTATGATGAGTCTCCAGAGTGTGATAACATTACCAGGTTAAATAAATACAAGTGCAGTTCTAAAATGTACCAATGTGAGGAAGTGTAATGCCTCCTATCCCATGTACCATAGCCCCGTCAATACAATATCAGGTCTTCATTGACCTGCCAGAGGGATACAGATAGGAGAATTCCTCCTATCATCATAGAAGTAGTCCGGCTCTGCTTCACAAGCATCGCCACCACCTGAAACTCAACAAATCTGGTTGGTGTGTACAACACCGTCCCGTAACGTGGGAGTGAGTGATCAACTCAGTGGAACAGTAAAGCATAGGTTAACATGTTATCAATTCAATCAAGCAGTAATGATGAAAGCATTACAAATCAAACAATTCTAACTACTCTTATTAAATGTAAGAATGAAATGACATGATGCTGTATGCCCTTGCCAAACCACCCTCAAGCGACATCATCTTACGTTCGCGAATGCTTACTCCCTCAGTGCGCCACATCTACAAAGCACATGCGGTGCGATGATGCTCATGATTACCAAGTTTTTATTAGTCCATTTCAAACAGCAGTATTGGGAAACTAAGGTACCTCCCTTGTATCATTCCCAAACATGATCCATTCTAGGGTCGTCAATCCTAGTTATTCTCATACGATGTTATGGTTTGAGAAGCGTAGTGAAGGCATCGCAAAGGGCTCATCACCCGTCAGCGCGGATACAGATCTCACCGTATGCGGCTCAATTGCTGGCCGTCAGCTCGAGTACAGGTCTCACCGTACTCGGCTCAATCACTAGCCGTCAGCTCAAGTACAGGTCTCACCGTACTCGGCTCAACTCACACTCTAGTTGCTGTGAAAGACTCGTGGCCAATCACAGACCCTTGGAGTGTACTCGATGATACCACGGAGGACTCGTCGTCCGTCAGCACGAGCACAGATCTCACCGTACTCGGCTCTCGCCGAGTATCGACAGCTCGAATACAGTGTCCCATACCACCATATTCGGCTCACGAGTTGATTGCGCAATGGTCACTACGGGGAGGCACATGGCCCCAGCGAGGCCGACAGCTCGACCACGGTGTCCCATACCACCATGCCCGGCTCATGCGACTTAGCGGATCTAGGTACCATGGTTAAACGGGGATCGCCACTGGTAAGTTTGGTACCCTAGGTTCAAGCAGTAGCGACCAAACAGGGTGAACATGCATAAGGCAGATCGGGTTACTTGATGAGCTCGACTAGCACGATCGCCCGTTGAGCTGCACGACATGAAGTGCATAAATAACTTCGTGTGGCCTAGCCACTGCCGACAGGCAACGCACGACTTGAGTTCGTCGAACACATCCCACGTGGCAAATGAATCTCAGCCACGAGTTCAATCTCGTTACCGATTGCCTGGACTATAATCATAGCCCCAAACACAATCAATTACAGAGATATAAAGCAGTAACAGATCAGGATTCAAATCATACAATCAGTCTGGTATTATCCGTTTAGGGCTGCCAGGGCTGTTGCACGCACTCGTTGCTCCGCTCCCCCATCACCCATGACGGATCATACAACGTAAATATAAATTTAAACATATGCATTACATAGTTAAAATCATAAAGCAGTTGAGCATGTTATGAATCACA
Source organism: Magnolia officinalis (assembly GCA_021015155.1). Classification (NCBI taxonomy): domain Eukaryota; kingdom Viridiplantae; phylum Streptophyta; class Magnoliopsida; order Magnoliales; family Magnoliaceae; genus Magnolia; species Magnolia officinalis. The sequence continues at coordinate 58,311,774 of JAJHSJ010000002.1, read as the reverse complement.
ACACAAGCATGAGTTTGTACATGTTCAATTCCTAATCACACAACTATCAAAGGAGATCATACACATAGTTAAAAGAGGTTGAGAATCATATCTCAACACCCTTATACTTTACAATTTGCTAACTACTACTCATTCAGACATTTCAAGATCACTTAAACAAACATACATCAACATACACGACATATGTCGATCACATAGGCATTAGGCCAAATCCTTTACTAGGGAGTTGCCCCAATCATAACACACGCGTACACCCACGACGGATAGTCATGGCAAGCAGGAATCCAAGTTCCATATTCATTCAGTCATTTCCACAAACACTTGGGCCACACATTTAACACATATAGTGTATATTGGCCGTGGTGTGACTTAGGGCAAATCCTTTCGTCAAAGGGGGTATCGCCCATACATCAATCATGAATCCATGACAATTAGTCATGGCGAGCACAATGAGAATTCTATACTCATTCAGCCATTTCCACAAACACTTAGAATACACTATTACAACATACATGGTGTATGTTAGTAAAACATGTATTAGGGTTATCCTTTAGCCAAACGAGTATTTTATCCATGTATACCATAATCATACTACAAATAATCATGACAATTATATTTCCAAAATCCGCACATATGCGGTATTTCTAAAATACGCAATTTCAACATACATGACATTTACACATGAATATGTATTTGTGCGATTCTTTTCGCCAAACTAGTATTTTATCCACATATGATATAATCAAACATTAAATAAACATGTCAAACATTTTCCCGAAAAAAAATACGTATACGGTATTTCTACGTATACCTAGAGTATGTGAAATTCCATATTCTACAACATTAATCGAAACAGGAAACGGAAAGCACTTTGTACATGTGCATTTACACGCAGATCATGAATCTATCATTATCTGACATTGAAAGCATTGAAAAATGTAACTTATACACTTAAAGTCCGCACCTTTTGTCGTAGAATCGTAACGGAGTTGATAGGTTCGCTAAGCTTCCGTATACGGGAGTTTGGCAACCTAGAGAACGAAATAGGTTAGCTATCTCATACCTACAACCACCCAAGCCCCAAATCAGATTAGGGTTACGGTTTCTTACCTAGAAACGGGGCTGGAATCGCCGGGAAAGCGATGAGAAAGGGATGGTGCAGCCCGTGTGGTGGCAGGGAACGACGGCAGGGAGATTCTCCCACTTCTCCCTCACTTTCTCTCTCTTTTCCCTCTCTCAATTCCAAATCGTATGGCTGCCATGAGAGGGGTTTAAAGTCCTTATATAGTCTCAAAACTCACCGAAATAGACTCCTGTTCAAAGGTTACTGCTAATATAGGTATTTCGTCACTTTTCCAGCTCAAAAGAGAGGTTCTGGTGGCCCTCCTTGAGCCAAACGTCAGACTTAAGCTCACCACACATGGATCTATGAGGGATTACGTTTTCGACTCGATCGGATTCCCAGATCGCACGTGGCGGGCCACTTTCAGTTCAACGGTCAGTGGGCCACGATCCAAAATTCCAAGTACATGTAATGTTCCTGAAATTTTTCCTGATCCGAGGGTGTAATTTGGTCTGATTCTGACGGTTGGTTGCTTAATACTGATGCGCAAGCGAAAGGTGCCAGATCACTATTCCAGATATTTTAATTTCAAAGGAATAGTGTTTTTCACACTCCCTCGCTCCAGATCGAAATAAATGGCCGTGGGACATCGGAATTGCCTGATTTTTGAGATGATTGTCAAGCCCAGTGGGGCGGTCCTGGTTCCTTAGCTTCGTGTTAATCGGACTCCCGATGTGGGATCTAGATCTAATACGAAGTTTCGTTTCATTCCCGAGAGCAGACGGGAAATGAGTTTGGTTCTAAACTTTAGGGAAGCCTAAAGTCACTGATTTTGCAAGTTTTGGGTCTTGCAGATCGTATTTAAAGCGATCCCAACGGATTTCATGGCTAATCGAGTTTTGCACTTAGTTAACTTTGTTAAATTTCTAAAGGATTTAATCCTAATTGTTTTCTAGTTGAGATGGTACTTAGGCCTTTGCAGTTTGTATATAAAGTGATCCAAGTTTTACTACTTAGCTAGTTTAAGATAGTGTCTAGGGCGAAAGTGCTTTGAAAAAATTGAAAGCACAAGGTAGTAAAGGGGTGGGATTTGTGAAGGAAATGGGTTCAGAAGCGATTTTAGACTGTGGGGTTCAGTTCTGACGAAATAATAAGGTGTTAGGAGCAACCCATTGCCTAAGGACATCTAATCCCAGGTTGGCAAAAATCCGGGATGTTACAGCGCACGTGAAACTCCACCGACCGCCCTATTCTATCTATAAAAGAGAGAGAGATCTGGACATGAAAATCATCCTTTAACGGGGGAAGCCAAGAAGAAAGAGAGAGATCATGTGGAGGGTGGCTTTTGGAGGAGTTTTCTTCTTCATCTTCTTCCTTCTTTTTTTCAGTTTTTCTGTTCCTGATTAGCTTTGTTGATGTTTTTTCTTTAAGAGCTTAACATGACTATGTTAGGCTAAACTTCTTAGTTAGGGCTAAGAGGTGAAGCTTGTAGTGTGATGGGACAGTTTCTACGGCTTTGATTCATGTTTTATGAACTCTCTTTGATTATAATTTGATTATATGGAATATTCATAGTTTTTAATGGTTTATTGTGACTTAAATTATAATGGATCTGCGATAGCTTTGGGTATGTTAATTGCATTATATCGATTGTGAACATGGGAGCCCTATTGTTCAGCATCATCTCACAGGCATGGTTAGATGAAGGAACTCTTCCTAACGTTCATAACTCTCTTAGATTGGTTGTGGATTGGTTAAATTTTGTTATTTGCTTTGTCTCATGGGCATGGTTTTGTAATGGAATCAAGTCTAATTCTCATACCTTTCGTCTCTTGAAAACTAGATCAAAAGAAGTTCAGATTTGATTTTTATAGTTATATCTTCCAACTGGAAGAAGATGAGACTCTAAATCCAGTTGCGTTCTTGAATCAAACGTAGATCTCCCTAATCTCTACAATAGATCATTGAAAACCCTAGTTTCTCACCTTTGAATTTTACAAGTTTTAGTTTAATCATTCATCATTATTCTCTTAAATTCTTCTGATTCATATACATCTTCTCCTAGTTCTAACTCAAGTTACTTTCAGATTACATACAAGTTTCAGTCCTTGTGGATTCGACCTCAGTCTTACTGAAATTATTACTACATCGTGACCCTATACTTGGGGTGGTGAACAATGGTGTCGGACAATACCAAATCCAAGTTATATTAAACTTTGAACTTGTATTGGCAAGGGCTCAACAAAAGTGGAGGACCTAAGGCTAAAATTAAATAGAATAGTGTTGCATTATGAGAGAGATTGCATGTGATGGTTCGTTTGGTGCCTTGAGCTCTTTGTTAGGTGCTTCTTGTATAGATTGGGAATGATGATGGTTGTATCCGAGTTTCCTTCCTGGTCCACATTTTATCCTTGAAGAATACGAGGCTAACTCAGATTCCTCATTGCATCCCTTGTTTTCCTTATATTTTAGGAAGAATCCACTTATCGAACCTTTGTATTTGGTGTGAAATCATCGATTCTCTCAGGAAAGTTGCCTTTCTAGGCATGATTGTATGAGATGGCATTCCTGCACATATCTAAATTACCAAAGATCTAACATTGGCAAGGCTTTTATAAGCTTGTTAAGTATACTGTTCAACCACATATGCCACCTGTACAAGTACCACATGTCATTCTCGTAGCGTCTCGCTTTTCTCAGCCGCAATTTACATATTACAGCCTTGGTCTATTTTATTGCCACACAGGACATTTCATTAGTGGACATGGATTGTGCCGGGAAAAACAGGTGTACACATAATCATGCCCTTAAAATCACCCAACAATCTTCCGAATTAGATAAATGAACAGAATATAAGCAAAAGATTGAAAACACTGGACTTATTTCCACTAGATTTATTTCCTTTCAAGTTGTCGAGTTGAACATCAGAATAATGGGTCAATCTCAATTTTTTTGTTATTGTTGCGGTCCGCTTGGGGTGCCACAACCAACCTCAGTGGTCCATTGACGTGGCAATGTTCAATGGCCTATCATGATGTATGCGTCCATCCATTTTGTAAGATCATTTTAATGTAACAGGGAGCTAGAACCAAACCTCAAGTGAACCAAAATCGGTGCGGATTGACATCCTTCCATTAAAAACTTTTTGAGCCCATAGAAGCTTTCGATCAAGTGGAAGTGGATTGGTCGGGTGTACCACACACAACCGACTTGGCTGGTGTGGGTACGTGTCAAGCAAAAACAAGCGCCGACGTTTCACGAGCTCCGATTTAAAGTATCATGGCCTCCACAATGATGTATTTATTATATCCAGATCGTCCATACAATTGGCGAGATCATTTTAGGGCATAAGCCCAAAAATGAGTCATATCCGAGGCTCAAGTGGGCCACATCACAAATAACAATGGAACAATGATTCTCACCATTAAAACATTATGTCCAGGTTGTCTGCGAGCTTGTCATAGTGTTTGAGCTGGAAGAATAAGAAAGATTCAAAGATCAAGTGGACCACATTGCAAAAAGGAAAAACAAAATATCTTGTTTATCCAAAACTTCTGCTACCTCATAAGGATTCGAATGGTAGACGTTCAATACCCCACTACTTTTTTGCAGTGGGGTCCACTTATTATTTGGATCTGTCTTAGTTTTTGCATCAACCACTGCCAATCCGCTTCCCACTAAACAGGTCGGTGGCGTGTGGTACACCAGCCAATCCGCTTACGTTTCAAGGTCGCTGTTCAAATTGAGGCCATACCAAAAAGTTATGAAAGCTGATGTAAGGTAATAATTGTGTTATCTGACACCTAGACCCCTGAATTTGAGATGTACAGCCCTCCTCAACTTTTGATTGATGGGTGCGCCAATGAGCTCGTTATCGCAGTTTGTCTAGAGGTGGATGTAAATGCAAAAACTACGGCTGTTAATATCACTTTTTCTTCTTTTTCTTTCTTTAATTTTTTTTTTTTTACTAACCGCCGTCTCTCTCCTACCTGCCACTGAAGACTCTAGAGCCTCTCTCCACCTGCCATTGAAAACTCCGGAGTATTTTGTCATTTGGGTGTTCTTTAAAATCCTATAAGAAGCTCTCCAGACATGGCGAGAGCAAACAGGAAGGTCTCAGCTGCATCTGCGGGAGCTCACACCAGGAAATCAAAGCAGAGCAGCAGCAGCTACAGCTCCTTCCTTTCTCCTTCAGGTGACTCTCCTTCTTATCCTTTTTATGTTCTTTTCTCTTTGTATTATATGTTATTGTGTTCTCATCCATTTCATGTTCTTTTCTCTGTATTATATGTTATTGTGGCAAAACCCAGATCTCATTTCTTGTTTGATCCTTCCGGGTTTGTTTTAGATGTGAATTTAAACTTTTCTCAACTGGGTAAAAGAAATAAGACGTCTTTGAGTTTTGGTGTTTGTTAGACGTTTAAAAAATACAGTACAACATTAGCAATTTTTTCTTGCGGTCTTTTCTTTTGTTTTCTTATTTTCTTTTCTTTCATAAGCTTATTGGGAATGTAATTTTGATGAACTTGTAGTCAATATTATCTAATTTCAGGTTTTCAGTCATATGCTCGTTGTGTACTTGTTTAGTTTTCTAATTTTTATGTGATGCAAAGTAAATAAGCTATTATTATCATTTAACGTGTTTGTTTAAATAAAAAATTTTATAGCTCATGAATTGATAGTCAAATATTCCTTTAAAACAAAAAGAATATTATAGTTATTATATCCTTACATTATAAAACTATAATTATCCAGTGAAACAAATAATTTTAGTAAACTTATCATTACATTTAAATGTAAGTGATTTCACCAAGCAATTACAAAATAAGTATTTTATTATTTGATATATATATATATATAAATTTCTAGTTATTTACCTTTGTAATTAAAAACCAAACACTCGGTCAAGAAATGTGATTTTCATACTCTAAAATTGGGTGATCCATATAATGACCAATATTAGGGAACGTAATTTCCATACTCTGAAAGTGGGTGATCCTTATAATGACCAAATTAACCCTAACTGTTACAGGGGCCAGGTTGGAAGTCACTGTGTCAAACTCAGACTTGGCTTGGTAGGCCAAAGAGTCAACAGCCGGCCATGTTGACACCGCCAAGAAATAATAAAGTAATTAAAAATTAGTAAAAGAAAAACAGTACTCTTTTAAACAGGAAATGGTAAAACTTTGTTATAGTATTTTAAACTTAAACTTAAAATATTAGAAGGTTTAACAGTTTTAAAAATATTAAAATGCTATGAAAGATACGGTGGATTAGAGAGGATGAAGGATGTGACGTAATTAGTTGAGAAATTGTCATCGTGGATTTTCGCTGGCTGCCGGATATGTCAATGTTTACTATCGGTCTTCAAATGCCTCATATGCTCAAGTATTTTCCTTTTGCTCATGATTTTAATCTAGTTTGGGCAATTGTACGAAGATTGATTTTAATCTCCATCTCTTAGTTCGCAGGCTAATTGAGAATCTAATTTGTGTTTTCAGTTGGTTCTGCTGAACCTTAATTCAATTGATTTTGATGCTGACTTCAACAAAATTTTCATTCTCAGAGAAAGGAAACATTTTTAGTCCAATTAATATTCTCATACAACTTAGTTTCCAATATCCAGGATATGTATGAATTTATAACATGCTATTTATTTTTAATTTTTCTATTTATGTTTAATTTTATAATTTTCACTTGCAACAGTTTTCCCATGTCATTAATTTTTAATTTTGTTGAATGAAATATTGTTTCCGTGCTTTTTAGAATAACTATTACTATTTACAGAATTCTTTCACAGTAGAAAGTTCTACTGTGATGGGGAGCATCTTGGCTTGAATTCCGTTTGTGTGCTTGTTTGGTTTGTTGGGACAGTTGCATATTGTGGGTGTTTTAGACTAAGACCTTTAACTTACTGTTTTATGACATATCACATTTGTTAAATATACTATGACTTTTGAAAATAATAAACATAACACAATCCGATTGGTTAGAGGCATTTCCAACGAGTATCCATTACCAATATCAGTTCCTCTTGGGTCCGTACTCGTAAATTGAGCATATACAACTAATGTATAGGTATCTTATCTCATGGGGGTTGTCTTAATGTAATATTTAGAATTCTCATTCATGTTACAAGAAATGAATTTTCTAATGGAGTGGCATTTTGCCTACATTCATGATTTTAATGCAGTTTTGGACATTTTCAGGGATGCTGCGAAAAGTATCTTTAGTTTTATTGGCGGGTATAATAGCATGGGTTTATCAGGCTATTCAACCACCACCTCCCAAGATTTGTGGATCTTCAGATGGCCTGTCAATCACCTCACCTAGGATTAAGCTTAGTGATGGAAGACATCTTGCCTATAAAGAACATGGTGTCCCAAAAGATGAGGCCAAATATAAGATTGTTTATGTTCATGGCTTTGACTCTTGCAGACACGATGCATTGCCAATGTCTCTGGTATTACATGCATCCTCTTTCTTAGTTTTCTGATTTCTACCTATTTTTTAGTTCACATTGTACTCCCAGCCATTCATCAGGTGGACCCGCACTATAATTTCTTATTTTCAACATTGAGGCTGGTCTACTAATCTTGTGGGCCATACATGCATATCAAATATGAACTGTTAATCACTTAAATGTTCCATTTCTTCATGCATGTGTAGCCCAGCTTATGACTATTTTCCAGTCACTTGACATTCAGTGGGATCAGCCTTGTGAAGATTCTGGATTTTACATGCAAATGCCACATTTGCATATTTAGGGAGTGAGTGTAAGCAATTGCATTTCTCCTGGTGGTATAGCTGGCTGATTTTGTCCTGAATTTTCAGGAACTCGCCGAAGAATTAGGAGTCTATTTGGTGTCTTTTGATAGGCCCGGGTATGGAGAGAGTGATCCGAATCCTAGGAGGACACCAAAGAGCATAGCTTTAGATATTGAAGAACTGGCTGACCAGCTCAAGTTGGGGTCTAAATTCTATGTAATTGGGTTTTCTATGGGAGGACAGGTTGTTTGGGGCTGCCTCAAATACATTCCTCACCGGTATGTTGCATCTGATTTTTTCTCTCTCCTCCCTTTTAACATTTTCCGTCCAAAATATTATGATGCTTGATCTAATTATACAACATTTGTTTGGAACCATCTACTAACCTCAACTGTCCATCTGTTGGCCATAAAATAGGATAGCCATTACCTAATATCTTCCCCATCTAAATATTCCTCCACCCTGTTCATCCCTATTATTGTCAATTCCTGCGGAAGTCAATTAGAGTGAGTTACACGTGAGCTAGAAGGATTTATGTGGTGTATTTGAATATCTACGGGGTATACGAAAAAGATTCTATGATAATACAGTTGGAGCATATGAAATAACGCCATGATATTACTTAAGCAGTTGATGGAAGAGCAATCATATAGAAGCAGTTACAGGATAGGTGGCAAAAGCCGGAGTAAAGAAAGCCAAGTGGTTATAGTAACCGTTAGAACATGGGAAGAATATAGATGGCAGAGTTAAGTTTTTAAATAGCAGAAGAATTTAGCAAAGAAAGGAGTCTTCTACCAATCTAATCAAATCCAAACATATCTTTTAATTATACTTCATTTACATTCCTTAGTGTAATCACTCTACTTTTCTGCCAAGTAAATTAAATTTCCTAGTGTAATCCTTTAGTTTTTCACTTGTTGTTTACATTCCATAGTGTAATCCATAGCGTTAATCAAGTAGCTGAAAATCTTAATTGTAATTTGGGTCTACACTCATACGATGGATTCAGTTCCTCATCCAGAAAGGTGCTTCATAGCCGTTTTCCATGACCGGCAGTAAGAGTTCCTTTCTTGTTTCTCTTTTACCTGTACTAAAAAGTCATTTCGTACGGAAGGCAAAGGTGTAACCCATCGTCAGATGACGAAGCCTACCCTTTGAATATCACCTGATCCTATTTACACATTGAGCGAGTGGGTGAATAGGCGGCCGATCTCATTCGATCTCAGTTATATACCACGTATCTGCCTATTTCGGCGCTTGGGGTCATAGTTGTTTGGCTTGATTTGAGCTGCAAATTCAATTATGGCATGGCCGCACTTATCACTTGATCAAATTGTCGAAAACAACGAGCAACAATTTTTAGGACGCCCGATGTGACCCTGATTCCATAAATCGGTGTTATAGTGCCAATTGAAATTATGAATAGAAGGAGCAATCAAATTGCTGGGGTTGAATCCTCCATACCAATTGCACCACCTCCAACCGAGGATGTGTCAGTTCAAGTCGCCCCCGAAGCATTAAATCAAACAATAACCCAATACTCAATGCCTGGAATCAAGGAGTATCGACCTTTCGGACCATTTCTCCGGAAGATATAACGGTCGCACTCTGGGATGTACAATTGAGTATACAACATATTCAAGAATACGGAAGAGCCGAAGTCGAGTAATTCCGTATTCAAACCGAGAACACTAACCGATACATGGCCAGTGGGACGAGGCCATGCATCGATTAATGGCTATGATGGTCGAAAGAGCACCTACGACAACGCAGTACAATGCTGAAGAAAATTCTATTGGCAATGCGGTTCAGTCGCCACCTATGCCTCCTCCACCGAGGAATCCACCACTAGTTCCAATTCAGGAGATACGGAATCCTCCGCCTGCCGCTGAATTCAGATGACCAGAGCAAGAGGCAAGGAATTTTGTCTTTGAAATATGGAATTAGGGTATAATAGGAGGATATAATCCCCAACCATTCCCTAGGAATCCACTGTTCCAAGAGGGACCAAACCAATTAAATCCACATCCACCATCGATAGTTGAACCTTAACAAATGGATCGCGATCGAATCATGCAAATGGTTTAGGACGTTGCAGGCCAAGTATTCAGCCGCAATACTATTCTGGTCTACCATAAGCCTTATCCTGAATGGATTAATCAGCCACACCCATTGCCATGGAATTATCGGCCGGACTGCGCCTTATTTTCAATTGATCCTGGCCAAGTCCTTTGGGGAGGGAGATAAGGTTTGGATAATTGTGTTGCCAAGGGCACACAGACAGCGCTTTGGGTAAGAAATAGTTTCCGACATGGGATGGACCATATATTGTCGTTCAAGTCTTTAAGGGCAGAGCCTATATCTCGAAGGATGTGAATGGGAAAGTCGTAAAGGCTTCAATTAACAGTCGATTCTTAAAAACATATTATCCCTCTTTATGGCAAGTAGCGCAAGGACATACCAAATAAATACAAAACCAAGAGTTAAAACATTCTAAAAGAAGACAGATTTGCATTGCAGGAAAATGTCCTTAAATTACCGCCCGTTTAATTACAAAAAAGAAAAAAACAACAACAAAAGAAACAAAAAAAAAAAAAAAGGAAGGTATAATTGGCCAGTTTAAATATAGGCCACCTTGAGCTCTTCAAATTTCTTAGTGGTCGATTCCTTTGCTTTTCGAACTTGCATGTGCTTGCTCCTACATGATTGGTTATCAGTTGTGGTTTAATGAAGAAGGCCTATCACCATGTGAAGGCATCGCTTAACTGCTATAATCTCCTGATCGACCTTCAGCTCCTCAGATGTCACGCCCCAAACTCGGAAACTGGGCTCACAAAATTTTCGATCACCGAATCTGGTGCTGACAGCCTTTGTAGTACCCCCATTATCGACTCCCAGCGCCCATACGCCAGATTCCGATCCTGAGTCCTACAAGGAGGATTTTCAACATTTTTTTTATTATAAGCATAACCACAAGTTTACCCAAATCACAAAGGCAACATCATCATCATATATCCACTTATATAAACATTTGAATACAATACTGATAGGGAAATGCATATGTCAATAATCAAGCTCCAGAAGTCTGTTGCGTGCTCCAAGCTCAACGCTGCTGCAACCTAACATCACCTGCACGCATCTATCGTGCATAAGCTTATAAAAAGCTTAGAGGATGGTATAAGTGTGTGCACAAGGTAAGTACCAAGTATCTAATACAATGTCATAATCATACAATATCGAAAATAGCGACTAGATCATGAATCATACGATATCAGAGTAAGCGGAAATACTGACAAGTCCATAAAAATATCATCAACCTCATCCAAGATATGTGATGAAAAGACATAGCGAGCCAATGTCATATACTGAAAAAGTAATGTAAATCGGTTATGTAATGCGGAAATATAATAAACCAGATATCAGATATCGAGGATGCAATTCGGAAGAGCTACGAATATCATCAGCCTCATCTAGGTCATATAAATGCAGAAACACAGCAACCCAAAAGTGTCATATGCCGAGGATGTAATGCAATATGCAATATGTGGTGCAAATGAAATGACCAAGCTACAGTGTGAATTCGAGATGATAGTACATGGTATCGCAGGCTATGGGGCCTATCACAAAGGACTTCTATCCAAACCAGTCTCATACCTAAATTTGGATAGATAAACTCAATGTGGTAAGCTCCTGATCTAAGGTTAGTCGTGGGCCTCGACCGAAATCCTGACCATTGCGAAAGTACACATAACGATTAGCTGCGCACTACTAGCCCGAGTGGATAGTAAATGAATGAATAAATATAATGTTGAGTATGCAACTCCTGCTTCACAAATCAGTATTGTACATCTCTGGGATCATCACCGGGGTTTAGTACACTCCAAGCTGGCTACCGCCCCAGCCGTCCGCGTAGCCCAGCGAGTGGAAAAGACCTCGCTACCCGCCTGCCAGTAGTATACCAATGCCTACCCAACTCGTCGATAGTGGATCCATTTGGGAGCTGGTCAAACTCAGCCTAGCTTACAGCCCCCTCACTCAGGCGGATAAGGCCACATCCCCTCCCAACCGACCACAACGCAGTGAGAGAAGCGGCCTCCTGGTATTCGACACTCGGGCGCTCATGTATCCACTCGGTCTCGACGTTAGGCCATCTCCTGGCCTCGGAGGTTTAGGGACTTTCACTCACGGACATCTAAAGTGCCTAGATGGTCGAACCAAACATTTTCGGTGTCCCATCTGGCCATCCACGACATTTCTGTGGAGGTCATAGCCCTGATGTCGCTAGGGCGTACAGTAATCACAATTACACAATGCAAGATGCATGAGTCATATAGTTTAATCATGCATCAATCCTGCGCATACCGTGCGCTCATATATGATAACTTCACCATCTATCAGGGAGTCTCATAAACCATCTGTACTATGACATATGCAATAATAACCATGCAGATGATGCGTATGGGCATGTATCATGATGTTATGCTGTCACATACTCATAATCGGTATCAATAACCGGCATCAACAATCAGCCTCAACAATGTGGACATTTAACCAACATTGCCCCCAAGGAATGGCCCACATAGAGCTTAACATATAATGGACCCATGACCTCACATAATGGCCTAATATGCAACACCATGGGCCTCACTCGAAAGCTTAATACACATCACGATGGGCCTCTCATATGGGCCTAATATATATCACGATGGGCTCCATCGCCTGGGCCTCAAATGTACCACAATGAGCCTCATCACATTGAGCCTTAAACACGGGCCGAATATACATCACAATGGGCCTCAAATACGAGTCGTATATACATCACATTGGGCCTCAAACACGGGCCGAATGCACATCACAATGGGCCTCAAATACGGGCCGCATATGTCACGCCCCAAACTAGGAAAACGGGCTCACAAAATTTCCGATCGCCAAATCCGGCGCCGACAGCCTTCATAGTTCCCCATTCTCGGCTTCTGGCATTCATATACCAGATTCCGATCTTGGGATCCTACAAGGAAGATTTTCAGTATGAATTTTTTTTGTAATGGAGCATAACCATAAGCATAACCAAGTCACAAAACAACATCACCACATATCCACTATATCAAAAACTTTAAGTACAATGTGAGAATGGAAATACAGGATGATCAAAAAACTCCAAAATAGTCTGGTACGCTTTCTTGCCTTAGCGTTGCTACGATCCAACGACACCTGCATGCAACGGTCGTGCATAAGCTTACAAAAGCTTAAAGGGTGATGTAAGTGTGTGCGCAAGGCAAGTGCTAAGTATATAATATCAGAGTAATGCGGAAATATGCGGGTAAGTCCATGAATACAATCAGCCGTACTAATGCTATGTGATGCAAGACATGAATGTTATCGGTCATACCAAGATCATGCGATGCGAGGCCTATGTAGCCAAATGTCATATGCGAGATGCAAAGCAAGCATGCCAGTCTTCATCAAGTATACATATCAATATAGTTTCTCTATGGGATATCATCGGGGTCCAATACACTTCACACTGACTGTCACCTCCCTAGCCGCACAACCCAGTAAGTGGAAGAGACCACAGTATCCGCCTAACCAGTAGTCTGCCAATACCTACCCGACTCGTCGATAACGGACTCATTTGTGAGCTGATCAAACTCAGCCTAGCTTACAACCCCCTCACTTGGGCGGATAAGGCCACACCCTCTTCCGACCGACTACAACACAGTGGGAGATGCAGCCTACTGGTATTCGTCACTCGGGCGCTCGTGTATCCACTTGGTCTAGACGTTGGATCATCTCTTGGTACCAAAAAGGTTTTGGGACTCTCACCCAAGGACATCCTAAGTGCCTACAGTGCTAGAACCAAGTATTTTCGGTATCCGATACGGCCATCCACGATGTGCCTGTGGAGCCACAACCCTGATGTCACTAGGGCGTACAATGATCATGACACACAGATGCGAAATGCATAAATCACACTGTCCAGTCATGCAACAATCCTAGGCATACCACGCGCTCATGTGGGTAACTCCTATCAAGGAGTCCCATAAATAATCTGCCCAATGGCATATGATATGATCAGTTATTACTCATATCAAGCATACATATGATGTGTATGACATGAGTCATGGAATTATACTAAGCATGTTATAAGGTGATGAACTATCAACAAGTATGGGCCTATCAATGGGCCCTAAGGAGAGTTACAATGTGGACATTTAACCAACATTGTACTTACAATGTGGGCGTCAAACCATCATTGCTCCCAAGGCATAGCCCGCCATAAACATCATTATATAAACCATGGTAGAATCACACATTATAATGGACTTGTGTACATCCCATTGGGCCTCGACCCATGGGCCTTAGATACATCAAATGGCCTCATAACATGGACCTCATATATATCAAGATGGACCTCAACGGATGAGCCACAAATACATCCAGATGGCCTCAATAATGGTCAAGGTGGGCCTCAACAACGGGCCACAAATACATCAAGATGGGCCTAATCACATGGGCCTCATGTATATATCAAATGGGTCTCAGCGGACGGCCACAAGTACATCAATATGTGTGTGTGTGTATATATATATATATATATATATATATATATATATATTATATATATATATATATATATATAAATGAATCATATCAAAAGATCAACCGGACCGCACTCCAAATAATAGTGGTGATAATGATTTCCACCATTAAATTCTCAAGGCCCGCCATAACATTTATTTTCTACCCAATCTGATCATAAGGTCACACAGACCTGAATTAAGAGGAAAAACAAATTTCCTAATGATCCAAAACTTCTATGACAACCAAGGTTTCAATGGTAGACACTCAATCCCCACTACTTTTGTTGTGTGGTCCACTTAATACCGGATCCATCTCATTTTTGAACTCAAGCCTTAAAATGAGCTTTCCAAAATGGTTGGATGGTTTGGATGCAACACATGCATCATGGTGGGTCCCATAAGGATGGACAGTGTGGAGAGAACACCTACATCATAGGGGGTCCCACCGTCCAATGGTGTGGACGGTGTGGAAAGAACACATGCATCATTGGTTGGGTCCCACCGTCCAGTGCTGTGGACGGTATGGACAAAACACATACACCATGGTGGGTTCCACCGTCCACTACCGTGGACGGCATGAATAAAACACATACATCATTGGTGGGTTCCACGTGGGGCCCACTATAACGTTTATTTGTCATCCAATCTGTCGGTAAGGTCACACGGCCCTGGATGAATAGGAAAAACAAAATTTATAATGATCCAAAACTTCTGCAACCCAAAAAGGGTTTCAATGGCAGACGTTCAATATTCTACTGCTTCCTGCTGTGTGGGCCACCTGAGTTTCAAATATGGCTGATTTTTGGGATGGCCCGCTGGTCAGAGGGGACCCAACAACTGCACGGTGTTGATGATCAACACACATCATGGTGGGGCCCACGGCCCCTGCCTCCAGCGTCAAACACAGCAGGACGCTGCTGGCATCCTCTGACTCTGACGGTCAGCAACAGGTGCTGCTTATTTATTATTATTATTTTAATTGTTTTGGGGTTTTTCTAAGGTTTTTCACAGGTAGGGCCCGCATCAACAAAATCCACCCCACTCATTGGTTTTTACTGCTCAAGACAGACCAAACGAGCCTAATATTCGACATATCTCGGTGTATAGAACCATCAGGGTGGGTTTCAACGGTAGAAAATACTGTTTTCTATGCTATGGCCGGCCAGAAAGTCGGATTGGCTCCATTTTTCGGCTCAACACCTAAAATGAGCCGAGGAATGGAATGGATGGCATGGATTGGATTGATACATCAAGGTGGGGCCTATATGAGTGGTCCACCCAAAAGCTTGTTGAACCAAGCTAATATTTTTATTTTCATTTCACGTTCAGCGTCCCTGGACGCTGGACGGTTTGGGCATGACACATGTACAAGGTGGGCCTTGCTTAGGTGGTCCACTAAATACATGGATGGTGTGGATAAGACATACACCAAGGTAGGGTCCATACAAGTGGGTCACACGACCACATCATCACACACACAAAAAAATATATGAAAAAGAGAGGGGAAGAGAGAGAAAGAGAGAGGGGCACGTGTGATGGAGGGCTCCGCCACTATGAGCCCACCCTTGCATTCAATCATACATCAAGTCGGTCCCAATACATGTGGGCCCACCAAATCAAAGATCAACTGTGGAGATTCCTTCTCCACCAAAATGGAAGGTCTAGATGACCTCTATTCATGCAAGGAAAAAAAAACATCATGATGGGGTCTATGGAGAATGGCCCCATCATGGAATGATCATGAGAATCAAGGTGGGTCATCGGCCACACCTAGGGTCCAAAATGAGATCCATACCATCAATCGGTAGGCCCCACTTGGCCCATCATAAAAACATGAAAATCTAGCCTATAAAGCATCCACCGTTCGATCTTCTTGGCTTGATGGAACGCCGATCTCCTTGTGTCTCACTTTGATGGAAGATGATGAAAGATAAATGGCTAGGATGAAGGATTTAGGGGTGGGAAGTGGGCCACACACATCTCGCTTTCTCTCTTGAAAAACCATGGATGTCCACCACTTTGCTTGCTTGGAATTTGTGTTTGAGAAATGAGAGAGAGGGGTGGTTGTAAGAGAAGTATGGGTGTGAGTGATGGATATGAGGTGAGTGATGGGTGAGGTGAGAGATTAGTTGACTTTAGAGTTGCTTGACTTGTGGAGAAAGAAAGCATTGATTGATTGATTGATTGATGGGATGAGTTGTAGAGATTCTCTTCGGATTGCAAACATGCTGTGTTTTTCCTCGAACTGAACGTGGGCCCACATATTCTGACATGGGTATCGGATCGGTATGCAAGACGCGGCGTCGGGACCGCGGCGGCGGTGCGGTCGCAATAGTACAAGTCTCGGATTAAGCCGAATCAAATCTACAGGATATGACTTAGGATCACGCGCAAACGTCGATTATACGTTGCGAATTACTGAAATTCGACGGGAAGGATCGCGGGATTCGACGGAATAGTACGGACTAGGATACAGGCCTTACAGCATATACATCACATTGAGCCTCGACAATCGGAATCAGAATCAGAATCGGCCTCGACAATCGGAATCGGAATCGGAATCGGCCTCAACAATCGAAATCGGCCTCGACAATCGGAATCGGAATCGGCCTCGACAATCAAAATTGGAATTGGCCTCAACAATCGGACTCGATAATCGAAATCAACCTCGATAATTAGAATCGATATTGATAATCGGAATCGGCCTCGATAATTAGAATCGAAATTGGAATCGGCCTCAACAATTGGCCTCGATAATCGGAATCGGTCTCAACAATCGGCATCGACAATCGGAATTGGCCTCGATAATCGGAATCGGAATCGGAATCGGCCTTAACAATCGGCCTCGATAATCGACCTCGACAATCGAAATCGGCATCGACAATCGGCATCGACAATCGAATCGGCCTTGATAATCGGAACCGGCCTCAATAATCGGAATCGCCTCGATAATCGGAATCGCCCCAATAATCGGAATCGTCTCGATAATCAGACTCATCCTCAATAATCGGAATCGGACTCGATAAATAATTGGAATCGGACTCGATAAATAATCAGAATCGGCCTCAATCATCGGAATCGGCCTCAATAATCGGAATCGGCCTCGATAATCGAAACCGGCCTCGATAATCGAAACCGGCCTCGATAATCGGAATCGGCCTCGATAATCAGAATCGGCCTCAATCAGCCTCGATAATCAGGATAGGTTTCGATAATCGGAATCGGGAATCGATCTCGAAGCAAGGCGGGGTCCATATATGGACGGCCGATGATGGTCCAAGCAATATCAATGGGGCCCATTCGTTTGGGTTAGCCCACTAGAGAATGATGAGAATGAGCCTAATCAGGCTTAAGGGAAGGTCACCATGTGGACATTTAACCATCACTGCCCATCAATGTGGACATTCAACCAACATTGCTCCCAAGGAGTGGCCCACATAGAGCCGAAAATACAATGGGCCCACGGCCTCACACAATGGCCTAATATACATCACCATGGGCCTCGAATATATCACAATGGGTTTCATACGCGTGCCTCAAATACATCACAATGAGCCCCAACACATGGGTCGGTATACATCACATTAGCCTCGAACATAGGCCTCATGTACATCACCATACACATTGCAATGGGCCGCATACCTGGGCCTAATACACATCATAATGGGCCGCATGACATGGGCCTAATACACATCACAATGGGCCGCATGACATGGGCTACACATACATCATAATGGGACTTAACAAATGGGCCAAAAATACATCACAATGGGCCTCATCATATGGGCCGAAAATATATCAAATGGGCCGCAAGACATGGGCCGCAATTGCATCAAGGTGGGCCACCAATACATCAAGTGGGCCACATTTACAGACCGCACCAACGGGCCTCATATACATCAAGTGGGCCGTATTAATGGGCCTCAACAATGGGCTTTATTTTCATTAAGTGTGCCCACCGTGACGTTTATTTTCCATCCAATCTGTTCATAAGGTCGCATGGACCTGACTTAAGGGGAAAAACAAATTTCATACTAATCCAAAACTTCTGTGACCCTAAAATCAGGTTTCAATGGTAAACACTCAATCTCCACTGATTTCTGCAGTGGTCCACCTGATAAACAGCGTGGATAAGGAATAAATACATCAATGGTGGGCCATACGTCCATCAAAATGGACAGACGGCGTGGCTATAGAATACATACAATCAAGGCGAGCCAGTCCTTAAAATGATCTGGAAAACTGGACGGCATAAATATACAATACATGCATCACCGCGAATCTCACAGATGGCCGGCATGGATGCAAAACAGGTGGATTGCATTGATGAATTCAAAATTCATGGTGGGTCCCACTGATCTAGATAAATGGACAGAATGGACATAGAGTAAATACATCAAGGTGGGACCCACCTGCTGCCAAAATAGATGAACGGCTTGGATCAAAACATAGCTCAAGGTGGGTACCCACCGTCCAGCCCTTTTGGTCGATGCAGGTAAGACCCACGCATCAGGTTGGATTCCCACTAGATGGACGGTGAATGACACACATACATTAAAGGGGCCCCACCGTCCAGATGAATGGAAGGTGGATAATACACATACATTAAAGGGGCCCCACCATCCAGATGAATGGACGGTGGATATTGATCACATACAGCAATGTGGGGCCACGTCCACTAGATGGACGGTAGGGATATAACATATACCTCATGTAGGTCCCACACGCGTGTGGCCTACACCATGGTGATAAAACACCTACATCACGGTGCGTCCCTCACATATGGATGACGTGGATTCTGCAAACGTGCATGATGGTGGGCCTTATGGATGGGATCCACGTCCAGAGAGATGGACGGTTTGGATGTATGGCATATCCCCAGGTGCGTCATAGGACCGTCCAGGGACGGACGGCCTGGATAATAGATACATCACGGTGGATTCCCACCTGTCCAAAACGGACGGTGGATAAACACACATCACATGCGGGACCCACACGGGTGAACGGACGGTGTGGATATACAAAACATACACCAAGGTGGGTCCCACCTACACATGTGTCACACGTGTGGAGTAGGTCCCACGTGCAAAGCAGATGGACGGCATGTATGAAACACCGTAAGTGACAGTTGGGAGATCTAACAAAACCTACTGAAGGTTTTTTCGGGGGTCCACCATGTTGTGTATTTGTCATTTAAGCCATTCATTAAGTGTAATCTAAACCATTCATTCGAAGCATCTGCCCGGGATGAAGGAATGCTACAGAAATCAGTCCATTCTAAAATATCGATGGACTCCTTCGGCAATCAACGATGGGTGTGCCCCTATTCACTATTCCATGTTGTGCGGCCCACCCGAGTGTTGGATCCTGCTAATTTTGGGCCAAGGCCAGAGGAGGGGTGGGTGATGCATTTGATGGTAGGAATGGATCTGATCAATACATTATGGTGGGGCCCATAGCAAAAAAGTTTCACTGAATAATTTCCTATAGCTATTCCATGAGAAAGTATTTAGTGGTACATGCAAATACATTACGAATCAGCAAGTCCATGCGACACACATGTATGAGCTCCATATGTTCATCTAAAAGCAGTTTTCTGCCTACTGTGGATTTTAGGTATAGCAAGAAGAAAACAAGCATGGCAATCCTTCAAGTTTTGTGGGGAATATTCGAGCAGTGTAATGGTTTTTTTTTTTTTTTTTTTTTTTTTTTTTAGGCTTCTTTTGGAGGGTTTACGATAGCCAGGTGGTGTTGGGGGCCTTGCACAAAACCTTAGGATCTAGCCCTCCAGAATAAATCAGAATTATGGATAATAAAGCAATGAAAACAATCAATGCATCAATCACACACCACACAAGAGAATTTTACGTGAAAAACCCTCAAAGAGGTAAAAACCACGGGACCTCGTCCAGATCAACAATCCACTATGAAGTAGAACGTTTACAACCTTCTTCACTCACGCAGGAGTGGATGAACAATGAAAGAATAAAGAAAACTAGAGAGATCTCACCGATTACAAGGACGTAGAAGCGCTGAGATGACGGCTCCCTTCCACAAGCTTCCTCTCTCTCTTTTCTCTCTCTTTCTCACACCCTAAAACCCTTTAGGACACCCTCTTGTGCTTTTCACCTGCCTAGAAAAATCCTAGGAACACCTATTTATAGTTTAGGCAACTTCCCTTTCTCATCCCGGTTGCGAAAGGATTCAAATCCGCAGTTTCGCACAAAATCGCGGAACAAACTGCGTAACCTACGACTAGTCCTGGAAATTTCAGGACTGGTCTTAGCCTCCTTCGACTGGTCGAAGCCCACCTTCGACTGTCCTGGAAATTCTAGGACTGGTCTTAGCCTCCGAGAAAAACAGCACGAACTCGCTGGACTTTGAGTCGTGCCAGGGCTCGAACCTACGACCGGTCGAGCGGCTCCCACGACCGGTCGAGCGGGGCTCAGGACCGGTCGAAGACGGGAAAAAACCCCATCAGGTGGACCTCTAAGTTATGGTTAGGGCGTGCCCGAATGTATTTTCTCTGTTCAGCTCCCTGTTAATAAATCAACTTCTAATAATAATAATAATAATGGCAATCCTATCCACGGGATGACTTTTGTGAATTGAATTGATTTTATTATTATTATTATTATTATTATTATTTAAATTAAAACACTTGTGAATTGAAATTAAGCAAAAAGTCTTCTCTCTACGTTTGCACGCCATGGCCAATCCACGTTAGGGACCACAAAATGAACAGTCCAAATCTCATACATGTTTACCACGATTTATCAAGATTGAGTTGTTGATAAATTAAAAGTGTAACTAAATTAGATATTTGCATTTATTACTGGAACCTTTTCCTATTTTTCACATACGAAATGGTTTTCTTCCTTATCTTCTTCTCCTCTATGGTATTTTTCAAAATTAATTTTATTATCATTTAATAATGTTTAGAAATTCGAAATTTTGAATACTGAGCAGGCTAGCAGGAGCGGCACTTCTCACTCCAGTCGTAAACTACTGGTGGCCTGGTCTTCCTGCTAATGTATCAAGAGAAGGCTACAAGCAACAACTTGTTCAGGACAAATGGGCAGTTGGGGTTGCTCACTACTTCCCATGGCTAACGTACTGGTGGAATACTCAGAATTGGTTTCCAGGTTCCAGCGTCATAGCTCAAAGCCTTGATATCTTCTCACCACAAGATAGAGACCTACTTCCCAAGTTCCAAGCAAGAGAACACTACCTGGTAATTTTTCTCCCACAACCCCATATATATCTCTTTCTGCATTTTCTGAATTTGTTTTTGCCCAAGCAAAATAGTTTATCACTGTCATATAATATTATGCGTGATCAATTTTTATTTTATTTTATTTTCTCTTTCTAACCAATGATAGAATTTGTGTTCTGCATCTGGTCATGTCATCATTTGATGGGTCTCCCCCTAATTCTCCCTCACATCATATGACCTAACCATCTGATGAAAATAGTTCACACTTAATGAAGACTCAATTGAGAATTTCGAGCATCTTCCCCACACCATGGAGCCCGCCATGTGGTTACTTTATATCAAGCGTTGTATATTTCCTCCTAAGGAAGTCACAACCTTTTACATAAATGACCAATGAAAATCAGTAATACAAGCATGGTTTTGAGACTTGACAGAGACCTGGACTCAATAGGACATGGTCTGGTTTGATACTGTGTCACCTCAACTCTGGCGGGTCGAGCCAATTCAGCCTGATTTTACTCAGGACAGAATGAGTCAGTCGGAGTCACCGATTATTTTAAGCATGAATACAAGTTATAGACTTCCATCAAAGGATTGAAACTCTGTTCCAGAATATATTTCCAGCTTGGACAGTCCTCTAAATTATGGCTAATCTTTTTGCCTGTGCTTGTTAATGCATAGAGAAGTTCTTTTGCAGAAATTATTCTAAATGATGCACTAGTAAATTGTTTCTGACATGTAACTTAGGGTTGATTAGTTTGCAGTATTCTCATGTCTAAAGAAATGATATATACACTCAACCCTTCTTCATTATGACACCCCATTTTCTGTTTTGGAATTCAACCATTCCCAGAATACTATTTATCCAAAGTGGAAAAAGTGTCTAAGGAGACAAAATGGCATGTTTGTGTGGATTGAGGTACAACCCCCTGCACACGTGTATGATGGTCCAAACCTTTCATTCGTTATCAGGTTCCCTAAATGGATCATATTTATACCCAAATGCAGAGTATCTATATGTTTCCAAGTAACTTCCCAGATTAATTATGAGCCATTAAGTTCTTCCCATGTTTCATACATAAAGGCTTTCATCACCTCGTCTTTACAGGAATCTATGACCATGTAATTTTGTATCATCATCATCATATAAGCTGTATCCCAACTAATTGCACCATTCAGGATTCATGATAGAAGTTGTGGCAGAAGTTTCATTCTGGCTTGGGAATTTTGGAATGGAAAAATAACTGCTTCAAAGACTTGCACACAGCAGATGCAAAATCACATTAAAATAAATAAGAAGAGATAAGAGGCTTTGGATATGTACTTCACTGAAAGGTCGCACAAAGCTCCACAAGTTACCAAGTGTTGGACCCCTTTTTTTCTTCTTCTTTTTTTTTTTTTTTTTTTTCCTTCTTCTTCTTCTTCTTCTTCTTTTTCTTTCTTTTTTGTTCTTTTGTTTTTTTCAGGCTCACAAAAGCCAAAGATTACAACATGAAATGATATACATGTCCGTGTACAAGTATGGTGGCCTAAGCACACAGAAAAACCGATATGAACATAAAGAGAAACTGTTTGTAGCATAGGAGGAACGCTAGTAACATATTGTCCCAAGTAGTACGATGGACAAATAGTAGTGGTAGTAATGGTGGTGGTGGGGGAGGCTTGGTTGGGTGGACAAAATGGTTGGCGTGTGTAAGTTGGAGAGTTCGTAGTCATCAAAGGCGATTTTTCTTTTCATTCACGACTGATTCAGGGGATGATGCAATGCATATTAAACTTCTGTTGATTAGACCATAATCCATTAGAGCCGCAACTAACCGCACTTATCCTTCTCCTCAATGGTGAACCTTATCAAACAAATATTATATTGTTTCAAGTAAAGACAGGCTCTTCAATATGCCACCCTCTCTCTACGCTTCTATGCTTCTCTCCTTCATTTCACTTGCCATACTTCTTTATGCTTCATCTGCATCCTTTACATAGAGCTTTTCAAGCACATCTTCATTAAATGCAAGTATATGAATATTCTCTAGTTTTTAGCATTATGCTCTAAAGCAATCAAATTAATAAACTCTTGCATCATGCAAAATCTACCTACAGCCTGATAAAAGCATGCACAAATAAACAAAGAGAGACATACTTATTCTAGAGACTTGTGAGTTACATTTCTGCTTGCAAAATAAAGTCCAGTAATTTTATTTTATTTTTCTAAATTTAACTCGAACAGGGACTGGCAATGAAAGCACAAGACTCCCACAGGCTCTATCTAATAGTCTATTTCATAGTTTGATTAAAATCAACAATGGTAATATTACTAGGTTGCATGCTAGAAAATATCATGTACACTAGTCAGTCAAAATCTAACTCATCAAAATATACATCTTTCACTCTCTGCATGCACTTGCACGCTGCACCCTTTGGGAATAAAATGAAGTATCATTAAACATCTGCTCCTGTCATTTGCATTCTCAGGCACAGATAAGGCCACAAGGCAATTTTGAGAGCCTCCATCGCGACATGATTGTTGGATTTGGGACTTGGGAATTTGCACCCATGGATCTTGATAACCCATTTCCTAAGAATGAAGGTTCTGTTCACCTATGGCAAGGTGATCAGGATTGGATTGTGCCTGTGGGCCCACAGCGTTACATCGCCAAACAGCTCCCGTGGATTCACTATCATGAGTTGGCCGGTGCTGGTCACATGTTCCCAATAGCTGATGGTTTTGGTGATTCTATTGTCAAGGCGCTTCTACTCGGAGAGTAGTATCATCCTAGCAGTTGCCAACTTGCTAGGGATATGCTCAACATACTGCTGTTTCTTCTTTCCTTTTTCTCACCGTCTGTTTGGATTTTGACGACGTTGTTGTTTTTGGCTATGATCATTCTATAGATTAGTTTAATGAATGATAGGATCAAAAATATAGTGAGGGAAGCTGTTAGTTTTAGATTGAAATTGTGTACTAGAGAATTATTGGAATCAAATAATCAATGGTGAGATGAGATGTTATGTTTTCTCTTTGAACATCCTTGGTCTGAGCCCTAGAGTAATGCTAATAGTAGAGTTAAATATTACCTCAATGGGACACATTTTGTATATATAG
Organism: Magnolia officinalis; assembly: GCA_021015155.1. Lineage (NCBI taxonomy): Eukaryota > Viridiplantae > Streptophyta > Magnoliopsida > Magnoliales > Magnoliaceae > Magnolia > Magnolia officinalis. Next base: position 58,287,043 of record JAJHSJ010000002.1, on the reverse strand, counting down.
TGTTGGAATTGTGCACGGGAAAACTAATGTTATACTTTTTATACCTCGGTATATTACATGTGTTCATCCTTGTGATCCACATGGTGTATTCGAAGATCTACATATATGTATGGAGAAGATTTCTTGATAATAATAATTGGAGCATATCAAATGGTGTTGTGTCATTGTTTGAGCGACTGATAAAGAAGTCATCGTGTGAAATGGTTATAGGACGATGGAAAAGAGAGAAACAGACGAAGCTAAGTAGTGGTGAACGGTTATGATAACCGTCAGGATGTGGGAAGGATCTAGAAAGTCAGATTAAGGTTATAAATAGCAAAGAATTCAACAAGAAGATTTGGTCTCATACCAACCTAAACAAACCAAATCTATCTTTCAATTTACCAATCAATTTACATTCCATAGTGCAATCCTTTACTTTTTCCCGTTGAGCAAATTACATTTCTTAGTGTAATCTTTTACTTTTCAGCCTACTGTTTACATTTCGTAGTATAATTTGTAGTGTATAATACGTAGCGTTAAGCAAGTAGTTGGTAACTTTTAGTTATAAGTTTAGTATATGCTTGCGCTGGATTTAGTTCTTCAATCGGAAAGGTGTTTTCAGTTGTTCTTGGCAACCGACTGTAAGAATCCCTTCATCATTTTATTTTATCATTATCGAAAAGTCCTTTTGTACGGAAGGCAAAAGGTGCAACCCATCATCGGAGGTTGATCCTGCTTACGCATTGAGCGTGTGGCTGAATAGGCGACCGATCTCCTCAGATCTCGGTCATACACTACATGTGTTTCTATCTTGGAGCTTGGTGTCATTGTTGTTCAGTTTGAATTGAAGCCGCAATTTTAATTCTGACACGCCCGGACAAGAACGGCTGAAAACAATAGCAACAAGTTTTTGGCACACTCGGTGGGCCCCTGTCTCTAACTTATCAATTTAAGATTGCCAATTATGAGTAGAAGTGCTCATATTGTTAGGGTCGATCCCTCTACACCAACCACACCACCTCCAGTTGAGGACGTGCCGGTTCCAGTAGCCCTTGAGGCATTAAATTTAATAATAGTCCAACACCTGGTGTTGTGGATCAGAGAAGAGCATTGACTTCCCAGATTGTTCTCCCAGACAAGGTAGTTGTCGTGCTCCGATATGTAAAGCTAAGAATTCGGCTTGTACAGGAATATGGAAGGGCCGAAGGGGAGCAATTTCGTATTCAAGTTGAAAATATCAATCGATATATGGCTAACCAAACTGAAGCCATGCATCGATTAATAGCTATAATGGCCAAGTGAATGCCATCGACAACGTAAAACAAGGTCAAGAGAAGTTCTATCGACAATGCAGCTTCGTTGCCATCCATGTCGCCTTCACAACGAAATCCACCATCGGTCCCTATCCAGGAGATAAGAAACACTCCACCTCCTGTGGAAATTAAGCAATCGGAGCGAGAGGCTAGGAACTTTATACTTGAGAATAGGAATCAAGGATTGCCGGGAGGATTTAATCCCCAACAATTCCCTAGATTCCAAGATAATGTGAACCTATTTTTTCTAGACCACACGCCAGTCTTAAAATCTCAGCAGATGGATTGTGACCAGATTGTGCAAATCGTTAAGGAAGTTGCTAGTCAAGTACTCAGCCACAACACTATCCCAATGTATCATAAACCATACTCAGAATGGATAGATCGATAACACCCATTGCCAAGGAACTATCGGCCAAATTTTGCCTTATTTTCAGGCAAGCCCAGTCAATCGACCATCGAACATGTTAGCCGATTTACAATGCAATAAGGAGAATTGGTCAACAATGATTATCATAAATTGCAGTTATTTGGTCATTCACTAACAGTAGCGGCCTTCACGTGGTATTAGAACCTACTACTAGATTCAGTACACACTTGGCAAAAGATGGAAGAAAAGTTCCATGTTCAGTTCTTCTCTAAAAACAGAGAAATCATTGTGGTTGATCTTAGCCATTTTCGACAGTTGCCTGAAGAGACATGTGAGAGCTATATCACACAGTTTAAGTGGGCAAAAATTCATTGTAAGGTTGTCATGACCGAAGCCGAATTTGTGCAACTTGCACAATACGGGCTTGAATACAAACAATTTGTAAGAAGTTCATAGGCGTAGAGTTCATAGATTTATACATGAAAATGAAAACTTAAGAAGTCCTGGGGGGGGGGGGGGGGGGGGGTGAATAGGATTATGCCAAATAATCGAATAAAGTGTTGAATAATATATAAATCAGATATCTCAATTTCCTAAGTTTTGAAACATTGATTTCAATTGATTCGTAGGACAACCTTATTTCACGAATACTTTTAAAATTAAAATCTCAAACTTTATAAGAGTAAATAAAATTAAATATTACAATCATTCACCACTTAAACTGAAATGTAAATACAACCATTCAACACATAAAAGATAAAAACATTCACCACATAACACAGAGAATTATAGTGGTTCGGTGTGTCAACAACTATTCTAAAACAGCCACACCTACTCCACTCCCAAAATTACTCACCACATAATCTTGGCTTTTACTATGAAAAAGGTTTTCTTAGGGTCACCTTAAAACTTGATACAGTTGTGATTTTACCGGGCTATCACAATCAAACCCCTCACTGAGATTTTCAGGTTATCTCAGACAAAACCTACACTGAGATTTTTAGGTTATCTCAGAAAAACCAAAATAAGAATTGACGGTATACATATCGTCACCGTAGAAGACGTTTCAGAAACTGTAGCTGAAGAACTGCTTTTCTTAAATGTCAATTGTTCGATGTTCAGTCACATAGAAAAGGTCCAGGGTTCTATGATTTTAAATAAGTTTAAACCAATTGCTACTTAGTTAATTCTCTTAAATATCAAAAGAAGAGTAGCATTCACTCTCTTTAGAATCAGAATAACGGAATCTGAGATTAAGGGAATTAAACAAAAGCTATAAAAATAATTTATAAATACCGTTCAATAGCTTGCTAAAACTGGAGCTTTTTTCTCTCTCTCTCTCTCTTGCAGAAGAATTTTGATGATAATAATTGATATTTCGGATTGAGAGAGAACCTCAATTTATAGGCAAAGAAGTTGAATCTTCGACTGGCCTAAGACGGTCTTCAACTAGCCCGAGGACCGGATTCTGTTCAACGGATTTTCATATTTGAGCGGGATAAGATTTATCCAATCTTCGACTGGTCGGAGGCCCAGTTTGACTAGTCAAAGAGATCTGTTTGACTAGTCAAAGGTGGTCTTCGACTGGTCGAAGATCCCAAAATCTGAATCGATTTAGTTGCTCGACTTCGAGCCGAATCCCTAGGACTGGTTGAAGGTCCTCCTTCGACTAGTCGAACTGAAAATTTGATTGGTTGAATTTGCAACAAAAAATCCATTTTGCTTTGATTTGAACTTAGACTGGCTGAGAAAACTTAGACTAGTCGAACCAAACTTTAGGCTGGTCGAAATCCAAGTAAACACAAGTATAAAAACCCAATTTAAATAAATTTTGAAAGCACTTAAACCTAAGGTCTTTCTAGGGTTTAATATTACCTAAAATGTGTAATAACTGAACTTCTTTGACTTGAACTTGATTAGTAACTTCATCTTGTCTTTTAGAGCTTGATCTTCTACTAGAACATCAGTTGATCTTAAGCTTGATCTTCTCTTGATCTTGGACCGGACTTGAACTTGATCTTCTCTTAATCTTGTACTAGACTTGAAGATTTCTTGACAAGTTGTTTTGACTATACGAAATTTGACAACTAAAGTGTGCTTTATTCATTTTAGCACTTACAATCTCTCCCTTTGTCAATTTCAGGACAAAACATATATCTTTACAAATATCAGAATAATGAAGTCTTGTAATATTGTTGTAGCTTTTTGAAGTTTTCAAAAGTTACTACTCCCCCTCAAATAGTGCTTCCCTTGTCAAACATACCATTCCATAGCAATAGCATAAAACATTCTCCAATCAATTCCATAGCATATGTAGCATTCATACACGACATGCATTCTATGCATTAGCATATAGCATTCTCCAATAAATTCCATAACATATATAACATTCATACATGACATGCATTCTATGCAATCTCCAATCAATTATACGCATACTCATACTCCAATCAACTCAATGCATTATTCTCCAACTACTTCATAAAACGTATGTATTCTCATACATTCTCTAATCAACTCTCACCCCCCCCCCCCCCCCCCCCCCCCCCCTTTGTCACAAGTTGACAAAGGAAGAATCATAAAAACAAGTCTACCTTGATAGTCAAAGAATATTCAGAATGAGCATAAGATAGAGTTATGAAAGAAGCGAAGTAGGAATTAGCATAAGCATATGAAATTGTTAATGTTAGGAAAGCAGTTTACATAAAATAGTTTAGAGAGTCTGAAAGTAAAAGTAAACAAGCATCAACACAAGTATAGTTTAATGATTACATATCCATAAATCAGTTCCACCAAAAAGATAATAATCTCAATCAGATCCATACGAGGAAGGAGTAGGCATTGACAGGTCAAGTTGATTCAAACTCCGACTGATACAATGGAAGTACTTCTTCATGTACTTCATTGTAGATTTTTGGGTTTGAACCAAATTTTTCAGAGAGACATGCAGTGCTTAAACTTTTCCTCCAGAGATTTGAGACGATCATCTACCTGAGAGGGCTCATAATCGGGATCATCGGATTCCTCCAGTTCATCAAAAATATCATCCATGGTTGTATCTTCTAGTTCATGTGCTTCATCCTCATTTTCACTTTGGCCAGGAAGAGGTTTTAAATTCATTTTATTCAGGTTGGCATTATTAAAAGGAAGTTCTGATTCCGATGCCTCAGACGATGGAATGGTGACATTACAATGCAGAGCAAGGCAAGTCATAAGGTATGCAAACGGAATATGAAATAGCGGTGAAGACCGCTTGAGTTAAAGTCGGAATATGCCAATATCTCCTAGAGGGGGGTGAATAGGACTTTTTTTAAGATTGAAGATTTATTAAAGTTCCTATTACACTAATCCTAATAACAAGTATAAATTAGGATTACTCAAAATTAACTCTACTGGCTTCCAAGCCTTGTAGAGGATCCAATCACAAACTTCTTGAAATAAACAAATTGCAGCAAGATTGTGATAGATATGACTGTGTGTGTATGAGGTGTGATCTCAGGCAATCAGATATAAGAACATATAAGGAAATCACACAATTAAAAGACAATAGCAATCTCAAACCAGTCATTTTATAGTGGTTCGACTACTTGTCTACTCCACTCCCAGCTGCCGCACTCAACCCTTGAGTGTACCGGATTTCCTAAGGAGTTCCCAGGGTTCACCTCAAACCTAAGGTTTTAAATGGTTCACCTTCAACCTTTACACAGAGGTTTCTACTCGGTTCACCTCTAACCCTGGAGGTTTACTGGCTCACTCCTAACCAGGTGTTTATGCTCTCCATAGAGCAAGGGTCTACACAACGCACCCGGATGTTTATGCTCTTCACAGAGCAAGGGTTCACACAACGCACCCGGATGTTTATGCTCTCTACAGAGCAAGAGTCCACACAACGCACCCACCACGTACACTCCCGCCAGAGGCCTCCTTGAGGACTTCAAAGGGTGAGAACCACTTAAGACTCAATCCTATAAAGGAACGATCACAAGTGTCCTCTGAACTCTAGATACTTACAGATAAGTTGATGAGTCTCATTCAGCACAATGCCGAAGATCTCCTCCTTGTTGACGAAGAGTCTTCTGCTCCCTTGATCCGCAACACAAGATAATATACCTATACTAGGCTTCGGGTTGGGTCAAGGTGAAGATGGAATCCTACTCTCAAAATATTTTCCTATCAGGAATATAGAGCGATTCCAATCTTATGCATTCAAGGCATCCAACTAATGATTTGTCATTAAGGTAGTAGCTGAAGGATCCTTGAATGCGGAAGTTCATTCCCCATCCACTCTATTGAATGTCATGGTGAGGGTGGATTGGAGATAAACTCCCTTGAGAGAAAGGTTTTAGATATAGGATATAAGTTGAAACACTCAAAGCTCTCTCTTTCTTTCTCTCACAGCAACAAAAGACAAGTCCTCTATATATAGGCAAAAAGTTCCAACGGATATAAAAACAGTCATATTTATGACAGAGTTCGATATCATCGAGCGTATACTCTCGATAGCATCAATGGTCTACTCGATGACTCGGACTTAATGTCATACGCTTTTGAAACTCTTTGCCAAATGGTCGATGAATCGAAACTATTATCGATGTCATCGGATTTCGAACTCTGATTCCATCGATTACAGGTTCGATTAATCGACACTTGAAAAATGAGAGAGACTTGACTTTGAGATATTTCAGGTTTTCATGAATGATCGGGGGAACCGTCGAGATCATCGGAATTTGAATGTCGATGATATCGAGATTAGAGTTGATGCATCGATAAATCCAAAGGATTTGTCTTTAAGCTTGCTGGACAATTTGTGTCCTTATTCGATGCAATCGACCTGGTGCCGATATCATCGATATTAGAATATCGATTCCATCGAAGGGCCCCCGATCATTATTAAAAACAACCTGAAATATCTGCTATAAGAAATGCGCGCCCCCCCACTATCGATATCATCGATGGACCTCCGATCTTATCGATATTTGATTCAGATCATATCGGACGGTCATCGATATATCGGAGGAATTTGAGAGTTTTCATTAAAAAACAGGGGCGCCGCAAAATCTGCCTGTCGATCTTAATCGAGTCACTCCCGATGGACTCGAGATTTGAATATCGATGATATCGATAGGTGTATCGATACATCGATAAATCCGTCCAGATGAATATTTTTAGTTGCTGGACATTTTTGGTCCTCTCATCGATAATATCATTAAGGTATCGAGGACATCGACAGTACAGGTCGATCATATCGAGGGTGCATCGATAAAATCGACAAGGCGAGAAAAACTTACAGATTTTTCAATTTACAAAAAGTATTCTCACCTTTAAAATCTATCTTTTTTTAAGGGTTTTAATCACCTGGTGTTTTGGGACATGGGATGTGAGGCTATGATTTACCTATGGCGAGCTTCCACACATCCGGATAAGGCAGACGCTTGAATTGTTCTTCCTATCGAGCTCTGTAGACAGTCTAACCTACCATTCACGTAACTTGACAAACCAGGGTACTAGCAGGTGCACTTTCAGAGTAGAACCATGTTTAGAATGTAAACGAAATTGAATAATGATGTAACAGATTAAAGAAGGAAGACAAACTTGAATACCCGGCACAATAGCATGAAGAAGTCGAGCCATAAAGGGAGTAAGTTCAGACTTATTCCCTGATCTAGGATAAACATTGAAGGTAAAACTCCTATGTAAAACTCGATACTTTAGGAGCATTTGGTTAGTTGGGAGGGCATTACCTAACTTCCATTCAGCATTAAAGCGACGCAATTTACGTGTTATCGTTTGCCTTTCAGTAAAGGTCACTTTGTCAGTTAAATTGGTAAGAGGAATGCGACTTCTACAATAACAATTTCAATCAATGCCGCCACAATGTAGCGAGTAACCGTGAATGTCCCTTCAACGAATTTAATCGTGAATATGAGATCTTCAAGGGACATGTTCATAACCACAAGTGTAGGGTCACGATGTAGTAATAATCTCGGTGAGATCGTGGTCAAATCCACAGGGACTAATCTCGTGAGTATTCTGAAAGCAACTAGAAGTAGAACTAGAAAAAGATGTGAATCTAAATTTGAAATAAAATGAAGTAATTGTGAGATGATTAAATTCAAAGGTGAGAACTAGGGTTTATAAGGATCCACTTGTAGCAATCAGGGAGATCTATGCTTGATTCTAGGACACAACTGGAATCAGAGTCCTATCTTATCCAATTGGAAAATATCTCAGTAAAACAAAATCTGAACTTTCTTTGACCTAATTCTCAATGGATGAGAGTTGTGAGAACTGGAAGTGATTCCATCATAAAACCATGCCCAGGAGACAATGGCTCGCAATACGATATACCAATCTCATAAACAAACATAAGAGAATCATGAAGATTAGAAGGGATTCCATCACCCAACCATGCCCAGGGGATGATGGTGAACAACAGGATTTGCCAATTTCATAATCTCAATACATGAAAAGAACATACTCAAAGCTATGACAGATCTACTGTAATTTAAGTCACAATAAACCATTAAAAACAGAAAGTATTCCTTAAAAATCAAACTAGAATCAAAGAGAGTTCAACATAAACATGAATCATAGCAATAAAAAACATCTCATCATGCTACAAGCTTCACCTCTTAGCCCTAGCTAAGAGGTTTAGCCAACCATAGACATGATCGAAACTAAAACCCTAAAAGAAAGCATGAAAACTAAGGAAGAAAGAAAGGAAACGCTTGGCGACGGCTCTCCGCGCTTTTGCTTCACTACGCATGTAAGGCCCGTATCCTAGTCTGTACCGTTTCGTAGGCTTCCGCGGTCCTCCCGGTCAAATTCCGGCAACCTTCGACCTATATCGACGTTTGCGCGCATTCTTAAGCCGAGACTTACATACCGAAGTCAGCTCGCTGACCCGAAACTTGTACCCTTGCGACCGGGCCATCGCCGCGGTTCCAACGCCATGACTTGCGCATTGAACTGATACTCGGGCCAGGAGATGTGGGTCTGCGTTTATTCTGAAGAAATGTCCGCGCATTGCGAATTCCGAGAGAATCTCTACAACATGTCACATCAAATCAAGTCAAGTACATACACCACCTTACCTCAATGCCACCTCACCCTACAACAAGGTACAAATGACCACTCCTCCCTTTCCCACAAGTCAACACTTTCTCTCCCCTAACCACTCCTCTTTTACAAAAATTCAAACAACAACCATCCCTCCCCATCCCCTTCCATACAACACCCATCCCTTTATATATTATTTCTCTCTTTCTCTCATTTCTCAAAACTCACCTCCCAAGCAACAACAGTTCCCAACGTCCAAGCCTTCCCAAGTTTTCCCAATCAATAAGTGTGGCCCACCCTCTCATCTCTCATCCCCACCATCAAAACTCTCTATCATCCCCCGTCAAAAGTTAACCATAGGAGCGCTAAGGAAGCTAAGGGAGCAAGAAGGAGGCCAATAGGTGGGTGATCCACCGTAATTTAATTTATAAGGGGCCACTTGTTGCGGACGGACCCACTTGATGTATGTGATGTAATCATGAGGGGCCCATAGTGGCATCCCCTGCCACTCTCTCTCTCATCTCTCTCTCCTCTCTTCTCTCTCTCTCTCTCTCTCTCTCTCTCTCTCTCTCTCTCTTTCCTTGTTTTCTTTTGATGAAGTGGCCATGTGGCCCACCATCATGAAGTATGTGACCTATCCGCACCATCCACCCTCGTGGGACCCATTTGACGGATGTGTTGATGTACACCATCACCGTCCAGCCCGTTAGTGGGCCTGGATGGAAGGAAAAACATAAATATCAGGTGATCCAAACAGGTGGACCACGTCCTTGTGGGACCCACCATAATGCTTGTGTTATATCCATGTTGTCCAGCGTCCAACGTCCCTGGACGCTGGACAGGGTGCGGCTAACCTAGAGTGCGTGTACTGACATGGTGTATACTAACAAGCTAACTATATATATATATATATATATATATATATATATATATATATATATATATATATATATATATATATATATATATATATATATATATATATATATGAGCTTTTAGGGTGGGCCGCTCATGCAGGCCCCACCTTGATGTATGGGGCTAATCCACGCCGTCCATCTCATTCCCCAGCTCGTTTTAGACGTTGAGCCGGAGAATGAAGACAATCTAAATATCTGATGGGCCGTATTAAAGAAAATAGTGGTCTTTACCATCAGAATCTGTTAGGGCCCACTCTGATGTTTCTACACACCAAAATACCTTAAATGTTGGGCTTGTTTGGTCCGTTATGAGCTATAGAATCCAACCAGTGGAGTGGATCCAACTGATGCGGGCCCCACCTAGGAAAATTCGTAAGAAAACATTAAAAAAACAAATTAACAGCAGCAGCGCCTGCTGCTGCTGCTGCGCTGTGAACGGGCGGGCAGGGACCACGGGTCCTAGCCGTGGGCCCCACTGTGATGTGTTTGAACATCAACACCGTGCGTTTGGTTGGCCCCCCTTCCACATGTGGGCCACCCCAAAAATCAGCCGTACTCAATGCTCAGGTGGCCCACATCACAGGAAACGGTGATGATTGAATGTCTACCATTGAGACCCTGTTGGGTCACAGAAGTTTTGAATCATTATGAAATTTGTCTTTCCTCTTCATCCAGGGTCTGTGTGACCTTATCAACGTTGGATGGAAGATAAACATTATGGTGGGCCCCACGTGGGACCCACTGATGTATGCATTGTATCCCACACCGTCCCCA
>JAJHSJ010000002.1:58224100-58276528 GCA_021015155.1 Magnolia officinalis | reverse complement strand
TTAAGGAGCTACCAATTATATAACAGGTACATATGATTCTTTTTCTTCGTTTACTCCCAAAATCAAGTTTAAGATGTGTAAAAATTGACAAATGGTACTCTAGCTCCTATTGGGGGTAAAGGTACTATGTCTATTTCCCTATCTTTTTCCTTGTCATCTGTCTTGTTGGTGCCTAACATTATGTCTAATTTGTTATCAGTAGTAAGGCAACCAAGGACTAGAATTGTAGTTTAACTTTTTATCCCGATGATCATGTTTTCCAGATCTTAAGATGAAGAAGCTGCTTGGTGATGGACATGAGGAGGATGGTTTAGACCTTTTTCATTTGAATACTTCAAGTGAGTTTCTTAGTGTCCAGAAGGAAGACCTTTGTCTTTGGTATTGTAGGTTAGGTCATTCTTCGAGTTTAGTATAGTCTTTATGACCAGTGTCAGTCGAGTGTAGTGATGCTAAATTTAAAGGGTGAGGCTTGTGCTTTAGCCAAACACCATAAGTCTCTATCTGTTCGTCCGTGGAGAAACATTCAAGTAGAATTTTTTCTTTGGTTCATTGAATGTTTATGGTCCAATTCCTTTGTTTATAATGGATTTAAATAATTTATCTCATTTATTGATGATGCATCTCATATGACGTAGATTTATTTGATGAAATCTAGAGATGAGGTTTGATCTATTTTTGAAGTGTTTAATAGTTAGGTTATAAATTAATTTAATGCGAGTATTGGTACTTTTCATATAGATAATGCAAAAGAATACCTTTCCCATACTATGATTTCTTATCTTCAGGAGCATGGTATTGAACCTCAGACCATTTGTGCATATCCCGCACAACAAAATGTCACTGCTAAAAAAAGGAATATACACCTTTTAGAAGTCACTTAGGCTCTTCTAGTTTGAATGCCCGTTCTTAATTTTTTTTGTCAAATATTGTTCTTACAACTTGCTATTCGATCAATCGTCTTCCCATCGAAGTTCTTGCTAGAAAGTTCTCTCATTCAGCATTTTGGACTTATCAAGTATTTGACATTCCCCTACACAATGTTTTCTGTATCATTATTGCCCAATGTATCACACCCTTGGGATATGGATACAAATTGGTTATCACATGAGATATATTGATTGTATTTCGTAATGTATCGCAGTGTTGGGAAACATGGGGAAACATCGGGAAGTTGGTTGAATTTTTTTAAAAACTTCAAGAATTGTTAAAAAAAAAGGCATCGATACACACTTAGAAATCAAAACATCACAAAAAAATAATTGCACATAATAGGTTTCCTTCGTATAGGGTCCTAATTATGCATTGTCTGACTGAACTGATGCGAGCATTTCTTATAATGTACAAATGTAGAAGACATGTATGGAAACATAAGCAATATATTCAAAAGCAAAAGAAGTACACAATAGAAGTGTACCTGTGAATGATGTGTCGCTATCCTTAGACCCATATAGAGTTGTGCATACATTAGGAGTGGAATTTTGGAAAAAAAAAAAAACTCTGAAAAAGGGGCCAATGACTGCAATCGATTTAGGAAAAATTGGAGAAATTTCAAATTTCCCCAATTTTCACCGGATCGAAAAACGACCCCAAATCATCTTAGATCTTGATTATGACTTGAAATTTTATATCTTTCTTAGAAGGGATTCAGAGGAAGGGTCTAAATCCACAATAGATATATTTAAAAGTATAAAGGCATAGAGAAAATTGAGATTTAGATTTTTTTTTTTTTTTTTTGAATTTTCTGAAGAAAGCGCTGGACTTCCCACGTTTTTGTGCGATATCAGCCAATATCAAGAATTTTATAAAAGGGACTAGTGGCGATATCTCGCGATATTTTCTGATATCTGCGATATTATGCGATTCTTCCACGATACGAAAAAATTCAAATATTACCATGGGTTTCGTATTGTGCCGATGGGATACACGATATCATGAGATGAGATATATCGGCTGATATTGTTGATATTGAAAGCATTGCCCTTGTGTCTTTGGGTGTGTATGTTATGTCTATAACATTGATTCTCTTAGAAACAAATTGTCAAATAGATCTGTCAAATGCATTTTTTTTAGTATATTCGTCTTCACAAAAGGGGTATGAATGTCTTGATCATCTTACTAAAAGGCGGTCTATATGATATTAAATCTGTGGAAGATACTCCATACTTTTTGATAGAAAGGAGGAAACACATTCTATGGTTCTTCCTGTTCTTATTCTTGAGTCTGATTAGATAGCGTCTGTCTTTCGAACCAAAGTTCTAAAAGTAAGGTTGCTACTGATTCCACCAAGTTAAATTGAAACTATGTGACTGAAGGAATGTTCATAAACCCTTCATTTCCCATTACACCATGGAGCATATTACTTAAGCTACAATTACTGATAGTGTTCATACTCAATTGACTTATGATGATCCTTATTTAGAACCTGCCTTAGATTTACTTCTTGTTATCAGAAAACAAAAAAGACAGTGTACTTTTCATCCTATTCAGAGGTTTGTTTCCTATCATTCCTTGTCCACTCAACATTAGTTCTTTGTTTTAGCTATATTGAGTTTTCTTCATCCACCATTCCTAAAAATCTCAAGGATTCTTTCTTCTCTCTAGTGTTGAGCTATGCGGAGATGATAGCTCTTGAAAAGAATCACACATGGGAGATCACTGAGTTACATATTGGAAATAATCCTGTAGGTTGTCGTCGGGATATATTCTCAAGTACAATCCCGATGGGAAGTATAACTTGCCGTAAACCCCGCCTTGTAGCTAAAGGCTTTGCACAAAGCTTGTGAGTATTATTCTAAGACCCTTGCTTCTTTTGCTAAGATGAACTTTGTACGGGTTATTATTTCTCTTGCTTCCAATTTGAATTGGCCCTTGAATCAATTGGATTTTAAGAATGATTTTTTGAATGGTGACTTGACTGAAGAGATCTATATGCTTCCTCCTCTTTGGATTGCTCGAAATGAGGTAGAGAGGAAAGCATGTCATCTGAAGAAAGCAATATATGGATTGAAGCAAGCTTCTCACTCCTGGTTGAAAAGTTAGTGGGGCCTTGATTATTATTGGTTTCACTTATATCCATCTAATTATTATGTGTTTGTCAAGTGGCATGCAAATGAGACTATTATTGCGAGCTCGTATGTGGATGATAGTATTATTACAGGTGATGATGTCAATGGCATATTATAGCTAAAATTATAGCTAAACAAGGTATTTAATATTAAAGATTTGGGACTGTTTAAAATACTTAAAATGGAATTGAAATCTCTCAATTCAAGAAGGGCATCAAACCTATTGATTCTCCATTGGAAGTTAATAAGAAGTTTTGGGTAAATGATGAAGAACTTCTTAATAATCCTTGCATATGTCAGTGTTTTGTCGGTAAATTGATGTATTTAACGAGTACTCGATGAAATTTGTCTCATGCAGTGAATTTGGTTAGTCAGTTCATGCATGCTCCCTGTTCTTGTCATCTTGAAGCATTCTTCACATCTTGCATTGTTTCAAATTGTCATCGGGGCATGGTATCCTCTTTGATCGTCATTCTAATCTTAAAATCGAGGGGTATTCTGATACAGATTGGGTAGGTTCCCCAGATGTTGTCGCTCTACGTCAGGCTACTGTACCTTTTTAGGCGGCAATTTAGTCACTTGGAAGACTAAGAAGTAGACAGTTGTAGCACAATCTAGTATTGAGGCTGAGTACCATGTTATGGCAAATACGATACATGAACTTACGTGGTTAAAAAGCTTTATTTTTGAATTGGGATTTCCTATGAAGACTCCTATGTTGATTTATTGTGACAATAAGTCACAATTCACATTGCCTTTGATCTTATTTTTCATGAGACACAAAACATGATAAGTTGATTGCCACTTTACTAGTGAGAAGGTTGCTGGAGGTGTTGTTTCCACTCCATTTGGTCCATCTTCTAAGCAATTGTGGATATCTTCACAAAGGCCCTTACAATGGAAGCTGGATGATGTATTCTTGGTAAGCTAAGCATAATTGATATCTATATCTCAGCTTGGGGGGGAGTGTAGGTGTATGGGCATGTGGGCCTATAACTACTGGGCCCACATGTACTTGCACCTTGGCCTTAGTCTTAACCTTTCCCCCCTTCTCCCTCTTTCTTTTATGTTTTCCTTATTTGTCCCTATTCTTCTTTAGTTTTTCCTTTATAATAAAGGCATATATGTAATTTTACCTTCTCTCTTATTATAATAAATAAGATAGGGCTGGATAACCCAGCCCATTGTGCTCTCTTTTTCTCATATTCTCTCTTCCTTTCTTTCTCAATTTCTTTTCTCCTTTAAGAATAGTAAAGGGGTTTCAGTTTAGACTGACAAATTGTTTTTAGGTATTGAATGTTTAATGCAGGGGCATTTTCACACCGGGCTCAAGTGGGGTGGCCTGTGGGATGCAGGGGCACACTTGGGGTGGGCAGCCCGTGTGAGGCGGGTGGCTCATGTGAAGTAGGGCCCACGAGGGGGGTTCGATTGAGGTCCTAACCCATGGGATGTGGGGCTTGGGCTATGAGATAAATGGATTAATTCGCCATGCTCTATCAGTTTGAGCTTTTAAAGCAAGTGGTTAGTTGTACTACATCAAATTGGTATTATACTACATCAAATTGGTATTAGAGCAAGAGGTCTCGTGTTCGAGACTCCTCACCGATAGTGATTAATGCATGGTCATTTTTACACCGGGCTCGAGTGGGGAGGCATGTGGGATGCAGGGGCACATTTGGGGTGGGCGGCCCGTGTGAGGCGGGTGACTCGTGTGATGCGGGCCCCACCTGTGTGAGGCAGGTGGCTCGTGTGAAGTGGAACCCATGTGAAGTGGGGCCCACAACGGGAGTTCAACCGAGGTCCTAACCCTTGGGATGTGGGGCCTGGGCTATGAGATGAAGGGATTAATTTGCCATGCTTTATTAGTTCGAACTTTTATAGCAAGTGGTTAATTGTCCTACATCAAATTAATGTAGGGGCATTTTCACATCGGGCTCGAGTGGGGTGGCTTGTGGGATGTAGGGGCACACTAGGGGTGGATGGCCCTTGTGAGGAGGAACCCATGTGATTTGGGGCCCACGAGGGGGCAGAACCCATGGATTTAAGGCCCACGAGGAGGGTTCGGCCGATGACCTAACCCATGGATGTGGGGCCTGGGTTATGAGATAAAGGGATTAATTCGTCATGTTCTATTAGTTCGAGCTTTTAGAGCAAGTGGTTAATTGTCCTGCATCAATGTTGTTGTTGGGTTGTTGTCCAGGCATTTGTAGAAAATAGTAGAAAATCAGCCGAAATAGAAGGAACCACATTGATGAGTAGTATATATCAAGGCTAGAGATCGAGGAGAGGTTTGTTAGGGTTTCCATAAAGATTGTATAGATGATTTTTTTAGGAATGATGCCAGTATTATTAATGTAGTTCTATTGAATTTGAGTCATCTCTTCTTTGCTTGTGGGTTCAATTTGATTTATTGCTCTCAAAGCTTTAGTCAAAGATCTATTCATTGTGTTTTTCTGATGCCTTGACTATGGACAAATTCTTGGATTCGAATCTGCATCAGTGATGGTGATGCACTCTGCACAAATTTATGGATTCAAGTTTGCATCAGTGATGATGATGCAAGCGATATAGTTTTCTTCTTAACTAAGAAAATAAAATTATCTGCATAGTAATTGCTCTTAACAAAAATTAAAATAAAAAGAGCTTTCTTAACCGAGGATGGCATCTTAACTTTAATTGATAAACCAATTGATAAAAATGATTTCAACAATTGGTTAAACCCCTAGTAATTATTTGTCATTCTTCAAACTTATCTTATAGTTAAAGAGATCTTTAAATCTTAATTAAAGAAAAAAAAAAAACCTTACAGGGTATTGGGAAAGCATACAACGAGTTGAAGCAAGGAGAACCAGCCATAGACCGATTGTTTGATTTGACCAGGTTCAACTCTAAGGTATTCATTTACATTTTTGATGATGTTGTCAGTTTTATTATGTGGCTATTTAGAATCTGTTTCTGTGCAATACAGTAGTATTCTTCCTTTGGTGAGCCCAAATATCTCCTTCAACTTTACAATCATATGCATGATGTGTTCCCAGTTTTTTATGTTTTAATGGAGTGGAGGATTTCAGTTCTAGAAGTAAAAACTTCAAGGCCTTTTCTTTTTTCTGCACAGTAATTCTCATGGTCTTCCTTCGACGGTTCTAGAGACATTCAGTTTAATCACTGATGTTTGTTCCTTGAAGTGTATATTTTCCAATTTTAGCTGCTGATCATGTTTCCTGAATATAGGTTATTGATAAACCAGACGCAGTTGATTTAGACTCTATTACAGGGGATGTAAAATTTTGTGACATTACATTCAGATATGGAGACGATATGCCCCTTGTTCTAAATGGATTGAATCTCCATGTCAAAGCAGGAGAGGTAATTGCTATTGTTGGTCCTTCTGGGGGAGGGAAGTCAACCCTCACAAAACTACTCCTTCGGCTTTATGATCCTCAAGGTGGTAAATAATCTGCACCATTCTAACTCCACCGGCATTTTGTTTCTGCTTGGAATTGAGAACCAAAAGGCCCTTGTTAGTGTTGATTTGATGTATGCCATGACCTACTGACATTTCTTCTATATTAATGTATGTTTACATTTTTCCCTTTTCAAATTTGACAGGGTGTATACTTTTGGATAATCATGATATTCAAGATATAAGATTGGAAAGTCTAAGGCGACACATTGCTCTAGTTTCACAAGATATAGTGAGTGTCTAAAGTTTCCCATATTTCTGTTATCTTTTTGAAGCATGTATCAGTGCATTTTGCTTGGATAAGAACTCCAATATGAACAATTAAAATAGATGGCAATTTATTAAATGACCATCTTTCAGGCTTTGCACAAAGCATAAACTTTCCAGCATGAAAGAAATGCCAGTTTGATAATTCAACTTTACAAGTATTATCCTGTTACTTTGAAATTTATCTACATTTCATACTATGTTAGACATGTACATTGTGACACCCCACCATTACACTTGGATTTTGTACTGTTTCGCCAAGAAACAAGTCTTTTGTCAGGTCTAATGTAAGCAGTGTTCGAAATATCGGTATCGCGTTACATATCGCACCCTTGGGACATGGATACGTATCGGTTATCGCATGGGATATATCGGTTGTATTGTGTAATGTATCACTGTTGTAGGAAACATGGAGAAACATTGGGAAATTGGTTGAAATTTTCAATGAAACTTCAATGATTGTTAAAAAAGGCATCAATACACACTTATAAATCAAAACATTACAAAGAAAAAGTGCACATAATAGGTTTTCTTTCTATGGAGTCCTAATTTATGCACTGTCTAACTGAATTGATGCAAGTATATTCAAAGTCTATTCATATAATTTATAAATGTAAGAAGATGTGTGGAAACACAAGCAATACATTCAAAAACAAAAGAAGAATCACTAGATCAGGTTACATGTTTGATTTTATGTTTGAACACAAAGATTGCAACTGATTTGCGAGAAATTGGGAAAATTTGATTTTATTTTTTCAATTTTCTGCAACTAGTCAGCCATCTCCTCCAAATCTCGAAATCGAAGCTCCCAATCCAATGATTTTTCATGCAAACATGAAAAATCATGGATTTGTAACAATTTGACACTGATTTAACATGATTTACAGAAAAAAGGATCGGAAATTGAAAATGCTCACCGGATCGAACATGTGGGATATATCCCAATACTTGTGGGTTTCATATCGCACAGGTGAGATACAAGATATATTGTAGGATGTATTGGCCGATATCATCGATACTTAAAACACTGAATGTAAGAACCATCGGTGTCCCTCAGAAAATGTACTGTTTGTTGATGCTCCAGTTGTGGGTATGTCGATGAACCAGGCTGTTCAGGATGGGTCTTCGATTGGGGATGATCCAAAAATCTCCTAGATGGAAGATCTTAACTTCAACCTTTAGCCCTTTTGTTCAGTTGAGTGTGGATCATTGCTATGTTTTCTCTTAATTGTCTATTTGTAGGTCATCAGTTGAAGGTTGGTCCCCCCTACCTTGGAGTTTTTTGGGTCATGTCCCATCTATGATGGGCCCCATCAGATTAGCAGGCAGGGCCACAGAAAAATGGGCCCATATGTGAAATTGAGAACCTTGTAAAATTGCACATATGCTTAGGAAAAATTGGAAGCTCTTTATTTCGAAGGGTTTTATCCAGTTAAAAGTAACCCTTTCCTCTGGCTCAGACACTTTTTTCAGGAACAGTTGCTGAAAACATTGGTTATAGAGATTTGATGAGCAAAATTGACATGGCTCAAGTTGAGCATGCTGCAAAGATTGCAAATGCAGATGAGTTTATTCGGACACTTTCAGAAGGGTATGAAACCAACATTGGACAGAGGGGCTCACTTCTAAGCGGAGGCCAAAAGCAGAGGTGAGAAAAAAAAATTCAAATCCTGGTCCTGATAGTGTGCTTGATGCAATTACTGAACCTAACCGCATGCCTGAACTACTCTAATCTCTTTAACAGCAAGATATACAACTTCAACCCAGTAAACTATACGTGTGGGACGTACCTTTTGGCATTCTATTCATTCATATGGTGGATGGAGAGATACACCATCTCCCATTTATTGATACCAATCATCCGAACAGGCCCCTGTACAATGCAAAGCAATTGGTGTAGTTCTCTGTTGCTGGCTAGATATTAGTGCATGATCCATCCATGATGTGCCCATCATATTAATGGCCTAGGTTATTGAAAGAGGCCCCTTGTGTACATTGCTGCTTCCTACATTTTCTTTTGAATACTTCAGGCATCACAGAATACTTCTTTATGATATCCCTCTCTTTTCCAAACACAGATTAGCTATTGCAAGGGCACTGTACCAAAATTCTTCAATACTGATATTAGATGAAGCAACTTCCGCTTTGGATAGCAGGTCTGAACTGTTGGTGAGACAAGCAGTGGAGCGATTAATGGATAACCATACGGTGAGGCAAAAACATAATATTTATTTCCTTTTTATGTGATTGCATATTTTTTGAGAAAGATAACTGAAAATGCATTAAGCTGGATGAGGAATATAATGTCCTGAGCTAAGAAAATGACAAAGTGCTCCTTTAGTAAAGCGGTACGAAACCAAATGATTGACTGTGCAAACAAAATATTTAGCCCAGCAGCCAAAGTCCTGATTTCCTGCAAGTAAAGTAAAAGTGACAAGGAAACTGGTCTCATCCGAGACCCAACACAAAAAAGTTGAAGCCTAGGCTTTCTATCCTGATAATTCTAGCAGCTTCCTTTATTGCCAGCTTCTGTTCCACACTGGTCAGGATACCCCCCCTATACGAGCCATGTCATTATGGCTGCTAAAAAGACCATAGAAGTGGAAGCACCAAGGAACTGAGGCTGAAAAACCACTAATATCCACATCCCTGTACTGCATATGTTGTGCCAATTTCTGAGAACTGCCATGGTCGACGCTTTAAAAGCTCATGGTTGAGTGCCTATACACACACAGAATCCAGAACTATCAGCCACCTTTGAAGCTGATAGCTCCTCATGTTTAAGAATTCTCCTATTGTGCCCAAGCCAAAGCTCCCAACAAAGTGCAAAAGGCAGAATCTTCCACATAACCTTTCCTCTAGAGTTCGTGGGGAAACTTTCTCAGCTTTGTATAATTTTCATCACCTTCCCTCTAATATGCCAAACAATAGTAAAATCTCTAAGAACCTGTGCCACAACGCGAGCAAATGAACGATGAACAAGCAGCTGATCCTCCGTTTCCTCTTTTTACACATGACACACAGGGCCACCACACAATTTTTGGAAATCAGGCTTCACTGTGAACCTATTGGTTTTGGTCCATCTCCACACTTTAACATTGGGCATTCATTCAAAGGCTTAACTGGATCCAGGAGCTGCAACAGTTTGGCAAGGCTGGCAATCTCCTTGTGAGATGTTCCAAACCAATTTTCAGCTGATTATCATTATGCAGCTCTTCAGCAGAGCCTTCCCACGAATCGTCACGACAAAGAGATTCGGAAACCTGTCTGCTTATCTGCTTTGTCAACCCACTCATTGAGCCAGAAACAAACTTCCCATTCACCTTGTAAACTGGTCACCTTCTTAAGGGTAGCACCCCATCTCTGATAGATGTACCCCTTCTTACATATATGATGCAGGGACATATGATGACCTAATCCTAGATGCATGTATAATCAAGTTAAAGAATGTTCAAATAAATACATGAATCAACTAACCCTTTCCAATCAAAGGGATTAGGTAAATTTCAACATAAAGATGAGGTCATTCCGTCAGGATCATGCCCCTTAGCATAAAATCGCGTAAACAGTAAAAAGATAGGACCTAGGGATATGAAGATATCCTATATCTAGCATAAGTCAGTGCACGGTCAAGTTTGGATATGATTCTACTGATTAACCATCCCTCTTTTCCGTTCAAACTAGAAAGGGGATATCCATTGAGGAACGAAAGGGGTGAAGAATGAAGGGTTCGAGATGAAGAAAGTGCAGGTCCTTTTGTCGTCAAAAGAAAAGGAGGATGATTCTTACCTTTTCTTGCATCTTGAGGATCTAGAAAGAAGGAAACCTAAAATCGAGGCGGAATCCTCAACACCCAAGGGATCCTGAAGCCCTAATCTCTTGAATAAAGAGGAAGAAAAAAATACAAATTTCTATTCATTCGATAATAATCAAAATAGGGTTTCTCACAACATATATGTAAGCTATGGAAAAAATAAAAGTGCACTAAAGCCCCTAAAAACAAGACAAATAACAAAAAGATGCAAAAAATAAAGAAAGTGCAATAAAGCCCCTTAAATCAGAAAAAAAGAACAAAAATGCCTAAAACTAAAACACCCGTGTGATAGGGTGTGAAATCCGACCCATGGATTTATGGTCAAGGTGCGGTCATGTCGCTCTTGCACTCGTAGCATGTCAGAAAATGGGTCCGATGAACCCAACGTCCATCCACATCAACTCCTTGGCTTCGGTACTCTGTCGGCGACGCCTCCTCTAGTACACTCTAAAGGGTGCACCATTGATGTCCGCATCAATATAGCTAACCAAACTTTTGACTTCTTGCTTCTCCTGCTACAGCTTGGGTCCCATCTTCTGTTATCTAGGCTGTATTTTCAGCCAGTAGTCTAAGCCAAAGAGTGTCTCGTTCGGAATCAAACGCTACCACCATTTGCAAAGGCTCCAATTCTTCTCCTTAATTAAACCCAGCCCCAAACTACCTTCACATATAGGTAACTGTATGTCCTATCTTAGCAGATGGAATTTCTGCTCACTACAACCTTGGCAGAGAAAATCCCTCGAGAGCCTCTTGAGCCTATTCACTGGTGCCAGTAGGATCTTGAAAAGAGAGAAACTATATTGGAAAATTAGCTATAGCAGTTAATCAGTGCAATGAGGCATCCCATGGACAAATAGTTTCTTTTTTCTTTTTCCTTGTAAGTTGCAAGTCTTTTCTTGAACTTCTTGACAATAGGATCCCAAGTGGATGAGGCTGACACCATAGCTCACAATAGGAGACCAAGATAATAGAGAGCTTTTTCTTTTTTGCTTGCAACCTGCAAGTCTCTTCCTGAACTTCTTGACAATAGGATCCCAAGTGGGCGAGGTTGACACTGTAGCTCGCAACAAGAGACCAAGATAAGAGATAGGGAAAGTATCTTTTTTGCAACCTAGGACCGAGGATAATAAAAGATCCACCTGGTCACCTTCAAACTTGACCACGATGACCATGCTCTTCTGCATATTCACCTTTAGCACTGAAAGAACTAAATAACTTTTGAAAATGCCTTTCAAATTCCCAATTTGCTCCACCTTAGCATTGCATGGAATAAGAGTATCATCGACAAACTGCAAGTGCAAAATGAAAGCGCTTGCTAGGAACCCCACTGATCATCCTAGTCTCTTCTGCTCTGCATAGCATTTTGCTTAGATCCTCGGTGACAATTGAAAATAAAAAGGGGATAGTGGGACCCCCTGTTGCAGACCCCTATAGCTACCAAAATATAGTATGAAAGACATTCGATCCCCTTTATTATTATTATTATTATTTCGAAGCAAATTCAAAGGAGGATCGAGGGGGCATCTTTTGGAGCACAAAAAATTAAGTGTTGTGTAAGATGGCTATGTTGCGTGGCCTCGCAACAGGGATGGGTTGCGCGACTGCACAATTGAAGATAAATAGCTGGGAAGACTAGTGGAGAGTAAACGTGACCAAGTCACGTAAAAAGCTGATTATGCGATCGCATAACAGGGATACGTTGAGCGACCATGCAACAACATCTTGTTGCGCGAATTTGATAACTCACACGTGTGAAGGGCTATAAATACCCAATCTCCCTCTCATTTAGAGATCAGAGAGAGGAGCATCAGAGAGATCACAGAGAGATATTCGAAAGCTTTCAAGATTAAGAGGTTTAGAGCTCAGGTATCCTGTGGATCGAAGAATGGGAGAAGGGGAGAAAGAAGATGCTAGGAGCAGGGAGCCAACCTGTTGCGTGACCACGCAACAGAGGTCCTTAACAACCTATATGCTATGCAACTTTCACAGATTCGTCATGAATTATAACTTCTATATGCGTCTTGTGCGTGCCAATGCGAAGTGAGGTTTCTGAACTTGCACGACTATTTTGTCAATATGACGTATTCTCTACAGGCCGAGATACTGCTGAAATCTTCTGATAAATTACTTTCAAATTAATCAAATGTATTTTGTTTTGGAATTAAGGGCAATGTGAGGGATGTAATAAGAATTTAGATTAATAAAATAAAGTGATGATGATTATTCTTTGATTGAATTTCTTTCGCTATTATTGTTATTGAATATAGATATTCCAATTTCTGATACATGTTTCATCCTGAAACATGTAGGCTAACCAACAGCCTCGGTTCTAATCCAATGACCTATGTTTACTCTCGTCAGAGGCTCCCACGGAGAGTAACATGTATGCACTTGTGTTCGGTGAATTCGGCCCTACACAAGAGTCTAGGTGCTACGCAAGAACTTATTTAAGTTTGGGTCAAACTCTTACATTCAATCCAACACAAGGATTGTATATAGACTCTTACAATTGACAACTTGTCGGATTGAGTTCCTTTTGTAGTGCTTTCTTGGGTTGCTTGGTCGATGCTCTCTTATACTTCAATCAGCTCCCCTTTTGCTCCCCTGATCATGATGTTGATGCTTTGCCAAGTTGTCAGCTCTAAGATCAAACACCTTGCATGCGGTGCTCCTTTGAGGTGACCAAGGTGATGGGAGTTGGGTGAATCTCCTAGAACCAATGATAGGATTGAATTTCTAGTAGGGATTCACATAGATGGCCATTTTAGAGGTTGTTTGGACAAATGATATATCTATTGGGTTTAGTCTAACTCCTAGAAAATGTGAGATGTTAAGTCTTTCCACAAATGGAGCATTTGAATATTCATTGAGTGATGAACCACTTGGAAGAGGGCATGGATCTCAATGGGTGAGAGCCTAGAAGGATTTGGAAGTATTGCGACACTTCAGGGTCTTTTTCTCACTCAAAATCATCATCTCCACAAAGATCCGGTTGCTAGATTTATAGGACAAAGGCTCTAACGGATCTACAACGGCTAGTCTTCGGTCGAACCGAAAATAGGATCGGTTCGACCAAAACTGGCAGGACATGGTCAATTCGACCGAAACTATCAAAACGGTCATTTCTCAAAACTGTCGGTTTGAGCTTAGGTCAGATTGAAGTTGACTTTGGTCACACCAAAGGACTCTTCGGCTGGAGCCAAATTACATGAATTTTAAGGCTTTTCTTGTTGTCCTATTTTGAGCACCTTTAGTGGAATCGAAAGGGGGCTTCGATGGGACCGAAAGTTGCCTGAAATTGCTCTAAAGCCTAGCGGAACATGTTCGAATGAATTCCCAAGGCTTTGGATGATCAAACAAGGTTTTCCTATTAGGAATGGATCATCTAGAGGTATGTTGTTTTGGACCTGAATGGGTATAAGGTTAGGATACACCAAGGCACCTCATGTTTACATGTTTCTTCACTCTTTGATGCTTCATGTCTTTGTGCCTTTGGTCTTCCTTGTCTTCTAATGGAGGCTCAACCGACTCATTGACACATACATCCACACGATTGACAAACAAGGTGCACTAACATTTTAATGACAACTCGGCGTCCCTAGAGCATGTTTTCCAAAACAGATAGGTGGATGGTAGTGGAATGAGCAAGAGCCACCGAAGTGTTAGCGGGAAAGAACGAAGTTCTAACCATCGACAATTTGAGGAAGAAGGGCATTCTTACAAATGGGTGTATTGTGAGTGACAGGAAATGATGGATGATTTGTTCATCCATGGCAATTTTGCATAGTGGATTTGGGTGAAGTTCTTTGCCTTGTTGGGTACCAACTGGATGATGCCTCATTGCATGGACCTATTCTCCATGTGGCATTTTGCCACATTAGGATGGAAGAAAAGAATGTTTTGGCACGTCTCTCATCACTGCACTTTGGGAAATCTACAAGTCTTTTAATAACAAGTCGTTCATGAAGTTTTCCAAACATATAGGTGGATGGTGGTGGAATGAGCAAAAGCTACCAAAGTGTTAAAGGGTATTTCCATGAAGTTGTTACAAGGAAGTTGGAAGGTTTTCTACTCTGAACTAGTTGGAAGATTTCTCATCATCCTTTTTGTTTCCTTGTTCCCCCCTCGTTTTCAATACAAGTTCTAATTTACTATTCAATTTATTTATTTATTATTATTATTATAAATTTATAAATATATCCCATCCATTCATGGCGTGTCCCATAATACAAATGATTTTGATCATAGAGGCACGACCCCATATCTAAAAGTGCTTTTAAATTACATATTAATGTTAACTGGGACTCAAAGGTATCTTCAAGTCGTCCATTCATTTCTACGATATTGACCCACTTGATGATTGGACTGGGCCAATGGGGCAGACAGAGTTGGGCCATTCATCAATGGCCCTAACCTAGTCCACCCTATCACTAGGCCTAGATTTCAAGCCCAAACTTGGCCCTCAGGCCAGTTTAAAGGCCCAAGCCTTGGCCCTACAAGGCTAGGCCGCCTGGCCCATTGTTTCTTCCAATGGTAGGCCGCAATTGGGTGAGCTACTACAAGGTGGCTAGAAGGATGTTGTGCTTTGCAACATTGTTGACAAGTTTAGAGGCAAAGCTCGGAGAAACATAGTAGAGGACATGGTCCATGTTACTGCAAAATAGTGTACCAACAAAAAGCAATTCTCAACAAGGCATTGGTAGAGGGACTAGTAAAGAAATGGATGAAGAAATGATAGCAAACATTTCAAAATGGATATGTTCCCTTGATGAGAAGAAAGAAGATATGCGTACGTGTGGTCAAGCTCTCATCTAGGTTCAATTGGAAGCAACAAGGAGGATGATATGCTCTTATTAAAGGAAATCAATTGGGTGACCACAATCATTCCCTGGTTTGAGGCTCTTTTACCTGGGACGATGGCAGTTTGGATCAAGATCATGGCATTCCTCTCCATGCATGGTTCTTGGAATCCTTCATGGAGCATGGAAGTTGGACTTGCAACGGTAAGGTTCTGGTAGTGGACCCAAAACTGGTAAGGCGGACAAGGTGGCTTATGCAAGAGTCACAGTGTATTGCAGCAAGAAGACAAGTCTTGACTCTATAGAGTTGAAGATTGGGGAGAAAGTGTTCCCAATGTCGATGGTTACCGAGGAAGGAGGCCCAATTGACAATCATACATAGAAGCTTTAGCATTGCTCTTGCTTGCAGAGCGAGAGGAAGATGCTTACATGAAAGGGGGTTCTCCACAGTAGGTGAGGGGAGACCAGAAGTCTAGTTAGTAGCAAAGAACAACGGTACGCCACAAATCCATGTCAACGCATGAGAATCATGCATAGACATGATTTCCATTGCGATCCACGATAACATTTGGACAAAAGGAGTTTCTATGGATTTTTCATCACCTTTGAGTTTGAAAACAAGTGGCTTCTCTACCCCAATTTCAAGTAGATGATCCATAACTGGTGGTGAAGCGTTAGTTTCTGAGGACGGGAATGGTAAAGAAGTTGCAGGTTTTAAAGGTCAAGCTAAGAGAGTGGACCAAGACAGTCAAGGCCAATGTGGGGACTGAGGACGTAACGACCTCTTGAAGAACCCCTCGATCTTTTGGGCACTAGAAGAGGGAATCTAGCCTCAATATGGAAGAGCTGGAAGAGAGTCTTCAAAGCGAGGAGCTTAATGATATGATGTCGAGGGAAGAAGTTGCATGGAGGCAATGCTCGGGTGGTAGACTTTCAGGAGTTTCAACTCCCGGTAAAGGGTTTGAGTACCCATAGGTGGTGAAATTCCACTAGCGTGAGTGTGCGGGGTGTGTGTGCGTGTGTTAAAAAAAAAAAAAGATCAACAACTCTTTAGCTGAAGCAACTAGATTTTATGAAAAGCTTTACACTTCTGGTCAAAGTTTCTAGTCCATTTCGAATTAGGAAGCAATGTCTCTAGAATTCATGTTCTCAGAAGCAGAGGTGTTAAAGGCCATTTTAGAATGGAGGCTGATAAATATCTTGGCCCAAATGGATTCTCCTTAGGCTTTTCAACAATGTTGGAATCAATTATTTAAATATCGACGATATTGGACACAAGGTATTCCGTATCGGTAACGGTGGCTGTAACGGTCACCACCATTACCGATACGGGTATCGGCCATAATGCCCGATACGTGGGCGTAACGACCGTTACGACCCCCGTAATAGTTGAAAATTTTCTTTTGCTTGAAAAATTCTGAAAAAATATATATAAATCAAGAATAATGTAAATATTTCAAATATGTATTCATTTTTTGTTTTGAACATGTTTATGGTAGTGTTACGGTCCACTCTTTGGTGAGAGTGTTGTATCAGGTTGTCTAGTGAATTGTTTAATATAATTATGCGTCTAATGTTTACACATCACAATCAAGCATTAAAACTATAAATCAGAAAAAGGCATAAATACTGCTTTTTTAATTTTTTGAAAAAAAAAGGCCCTTGGAGATTCTATTTGCTCAAATCACTTCAATCCACAATTTTATCTTAAAAGCTATAGTAAGAGTGGTCGAAATCGGTTGTAAAATGAAATAAGAGAGTTTTTGGAATGAGAAAAGTGAAAAAGAGGAGAAAAATGAATTTAAATAGAAAAAAAGTGATCGTTTTTCGACCGTTACGGGAGTAACGGTTGTTATGCCCTGTAATGGCCCTTACAGCCACCGTAACAGTTGATACGGTCTCAAAAAACTAACTGCCCCTTTTCACCCCCATGTCGCGTAATGGTCATGGCCGTTACCTATACGTATCGGCCTTTTCGGGTGTATCGTAACAGATATGGAACACCTTGATTGGACAATAGTACCAGTGTTCTAGGTCATTAATATAAAACAACCAGGAAGTTATAAAATTCCATGGCATCAATGATAACATTGCACTTTATCGATGATATCACACGGTATTTTGAAATGTCATGAGATTTCATCAGGATTCCTTTATAAAGTTCCTTGGTGTGTACACACACACACACACACACACACACACACACACACACACACACACACACATCTGAAACACTTTGAAGATACCGAGGTAAGCATGAAAAAAAAACTCATGTTTCCATGGATCTCTTTTGGGAGATCTCTTGGTGGAATGTGGTAGGCAAAAATGTACGTTTGCTGCTTTTTGTTTTTGATCAATTGTTTGTGTTTTGGAACTTGTACGATTTAACCACCACCACATGTTTTCACTTCGACTGATCAAGCGGCCACTCCTATGGAAGAAGAGCCCCTTGATTACAGAGAGTTTAGCTACTCGCTGGTGGCTAATATATTTATGTCCTTCAGCGTTAACTACTCCCCTCTCCCTCGTGAGATGCCCCCTGTCCCTCCAATCAGCGTTGACTTCTCCCCTCTTCCATGGATCACCAAGGTCTCATCATCGAGGGAAGCAGAACTTTCTGCACCGGTGGCACAAGCAACAACAAAGGTGTTAATCTCCCTACAGTATGGAGGTGGATCAAAACATGACAGTCCTACCACCAACTATTGGTGAGGTGACCACGGGTGCGGAGCATATACAGACAGATGAAGCCACGATCGTATCTTCCACTGCCCCAATCACAGTTGCTCGTGAAATCCATTTCCTGTCGGAGCCTGCAACCGTGGCTACTCCGACGACACTTGATTCGAGTACTGCAGTGAGGGAGCCATCTTTTAATGTTGCACTTGTTGCATAGAGGTGCTTAGTCCTTCATCTATCCCTGCTGATATAAGGGCCTTGACTTCATCGACTCGTTCATTCTTAGTCCCAACAATAGGGGCCTTGACTTCATCGACTCCTTCATTCTTATAGTCCCAACAATTGGTATAACTTTTAAGTTTTCGTAATTTGCGAGCCACCCTTTTAAATAGAACTTTTTCATTTCATTCTTTTGATGCTATTATTCTTCTCATTTTCCTATAGCCGTTCCATCTTCCAGCTATTTTGCGAGCTCCAATTCATTGGCAACAGTGTTAGATCTTCTTTCCTTGGAGAAGATTCCTCTGTATAAGCTCATCCTAGTCAAGAATGCCCTCATTGGCTATACTTTGGCAATTCTTGCTAATTTCGCGAAGCTGGGCAAGATTAATGTCTCAACACTCCATGATTCTTTAATCCAATTTTATGCATCATTGTGGCAATTGGAGTCAGCTCGCGACGTAGTCATTGCCCCAGAGATACTTCATCGTTAGAGAGAGTTATTGATCGTCAAAGACAAGATATCTAGGAATTCCGCCATCATTTCCGGATACAGAAGAGTGTGATTCACTCCAAGACTAGGTGAAGATCTCCGAGCAAACCTTGACGGCCATTAACGAAAATTGCCAGTCTTGAAGCCCAAAAGCAAACTGAAGAACTGAGGTTGAGCAAAGCCAAGGACGATATTGCTGATAATACTAGCATAGCCAAGCTTGAAGAGTCAGGGCTAGTGAAGGATTGGGTGGCTGTTGCTTCTTTGGAATAGGAGCTTGCTGGTGCCCTTGATCAGGCCAAGCTTATCATTGAGGCTGAGCTCAACACGGTAGCAGCTCAAGTTCAGTTCAAGCAAGATCTGCAAATTTTCATGTTTGCTTTGGGCATTTCAGAACAATGGTAATATTTTGGCGATTGCTATGTATCGACATTTTCATATATATATACAAGAAATTTGACAATATCTTAAAGCAGTTTTTTGAATATGGATGGCATGAGTGATCTATACTTTTCAGCACAGTCGTAAATGATTGTTTTTATCAACTCATGCTTCAATTATATATTTTTCAGAACTTGAGACATAGCATGACGATCATTTAATCATTAATGACTTAAAAAAAAATAAAATCAATTTAGCAATCCATGCTTCAATTGCATACATTCATAAATGGAGACATGGCATGGCAATGACTTAATTCTTGCTTGTTAGCATGCTTTGCGTAGTATTCTCCTTAGTGGGTGAAACTACCTAAGAGTTCAATTAGTAGTTCTAAGGCGCCATACACAGTTTACCCTCTTTAGTATTTGGAGCAACCATTTAGGCTCGTAAGTAGTTGGAGCAACCACATTTTAGGCTCGTTAGTAGTTGGAACAAGTAGGGCTTATGCAAGCTGGTCTCTGTAAATCTCATGAGTTCACTGAACCACCACTGCTTGGGGAGTCCATGCACTGCGGTCCATCAGAGGGGCCCATTGAAGCTACTGGGGCAGTGAACTCGGTAGGATTTATACGCTGGGTTGGCCTCAGTAACTCTCTAGAGTTCGCAGGGCTTACAAGGCGACCTGTAAGGGTACCAAGTCCAAGTCTGCCAATCCATCAATGAGGGGGGAGATCATATGGAGGTCGACCCTTCCCCATGATTTACTATTGAAATCAAGCCAGGAACTTGGCAGGTCTTACGCATGGTTGGCGTAAATATGGATGAAACACAACTCACACTGCGGCCCGCTTTTTCTTTCATCCATCCCCATGGTGATACCAAAGAGCGATACAAGTGGCATAGGTCTCACGTGTGGTTGGCCTTCATGGGCTTTGAAGCCGCTGGCGCTCTCCGCTGTCCACATAGGTCTTATGCATGTGGTTGGCCTTCGTGGGCTCGAGTCCTTGGTGCTCACCGCTGCCTGCATAATATTTGGCGAATCGGCAATACAACATAGGTCTTGGCCTTAATGGGCTTTGAAGCCGTTGGCGCACACCGCTGCCCTGCATGATATTTGGCGAATCGGTGATACAACATAGGTCTTATGCGTGGTTGGCCTTCATGGGCTTTGAGCCACTAACGCACATTGTTGCCCTGCATCATATATGGCGAATCAACGATTCAACATAGGTCTTATGTGTGGTTGGTATTCATGGGCTTTGAGCCACTGGCGCACACCGCTGCCCTGCATAACATTCGGCGAATCGATGATATAACATATTTGTAATTGGAGATTATCGGCGTAATCGGGGAGATCATCGGCGATACTTTTTGATAATAGGAAATAATCAACAATATTCCCTAATAATTGGAGATATTTTCTAATAATAGGAGATAATCGACAATATTCTATGAAAATATGAGATAATCGGCAATATTTTTTGATAATCAGAAATAATTAATCGACGATAATCACAGATAATCGGCGATATTCATTGATAATAAAAAAAATCAATCAGTAATATTCCCTGATAATTGGAAATAATCAATCGGCGATAATCAGAGATAATCAACGATATTCCCTAATAATCAGAAATAATCAATTGGCGATAATCGGAGATAATCGGCAATATTCCCTGATAATCGAAAATGGCGAAGCCTTTCAAGGCATGTATACAATTTTATTTGAAGGCCTTTCGAAGGCCGAAATAATAATTCGGCTACAATTGTCGTTCCACAACATTACTATTGCTAATTATCGTCCCATAAGATCAGCGATTATCTCTTTTTAGAGTCACACGATTGGTGATCATATCCTTCTGATAATAGGAGACTTTAAAGGTCATATCTTTCTGATAATAGGAGACTTTAAAGGTCAGATCCTTCTGATAATAGGAGACCTTAAAGGGATACTTGGAGGCCATCATATTTTTCTATATGGAAGACTTTAAAGGAATGTTTGTATGCTTGTCTCTCTGACTTTTCTTTTTCTTTTATTAATCATTCCTCATCATTACTTTGTTAGAGAATGGAGGTTGATGAAAATACATGACCGCCCATCGCGTGTTGTTATATTACAGGACTGTTCGTCTTATTGTGCTTATTGTGGTTGTTACATGGCTGTACCCGTTCTACCCCCTTTTGATTAAGCGGGATTTTCTTGAATAATCTTCACAATCAAAATTTTGCTCAATTCAAGGATAGTACCTTTTGATAAAACGGACATTGACAGGTATTCCTATGCCTTGCCCACTCTAATTTGCTACTTGATAAACCCCATTGGAATAAACTTTCGTTATGATATATGGGCTTGTGAGTAACCGTGATGGGCCTTTTCAAGGATAGTACCTTTATGATCAAATTTGCCCGCATCCCCTTTGTTGAAGGAGCGATGTTTAACTTATCGAAAGCAGTGGCTATTTGCACTGGATACAGCTCTAGACGTTGCTGTGCTAGTTTCCGTTTTTCATTCAGAGTATCTAGCTCCAGTAGCCTTATCTTGGTGTTTTCAACTTCTGTTATCGACTCATGTATTGCCATTCTGAGTGACGCAACTTGTGTTTCAATTGGCACAACGACTTCGACCCCATAGACTAATGAGTAAGGGGTGGCTTTTGTTGTTGTTTGGTGAGTTGTTCGATAGACCCATAAAAGCCTGTTGCAGTTTCTCATCTAAATCGCGCTTATTTCCCGTGCTAGTTTTCTTCAGAATTCTGACTATCATCTTATTAAAAGCTTCCGCCAATCCATCTGCCGACGAGTAATAAGGCGTCAAAAAGGAATACTGAATATTAAATTTTCGGCACAACTTTTCCATAATTTTGTTTTTGAAATGGGTGCCATTGTCAGTAATAATCCTTTTTGGAATCCCGTGCCGGTATATGATTGCGTGGCGGATAAAGTCGACGACATCCTTTTCCTTGACATTGCGTAAGGCACTACCTCTGTCCATTTAGAGATAATATGTTGCTGCCATAATATGTTGGCATCCTCATAAGGATGGCGGGTTAATGGGGCTGATAACATCCAATCCCCAAGACGCGAAAGGCCACGAAGTCACTGACTGGTGTAGGTCTTTAGGTGGCACATGTATAATGTTACCGAGTATTTGACATTCACGACATCGCTTAGCGAAAGCTATTGCATCTTTAAACGTATAGGGCTAGTAATACTCCATGTGATGTATACGGTGTAATAAATTTCTACCGGCTTGATGGGCTCTTCATTCTCCTGAATGGGTTTCTTGTAGCACATAGTCGACCTCTTCCGTGTCTAAACACCGCAACAACATTTCATTATAAGATTTTCTGTATAACACTTCATCGTGCATGATAAATCTTTTTGATCTCTGTTTAACTTGCAACTTTAGCGACTGCTCTTCTAGTAGAATCCCGTATTTAAGATAATCAATAAATGATTGTCATCAGTCATCAATTGCAACTTCTAGGCAAGATATTGGCTGTGCTTTGACGGCTTCACTCATGAGCTCAGGTGACGGCAGAAATCTCCATTCTTTGATCGTTACCCAGAGAGGGCTCCTGTCAGGATGAGAGTTGCGACCAAACTGGCCAATGCATCTGCTTTTGTATTTTCATGTCGGGGCACGTGCTTAATTTCAATATCATGAAACCCTTTTAACAATTGTCGCGCCTGCCAGTAATAGGATAACAATTCTGGCTTTCTTATTTCAAACTCTGTTGTTAGCTGATTTGTCACTAACTTTGAGTTCCCAAAGATTTGTAGAGCTTGAATTTTCATTTTGTGTGCTATTTCCAGTCCTATGACGAGGGCATTATATTCGGCTTCGTTATTCGTACACGTCATACTTAACGTGAAGGAGTATGGCAACAGATCGCCATGGGAATTGATAAAGATCACCCCAGCACCTGCTGCTGATGCTTGGAAAGCATCATTAAAATACATTTGCCACGAACTGGGCGACCCAACTAGCAGCACTTGCTCGTCAGGAAATTCATCAGAAATTTCTTTGCTGTCTAGAACTGGATGGGCTGCTAAAAAGTCTGCGATTGCTTGCGCTTTTACCGCCTTGGATGGTTCATAAGCGATCATAAATTCAGAAAGGAGCAACATCCATTTGGCTAGCCTTCCAGATAACGCCGGTCACGTCTATAAGTACTTCATCGGGTCTGCTCGCGAGATTAATGTTATCTTGTAGGACAAGCAATAATGTCGCAGTTTCTGCACTGCGAAAACGAGGGCTAGGCTTATTTTTTCAATGGGAGAATAGTTATGTTCCACCCCTATCAGAGTTCTACTCAGGCAGTAGAGGCCATTTTCTTTCCCTTGTTCATTGCATTGGGCTAGCAAAGCCTCTAAGGAAGAGGCCATTTTCTTTCCCTTGTTCATTGCATTGGGCTAGCAAAGCCTCTAAGGAACTTTCACATGCGGTGATGTATAAGATCAAAGGCTTTCCTTTTACAGGTGTCGTTAGCAATGGGGGTTGTTTCAGCAGGTCTTTAATGGAATTGAACGCGTTTTGACATGCTTCGTCCCATACAAACCCTTTTTCATGAGGTGAGCGAATGATTGGCATCTCGCTACTAAGTTTGATATGAAGCACTGAATATAGGCCATTTTTCCTTGCAAGCTTTTCAATTCTCTTAACGTTTTCGCCGGCGGCATTTCCTGGATTGGTCTGATCTTCCCCTAGTCGACTTCAATTCCCCGATGCCTGATAATGAACCCAAGTAATTTACCGGATGATACCCCAAATGCGCACTTCGTTGGATTCATTTTTAACCGTTTCTTCCTGAGCCGGCAAAAGACTAACGATAAATGTTCCCGATGCTCTGCATGGTTGTAGGACCGTACCACTAGATCATCGACGTAGCATTTAACGTGTTTGTGTATCATGTCCTAAAAAGTATTTTGAATTGCTCTCTGATATGTAGCCCCGACGTTTTTAAGTCTGGATGGCATGACCGTATAACAATATATTCCTAGGGATGTTCTGAATGTTGTAGCCTCCTCGTCTTCGGGTGCCATACGTATGTGATTGTACCCGGCTTATCCGTCCATGAAGGACATAACTGCATACTTCGTTGTACGACCAATCAACAATTATGTTATGGGCAGTAGGAAATCATCTTTCGAGCATGCCTTGTTTAAATATTTGAAGTCAACGCATACTCTAATCTGTCCGCTCTTTTTCTTTACGGATATTAGAGATCCACCTGGGATACTTCTCCTATGAAACCCACTTTAATCAACTTGTTTACCTCTTCCTTTATCAAAGGTATTAAGTCGGGATGGAAGTGTCTTTGTGCCTGTTTGACTAGATTCTTGTCTTTAGAAATGTTGAGTCGATGCATTGCTACCGATGGTTCCAGGTTGAGCACTTCCACATGTCCAGGCGAACACGTCTTTATTTCTTTTTAACAGTTCAACATACTAGTCTGCCTCTTTTTCTGGCAAGCCAGTGCTTATGCATGTATTCCAAGCCAGGCATTTCCGCATGTCCTGGCGAACATGTCTCTATTCCTTTTCAATAGTTCAACTTACTGGTCTGCCTCTTTCTTTGACAAGCCAACACTTATGTATGTATTCCGAGGTTCATTTTCTGTTCCCAGGTTTATTTCTTGTAATTCATCGACAGTCGGTCGTCCTTCGTCTCCTATTTGTACAGGCGCTATTTCGGGGTGTTTCACTTCTTTGTTACTTTTACCCGTCTCTAGACTTGTTTCCCCACCGACTGCCTGGCATGCGTGAATCACATTCACTTGCACACATGTAGGGGATGGCCCCAGTTCGCGAAATTTTTCTCGTTTTCTTTCATGCACACGGATCGGGATTTGGATATAATGCAGGAGCATTTTCACACCGGGCTCGAGTGGGGTCGCTTGTGGGATGCAGGGGCACACTCGGGGTGGGTGCGGCCTACGGAGGAGGTATCGTGTTCGAGACTCCTCACCGGGGGTGATTAATGCGCATTTCACACCAGGCCCAAGTGGGGTAGCCCGTGAGATGCGGGGACACACTCGGGGTGGGCGGCCCATATGATTTGGGGCCCACGAAGGGGGTTTGGCCGAGGTCCTAAAAACCCATGAGATGTGGGGCCTGGGCTATGAGATAAGGGATTAATTCGCCATACTCTAACAGTTCGAGCTTTTAGAGCAAGTGGTTAATTGTCCTGCATCAAATTGGTATCAGAGCAGGAGGTCTCGTGTTCGAGACTCCTCACTGGGGGTGATTAATGCAGGAGCATTTTCACACCGGGCTCGAGTGGGGTCGCTTGTGGGATGCAGGGGCACACTCGAGGTGGGTGCGGCCTACGGAGGAGGTATCGTGTTCGAGACTCCTCACCGGGGGTGATTAATGCGCATTTCACACCAGGCCCAAGTGGGGTAGCCCGTGAGATGCGGGGACACACTCGGGGTGGGCGGCCCATGTGATTTGGGGCCCACGAAGGGGGTTCGGCCGAGGTCCTAAAAACCCATCAGATGTGGGGCCTGGGCTATGAGATAAAGGGATTAATTCGCCATACTCTAACAGTTCGAGCTTTTAGAGCAAGTGGTTAATTGTCCTGCATCAGGATACCTCTGCCGTTGTTCAATCTTATTGGCTCATCACAGTTGAACCCCATGGCTTGCATTATCTTTTGGCTTATCGGACTACATCTTTTTAGATCTTCTGGCAGGAGCTTTTCACTGGTCGCTGATTTGCTTATTTCTCCTTTCATTTCCTTTCTCGACATGGCATAAAACATTATCAGCCCCAGATTAGTGGAACTGGGCTATACACAGAATCTGTTCAACATATCGGGAAACTGTTTATTCCTTTCCAATCGGGGTGCAGGCACCGTGTAATTTGATTACAAAATTTTCATTTGTTCTGGTGACAATAGCACCAAAGGAGGCTGTCCCAACTATCTCAAATGCTTTGGGACGAAGTAAAATTTCTTTTTCTTACCAACTGTCATGCCTGACTCTTGAGCTTTTGGTTGCCCCTTGTCCATTTCCTCAGACAGTTTAACTTGCGCCACTTTTCTTTCTAGATTTGGTCTCACCACCCTTTGACTGTGGATTTTCTTTATTAATTGTTTCATCTTCCTTTGTTGTGAACTCGTGTAATAACTCGCATCCATAAAAAATGATTCTGCCACCGTATATGGCTTTGTATCGGCCATTACCTTATACCAAAGGCCATTTCTAAAGTACTTCAACCACTAATGGAGCGTGGATGGCACGATGCCATATTGGTGCATCCATTGTTGCCTCAGGAGTAAGTTATACATTGTTATTGCGTCGATCATGTGGGGCACGATGTTTTTGGCCAGGTCTCCAATCTCCAACACCAATGTGATTTTTCCCAGTGTTCTTTGGCTGTCTTGATTAAACCCCTGAATTGTCATTCCGCTAGTGCGTAGATGTGAACAACAATGCCCTAGTTTACTGATCATGCTTGGCGGTAACAAGTTCACTACGGAGCCGTTATCCAGCATTATACGCTTGACTTGTTTCTCACAGATGTAGCCGACAATCATGAGTGGCCTGTTATGTTCCTTTTCTCTTAACATTAAATCATCGTCCAAGAATGTAATGATGGACATACAGTCAGTTGCTTTCATTTCTTCGGATGTAACATTCTGTGCCATACAATTGTCTTTTATTTATGCACTTTCCATTTTGGTGAGTAATGCTTCCCTCACCCCGTCGTCCGACAACGCCTGAATCAGCGTTTGATGGAAGTTTCTGGATAGATGCAATGTGTCATATATGCTTAGCCAAGTGGAGATCCTTTTCAAGTGGCTCACGATGTCATAAGTCACTTTGCTAGCCAGTGGGGATTTGTTGCTTGGCATTTCGTTCCCCTGATTTTTTTCATCACAAGAGGATTCCTTATCCCATGAACTTGCCGATGCCTTCTCTTATGCTGTTGTGAAACCCTACTTTTGTGTAGGGTTGGCTATCTTCTTTACTGAGTGTAGCGTAACTACCACTGCTTTACGGGTGCTTTTCGATGAGGAACTGATCGGCTCTGTCATTGACCTAATAGTGATTACGTTGCAACTTCCATAGCTTAGACTAACACGCACGTGCGACACGCATTCCTCTTGTTTGATCCTTTCACACTCGGCCCTTTTATTATGTTCGCCTGGAACGTGTGTGAGCAAAATATGCCCCACATAGACATTATGTTTGTTGTCGCTTTCCTGCTTTGCTCTTTATCTTTCTCTATTACAATCTTGCCCCAATTCATCATTTTCTGAAGTATATTCTTAATGGTGTAGCAATTTTCAGTCAGATGGCCGAGCATGCGATGATAATGACACTAGTTCTTTTCTTTTTCTTTTCCTTACATCTTCCAAGCGTTTTGATTGGGGCAATTCGATTGTCCTTGCGGCCAACAATTGATTCATCATGGGGAGTACATCTTTCTCGAACATATACCCCTCGTGATTGTCATACCGTCTGGGTCACTCATCGGTTATCTTGCCCGTATAACGGCTCTTACTCTCTCTTATGTCATCTCTTTGCTTGACACGGGGATCTTCCCCTTTCCTTTCTCCATCAGCGACATTTGCTGATACCCTATTTGGACCTCGCCGTGTTGTGTCTGTCCGAAAGGCGGGCATTTTCTTGGTCATGCTTCAAGAGCATAGGCTTTAGTGGCGAGATCACGAAAAGTCCATATATCGGCACTCGTCATGCCGAATGCAACTCCTGTTTCCATGGAATTCAGACACGTTTTTACTTGCTCTGTTTCCCCTGGGAGTTGCTGGCATGACGCACCCAAGGTCTTCCACCGGTCGATGAACTTCTCCACTGGTTCACCTTCTCGTTGCCGAACGGAAGCCAATTCAGTCAGGCTGACATCTTTGTCGGACGAAAAGAAGTTTGCCATGAAGGCATCCCGCATTTGGTCCTACGTATGTATAGATTCCGGTGCCAGGACCAAATACCACCTGACGGCTTTTCCTATCAGGGATGATCCAAATAGTCGCAAATAGTATTGCTGGACCGTAGAGAAGTTTCCCATGGCCGTGATGAAATGCATTAGGTGTTCCTCTGACGATCCATCCCCATTAAACTTCTAAAAGTTCGGGTACTTGAAATTCGCTGGAAATGGCACATCTTCTACTTCGCGGCGGTAGGGCGTTCGAAAATGGAATCTCCCCGTATGTTCTCTGTCTCTTTCCATCCAGACGGCTTCGGCCACTACCTGCCAGATTTCATCTTGAGTTACTGTGCGGACGGCAGGTACCGATCCATGCGATTCTGCCCTCAGTGACTATGACCATGGTGTGCCGTAAAGGCTGTTACGTGAAGGTAACGGTGGCAACCGTTACACGTTATGGGGTCATAACAGCCGTAACAACCGTTATTGAAAAAAATAACTTGTAATTGTCGTTAACCGCACATTACATTTCCTATAAAGGCCATAATAGCTCTGTAATGGTCTATTACGGGACATATATAGGTTATTCATACTTTTTAATCAACATTACGAGGCAAATACATGTTTTTCAGGGGTTTTTTCAATAAATAAAAAAATAAAAAAGAGAGACCGTAACGGCTGTTAACAGGGCCGTAACAGCCATTATACCCCGTATCGTAAAGGTAACGGTGGTGGCCGTTACGGCCACCGTTACCGTTATGGAACACCTTGGCTGTGACCCTTCTGCTTGCTGCTCATTCCCATTCATTACAACCATCATGGGAGGAGCAGTAACTTGCGCTACATTGCGAGCCAGTGTCGCCAACGCCTCTCTGAGATTTCTACATTCTTCCATCAAGACGGTCTGTGCGTGAGCCATCTCGACTAGGCGTTCGTCCGTAGATAGCGGTTGGGTTTGGTAGTTCGTGCCACGAAAACTGTTGTCTCTCCACTTCTTGATCGTTCGGATGTAGAAGGAGAGAGCAGATAAGTCGCCGCGAGGGAGTTCAAAGAGAGAGCCATCACTAGATTTGTTAATGCTTTCGCACGGTCCCAGTGATTCTAGCGATTCTGACCGGGGCATAACTGGCGTTGATACTTGCGGCGGAGCCATCGCAACAAATTTCGAAGATGATGACCCCCTTGCTAAGGGGTCTTTCCCTTTTCTTTCTGTGTAGACTACGAAGCTGTGTCTAGTAGGGCAGGAAAGTCCTGTGGAGCGAAGAGAGCGGTTTCAACCTGTTCGGGGTAAAGTAGGGGCGGAGCTAATGCGGGGTTGCGTCTTGGATCATTGCACATAATTGGCCCTCTAATTGCCCGTGGTGGGATTGGACTCCTCGTTGGAGAAGACCAAGTCTTCGCACTCCTGGATGTTACTACTGTCCACTCTTCATCATTCTCTTGTGCGGCCGGCAAAGCGGAAATCACCCCTGACATCGCCTGCTGCTTTCCGTTTCCGGTCCCGAGTGATCGAACTTTCCCCGCGGCCCTTTTGGGCGGTGATTGAACGTTGCTAGTGTAATTGACAACGAATCTGTTGGGCGTGAAATGGAAAACCATGTTGATTGGAAGAGAAGTCATTGTGACTGTGAAGAAGTACTTGGATAACGAAATAGTCGGTTAATCAATTGGTTTACATCGAAGTGTACTTTGTTTTAAAGATGAAGGGGAGGAGGATGTTCCCTTTGAGAGTCGCTATTTTGGTGCCACTACGGCCCCAGTTGATTACAAATGTCCTTTAGTTATCCTGTTGTTAATATTAAACGTAGATATTCCAACCAGAGATTCTGGGTTCAATCCCCAGTAGAGTCGCCATTTTCTTTCGACCAGAAACAAGTATCGAAGGTTGGAATGTCCACATTCAATAATAACAAAGGAAAAATCAAAGAACAAACATCATCACTTTATTTTATTAATTTGAAGATCCATCGCATTGCCCTTTATTCTAAAACATAATACACTTAATCGATATAACCGAAAATAGTTCAATAATGATAGTTTCGGCAACATATCGGCTTGTATGGCGTCCGTCGCAATGACAAAGGATTTGCGTGGGCTTAAAACCCTTGCTTTACACCAATATGCGTAAGACATGCGTAAGAGGTCGAATCCTGGATGAATCTGCAAGACTGCATGATCATAGGACATATCGGGACTTTTGTTGCATGGCTGCGCAAATAGTCCCCTGTTGTGCTATCGCACAAGGTGGCCTTTTGCTCTACTC
Source organism: Magnolia officinalis (assembly GCA_021015155.1). Lineage (NCBI taxonomy): Eukaryota > Viridiplantae > Streptophyta > Magnoliopsida > Magnoliales > Magnoliaceae > Magnolia > Magnolia officinalis. Next base: position 58,246,187 of record JAJHSJ010000002.1, on the reverse strand, counting down.
TTCTTCCTTCTCTTCTCTTCTCCCGTGCTGCGCCATGGGATACCCGAATGCCACAACTCGACTCTTGAAAACTCTCTAAGATTCATCCGATCTCTCTGAAGCTCCTCACTTGTTAACGTCTTAAATGAGAGGGGTGAGGTATTTATAGGCCTCCACACGTGTAAACTATAAAATCTGTATAATGGAATGTTGTTGTGTGGTCGCACATCATACCCCTGTTGTGCGGTTGCCTAGTAGATCTTCTGTCCAGTCTGGTTCAATTTGCCCCCAAGTCAGTAATCTGACAGCTTTTGATTCATTGCGCGGCCGCGCAACTCATCTCTGTTGCGTGTATCCTTGCAATTGATACACTATAATATTTATATACTAGTTGCTTAATTGCTACATTCCTTGTAGTCTTTGTGATTGGACCCACTAATGGCTTGGAAGCCTTAGTGTTAAATTGCTTTACTTAGTTTAATTTGCACTTTAGCTTAAGTTAAGCCATTGTGTTTTAAAAGACATATTTTTATTTTGTCCTTATCACTCTCCCCCTCCCCCCAAAGGACATAGTCATCATTTCTTAGCTCCACTAAGCTTCTGCACGTAGTTGTGGGATCCTATTCTACGCAATTCCATAAAAGGCTTGTTGTTGTAGATCTCCCAAAACTCAGTGATGAGAGAGGTGCTAAATCATCATTTTCTTCCTTCCTAATCTAGCAAAATGTCACATGGAGAATAGGTCCATGCAATGAGGCATCATTCAATTGGTACCTAACAAGGCAAAGAACTTCACCCAAATCCTCTAGGTGAAATTGCCATGGATGAACAAATCATCCACCATTTCCTCATCACCCACAATACCCCCATTTGTAAGAATGCCCTTCTTCCTCAAATTGCCAATGGTTAGAACTTTATTCTTTCCCGTCAACTGAGTGAAGGCCACTACTTGACAACAACCTAACAAATTCAATGATCTCCTCATCTAGGAGATTTCTTCTCAATGGAACATTCTCCTTTCTTCCAGTCCCCTCTAAAGGAAGTCTCTTACAAATTTATCGATCTTCTCTATAATGTTGGATGACAATGGAAAAGGGTCATGGTAGAGAGGCTTATTGGATAGCACTACCTTAATCAACATAATATGATCTCCCAACGAAAAAGTTTTGCTCTTCCACCTCGAGAGTATTACATTGAATTCTTCCGATAACTCCATCCCATAAGTGCTTTACTAATTACTCATGGTGTGCCGTAAAGGCCGTTACGTAAAGGTAACGGTGGCAACCGTTACACGTTACGGGGCCGTAACGGCCGTAACAGCCGTTATGGATAAAAATGACCCATAATTGCCGTTAACGGCACGTTACATCCCCTATAAAGGCCATAATAGCCCCGTAATAGTCTATTATGGGACATATATAGGTTTTTCATACTTTTTAATGAACATTACGAGGCAAATACAGGTTTTTTGGGGGTTTTTTCAGTAAATAAAAAAAAAATAAAAAAGAGAGACCGTAACGGTCGTTATGGGGCCGTAACAGCCGTTATGCCCTATATCGTAAAGGTAACGGTGGTGGCCGTTACAGCCACCGTTACTGTTATGGAACACCTTGGCTTTACTGGTTTCCCAATACAGAGTAAAAGGCCAAGGTACGTAGTTGGAAAGTATCCATTTTTGCAACCAAAAGAACTAGTATCCAAAATTTTGCTCTTACGAATATTGCTTTTTTACCCATATATCACCTCGAAGCAACATATGGTCTTTTGTAAATTGTCTACTCGAGCTGTATTTGCCTTGCCGAAGAGGAGAGTGTCATTGGTAAATTGAAGATGACATATCTTAAAATTTGCATTTTTCACGGAAAAATTTTCAATGACGCTCATCACTTTAGCCTTTTCTAGTATCTAGTTGAGAGCCTTTGCCACCATAATGAATTGGAACGGGAATAGGGAGTCGCCTTATCTTAGGCCCCAGGAACTTTTGAAGAATCCTTTCAAAAACCCTTTACTTGCACTGAGAAGTGGGCTGATCCCATGCACTTTGACATCCAAGTCAGCAATCTAGCACTGAACCCAATATATCCGACATGTAGCATAGAAATTTCCAATCCACAACCGTATTCCTTTTCCTTGTCCAACTTACAAATGATACCTAGAATTCCTGCTCTTTGTCTGGGGTGGATTCATTCATAGGCAACCAATGCCTCATTGAGGATTTGCCTCCCATACTAGAATTCACCTAGAGACATCTATATAATGGATCCTAAAACTTTGCCTAATCTGGATGCCAAAATCTTCACCAACACTCTGTAAGGGTTACTGGTCAAACTAATGGGCTGGAAGTCAACCAGACTTTCAACTCTGTTTTTTGGAACAAGGGTGATGAAAGAGGCATCTAATTTGTTTGAAATCTAACCCCGATTGAAGAAATCAAATATAGAAGTAGATAGGTCAGGCTTCAGCACATCGCAGAAACCTAGAACAACTCTAGGGGGAACCATCCGGATTTGAGGCTTTATCCCTCCCCAAGGCTTTAATTGCTACACATATCTCCTCTTCACCTACCTGTCTTTCAACCCAAGCTTCTTCATCTTCCCCTATCCTGTAAGCTAGGTTAGCAAGAAGAGGCCGATTCCAATCTTCCCCTTTAGGAAGATTTTTATGAAAGTTTACAATGCCTTTGCATATCTCACTTTTCCTTTCAGTCCTTGCCCTGTCAACGATCAAACACTGGATGTGGTTTCTTTGCCATGCACTAGCAATGCCGTGGAAGAATCTACTGTTTCTATCCCCCTCTTTGAGCCATATTGCATGCAACTTCTGCCTTCATTTTGTATTTTCTTTTTCACTCTCCTCTCCAAATCTTATTTCATGAGCTGCCTCTGTAGCTAGTCATTAGATAAAGGACCAGACTCTTGTCTCTGTCTTGGATGGTGGAGAGGCATCTCGATTTTTCCTCCTATATAAGGTGAACTTCTTGTTCTGCCACTCCTTTATGTTGCCTTTAAGGGTCTTGAGCTCCAACATGAGCCTGTGGCCAGCCCAACCACTTGCATGTTGAGATGCCCACCAGTTTTTTTACCTATCTTATGAAATCTTCATCCTCAAGCCAATAGACCTCGAATTTGAATGGTTTGCTCCGACTCTTAAAGAGTCTAAAGACTATAGAAGCATGATTTAATGCAGCTTTGGAAGATCCAGCTGCACCAAAATTGGAAACATCTCGTCCCAATCCCCATAGATGTAGAATCTTCCAATTCTAGACAAAACAAGATTGTCCCGAATCCCGATTATTGGACCAGGTTTATATTGCTCCAGAGAGAGGAAGATCTATCATCTGGTTGCTTTCCACCCATTCTGAGAATGAACCGTGCTATTATCAATTGCTGTCGCACTTGATCTCTCAAAAGGCAATCAAATTACATTAAACTCTCCCCCAATGCATCACTGCCTATCCCATCCAGTGTTTCAAGTATCGACGATATTGGCCGATATATCCCACGATATATCTTGTATCCCACTTGTGCGATACGAAACGCACAAGTAGTGGGATATATCCCACATGTTCGTTTCAGTGAGCATTTTCGATTTTTGATCCTTTTTTTCTTATTCTTCTGTAAATCATGTTAAATCAGTGTCAAATTGTTACAAATCCATGATTTTTCATGTTTTGAATTCATGGATTGGGAGCTGCGATTTCGAGATTTGGTGGAGATGGGTCGAGTTGTGGAAAATTGAAAAAAATAAAAAATTTCCAATTTCTCACAAATTGTTTGCAATCTGTGTCCAAACATAAAATCAAACATGTAACCTCATCCAATGATTCTTCTTTTGATTTTGAATGTATTGCTTGTGTTTCCACGTCTTCTTACATTTATAAATTATATGAAGAGACTTTGAATATACTTGCATCAATTTAGTTGGACAATGCATAGATTAGGACCCCATACAAAGAAAACCTACCATGTGCACTTGTGTTTTGTAATGTTTTGATTTGTAAGCATGTATTGATATGTCCTTTTTTAACAATCACTGAAGTTTCATTGAAAAATTTGACCAATTACCCAATGTTTCCCCATATTTCCAACTATAGCGATACATTGTGTGATACAACCTTATGTCCCATGCGATAATCGATACATATCCGTATCCCAGTGGTGCGATACGTAACCCGATACTGATATTTCAAATACAGATCCCATCTACTTTTGGTGCTATTCAACTAATCCCAAAATGTATGCCTAGCACTGGCTTCATTACGATCATAGACTGCTTTGAACAACCATGGCTTCCCCGCATTTAAGTTCTTAGAAGGAAAGAAATGGTAGACTGACCTGATCACCAATCTTCCTTGAGTAGCAGTTTGTCATCCTGTATACTTAACTATCCCACTTGCTACCCCATTTCAATTGAAAGCAACTGAATCGAAAGTAGCTATCCAGATTGACACTACCAGTCTTTTGTCCTAGACTTGCAGTTTGGACTCCTGGAAAGCAGCCAACTAGATTTTCCGATACTTGCAACAGTTGTTTCATTTGGCCTCTCTTGGAAGGAAGGCCCAACCCACGGACATTCCATGCTAGCACTTACCCTTTCCTCTCCGATTACACTTGGAGAAACCAACACCAGTTGCTTACTGATGCAGGACACATGATTTAATGCTAACATGCAACATGGAGATTATGAAAGAGAGTCCATAAAGTAATTCAATTAACAAAATATGCTAATCCACCAAGTAATTAAGAGTAAACAATAGGAAATAAAATCTGATTTAACCTAAATCACATGCTTGCATGCCAAGAAATCACATAAATCAATTAAAACTAGGATCGATGGAAGGATAGAATTTCCAATTTAGCATAGGCACGTTCCACACTAAAGGGGATGACTAGTAGGTTTTATGATTAGGGTTAAGAAGGGGAAAATCTGAAATTTGAAAATTAGGGTTCATGGGAATTGAGGATTTTGGAATTAGGGTTTTTAGAAATTGGAAAAATTAGGAAATTAAAGATCTAGGGTTTAGAAGGTTGTAATGGAAGGGAAAAGAGGAAGACAAAGAAGAAGAGAATACCTTTTGAAGAGGAGAGAGGAAGGATGTAAGACGAACAATACCTTTTGAAGAAGAGGAAGAGAAATGATGTACCTTGAAATCCACCACCAAACAAGCTTCTACCATTCCACAATTTAATTGGAAGGGAGGTTCATTTATTTATTTTTAAATAAAAAAACCTTAGAAACTAAGGAGGAAAATTCCTTCGCACAAAAGAGCTCCACTTTTTTTTTTCCCTCAATAACATCACTAGGGTTGGAACTCCACCCTCCCTGTGCTTTTATAATTAAAAATTCAGAATTAAAATCCAGCATAATTACAACTATGCCACTCAAGTAAAGCAGCCCATCATCCAAATAAGAAAACTAAAACATATATTATCAATCTCAACCATCAAATAACTCCTAAAAATAACAAAAAACCATAAACAAAGCAAGATCATAGTCCAAGAGGCCTAGTTCTAAAAGATCTGGTGGCCCGATGGCCTGATCGACAAGATCCAACGGTCGAATTGACGCAAAATAGAAATCCTATGACTAAAATCATCTCCTAAGCCATTTTGCAGATGCTTCTTAAGGGCTGGAATCCTCAAAGGGATCACTATGCCTGGCGTATCTATTCCAATCTCCCATATTCAATTTGCTGATGACACCCTCTTCCTCTCCGAAGCCGACTTTACGTATATCGATAACCTTCGCACTACTCTGCGCTGCTTTGAAGCTGTCTCGGGCCTGAGAGTTAATATGTCCAAATAAAAAATTTTCGGGGTAAATATATCTGATGATCTTCTTTCCTCTTTTGTTGCGCATCTGGGCTGCCCTGCTGCCTCATTCCCCTCTACGTTTGTGGGTCTCCCTCTCTCCCTTGGCACCCCTCCTAAATCCATGTGGGATTCGATCGTCAACAAATTTCAGAAGCACCTGGCCATGTGGAAGCGCCAATACCTATTAAATCTGCTCTATCCAGTCTCCTTATATACTTTGTCTCTTCTTCGTTGCCCTTCGTCAACTCTTCTTCGGATCGACAAGTTGCGCAGAGATTTTTTATGGAGTGGGAAAGATAATCAGAGAATATTCCATCTTCTGGATTGGCGTGAAGTATGTAAGCACTTCCAGGAAGGGGGTGCCATTATCAGAAATTTGAAGATTATGAATTAGGCCCTCCTGGGGAAATGGACTTGGAGACTAGGGATGGAAAACGATGCTCTATGGAATTCTATTATCAAAGGGAAATACGTAATTTCTGATGGGGGTTGGTGGACCAAAGACTCCTCTACGTATAAGGCATCCCACATCTGGAAGGGGATCTTGCGATCCAAGAATCAGATAATCCAAAATATCAGTTTTCAGCTGGGCAACAGAGCAACCATCAGATTTTGGGAAGAAAACTGGGTAGGTGACGAACCCCTCAATCGCAAGTATCCTAATATCTATCGTCTGGCCCCTGACAAGAACATTATGGTGGATAGTTGTTATGATATTTCAGCTGGCAGAGTCATCTGGGAAGTCAAGTGCCTCAGGAATTTGCATGAAAGGGAGATCGATGAGTATGTTAGTCTGCTGGACCTCTTATCCAAGATGGCTCCCGATCAGGCTTCTCACGATTACCCCATCTGGCCCCTTGATAAATCTAGCTCCTTCTCGGTCAAATCCTTTTATTCCTTTCTTTCCACCCCTCCCATCAACCAACCCCGGTTTTTCCCTTTATTTGGAAATATTCAGTCCCCCCGAAACTTATTTGTTTTGGCTGGTTGGTTGGCAAGCAAAGGATCCTTACTATCAATAACCTGAGGAAGCGAGGTATGTAATTGGTAAATGTCTATAGTTGCTGCATGAAGAATGAGGAAACAGTGGACCATCTACTCTTGCATTGCATGTTTATTGCCCAAATTTGGTGGGAATTTTTCAACATATTCAACATCAGCGAATGCATCTCGGAAACTACTTCTGACATGCTTTCTTAGTGGCATGGTGTCATGCTGGGTAAAAAACGGACTCGTTTATGGCGAATGGCGCTCTTTTCTATCTGGTGGTCGGTTTGGGAGGAAAGGAATGGTAGATGCTTTAATGATAAGATCTCCTCGACTCGATCAGTGTGGGCTAGGGCGAAATATTTTATTGAATGGGCGGCTGCTATCAACGGTCTAGATGACACTAATCTTTTGTTTCTAGCTTCTTAATTTTTCTTTCTTTTCCTTTTTTCCTTTCTTTTTTGTCTTTACTGCTATCTTAGTAGTCCCCTCGTAGTTTTTTCTCCCTTTTTTAATATATTCTCGTTGCCTTTAAAAAAAAAATCATCTCCTAAGCAGCCCACATGCATAATCCCAAGGTGGGGTTTTCCTGATGCACATCCAATGCATGTGGGGTCTTCAAAATGGCTCGGTGGGCCCCATCTGGAACTCGTCACCCATCCACAAAGAAAGCAGCACTGATGTGGGTAGTCATCTCCATCTCTGGTACACCCGAGTAGGTCCTCCAATGTTCCCATTAATTCCCCTCGGCTGAGGAGATTTCGCCTCTGGCGAAATAAAGCTGCAGTGATGCGCGAGGAGATTCGGGTCTCGTCACTGAAGCTCTACCTCTGTGATCCACGCACTGTTTGATTTTGGTCTGCCCTTCTATTTGACAAGGTACTACTGGTAATCGCTATGTCGTGTGGAAACCGCTTCATTTAAGATATCCTGCATCTCCTCTCTTCTCATAGTTATGGATGGTACGAATGGTAAAGGTTGAGAAGAGGGGTCAGGTAATGGCCATGGGCTTTGGGACAGGTCATGGGTATCATCATCAAAGTTCATGTGAGGGTTAGGGGAATGTTCATGAAACAGTACAATATCTTCCACATTAAATGTGGAACTAATACCCATGTTAGGTGGAAGATCTATCAAGTAAGCATTCGAACCCAGTCTTTTCAAGATTTTATATGATCCAACGTTACAAGCTTGTAATTTTTTTATAGTTCTCTGTGGAAACCTTTTTGGACATATTTTAATCATGACTTCATCACCCATAACAAACTCTTTAAACATATGGTGTGAGTCAACAATCATTTTGTATGTTTCATTACTTATATTGATTCGTTTTCTAATCTCCACATGCATGTCATGCATATGTTGTGTAGATGCGTGTGCAGACTCTAAAGGCCTATGGAACACAAACATGGGAATGCAATCTATAAGGGTCCTAGGCTCATCTACTTGTCTTTCCAAATCCACTTCCTCCCCAGTACTCATTTGATCGTGATGAAGGTTTCGTAGAGTCAATGAGTGAATGTCCCGCACGGGTGTCAACTCATCTGGTATGCCCTCTGGAATAACAACACTGGACTCCTCCAATACCGAACTCACCTCAGATGGTAACTCTATACTAACCTTGGGAGTAACCTCAGGTGGCATCTCCATAAATCTTAGGTGTGACCTCACTTGCCATGTGTGCATACAACGTCAAATCAGTTTTAGTCTCTCTTTCAGACTCTTTGGCATTAACTATAGGAAGAGACTCAAGCTGAAGTTTCGTAACATCTTCAGGGCCACATGTCTTGACATCCTCCTTTTTAGGGATGCTTTTGGGCGGGAAAGACTTCAAGACAATCCTTTTGCCTTCATACAGAAACGAACACGTATTCGAGCGACCGAATAGTGTTGCATCCATGTCATACAACCAAGGCCTACCCAAAATGATGTGGCCTATATCCATAGGCAAAACATCACACCACACCATGTCCGTATAGGAACAAAACTGGATGGGAATGGGACAACGCTGAGAAACTAGAATTGAAGATGCGTCAACCCATGAGACTCGATAGGGCTGAGGATCAGGAACGACTAACATACCTAAGCGGCCCACAGTGCGAGCAGATACCACATTGATGCAACTGCCACTATCAATGATCACCTTGCGGTTTTTGCCACCACACTTGGCATAAGTGTGGAAAATTGAATCCCTGCGCTAATCATCACTTTCTACAATTTGGCTTAAGGCGCGGCTAATAATTGCAAGTGACACAATCTCAACTTGATCTCCGACTTGTGATTGGACATCTTCCCGAGTGTCGGGGTTTGCCTGAAAGGAGGCTTCAAGCCGATTGACATGCGCATTGATCACAATCGAGTTGTGGTGATCCTATTGTGCGCTTCAATAGCCGTCTGATGGTTGTTGATAGCGCTAAGGGCCTCGTCAATCTGCTCTAGATTCATAGTGGGACACAAGGACACTCTAAAGGAAACCCTGTCCTAGGACAATGTGATTACAATGATAGTACTAACTTAGAGATCATGCTAGACACACTATTCAGAAAATTCAGCAAGTCGCTATCCTCAAATCTTATGTTGAAAAAAATTTAGTAGGATAGTAATCCGACAGTGCCAAACTGCAAATTCAGCAAAAGTGTAATCTGAAAATTACAAACTGAAAATTCAGAAATGTGACAACTTGAGATTGCTATGCTGAAATTTCAACAATAGTATAAGGGGAAATGCTTGCTGAAAATTCAGCTATAGGATACTCCAATGAAAATTTAGCAATATGATCGTATATGCAATGAATGCTCTACTAACCCTAGATGTGACTCTAACCTAGATGTAACACAAAAATCCTATGCTAAACCTATGGTCTCTGATACCAAATTTGATGCAAGACACATGATTTAATGCTAGCTTGCAACGTGGAGATTATGAAAGAGTCCATAAAGTAATTCAATTAACAAAATATGCGAACCTACTAATTAATTAAGAGTAAACAATAGGAAATAAAATCTGATTTAACCTAAATCACATGTCTGCATGCTAAGAAATCACATAAATCAATTAAAATTAGGGTCAATGGAAGGATAAAACTTCCAATTTAGCATACGCACGTTCCACACTCAAGGGAATGACTAGTAGGTTTTATGATTAGGGTTAGGAAAGAGAAAATTTGAAATATGGAGAATTAGAGTTCGTGGGAATTGGAGATTTTGGAGTTAGGGTTTGTAGAAATTAGGAAAAATAGGAAAATGAAGATCTAGGGTTTAGAAGATTGTAATGGAAGGGAAAAAAGGAAGATAAGAGAAGAAGAATACCTTTTGAAGAAGAGAGAGGAAGGATGTAAGACGAAGAATACCTTGGAATCCACCACTAAACAAGCTTCTACCTTTCCACGATTTAATTGGAAGGGAGGGTTAGAAAATAAAGAAGAAAATATCTTCACATAAGAGAGCCTCTCTCTCTCTCTCTCTCTCTCTCTCTTTTCTTCTCAAATATCCACTAGGGTTGGAACTCCACCCCCCCTTGTGCTTTTATAATTAAAAATTTGGAATTAAATTCAGCATAATTCCAACTATGCTACTCACTTAAGCGGCTCATTATCCAAAATAAGAAAACTAAAACATATATTATCAATCTCAACCATCAAATAACTCTTAAAAATAACAAAAAAATATAAAGAAAGCAAGATCATAGTCCAAGGGGACCAGATCTAAAAGATCTGGTAGCCCAATGGCCTGATCGACAGGATCCAATGGTTGGATCGACACAAAATATAAATCGTATGACTAAAATGATTTCCTAAGCAACCCACATGCATCATCCCGTGGTGGCGTCTTCCTGATGCATGTCCAATGCATGTGGGGTCTTCAAAATGGCCTGGCGGGCCCCATCTGGAACTCGTCTCCCATCAATAAAGAAAGTTGTGCTAATGTAGGTGGTCGTCTGTCTCAGTTACATCTGAGTAGGTCCTCTGATGTCCCCATCAATTTGATTCCAAATTTAATACCTTTGCATCATCTGATCTTGCTTTGATACTAAATTTGATGCAGGACGCATGATTTAGTGCTAGCATGCAACATGGAGATTATGAAAGAGTCCATAAAGTAATTCAATTAACAAAAGATGTGAACCTACTAATTAATTAAGAGTAAACAATATGAAATAAAATCTGATTTAACCTAAATCACATGTCCGCATGCTAAGAAATCACATAAATCAATTAAAATTAGGGTCGATGGAAGGATAGAACTTCCAATTTAGCATCGCATGTTCCACACTCAATGGACAAATTTGTAGCTTTTATGATTAGAGTTAGGAAAGGGGAAAATTTGAAATTAGGAAAATTAGGGTTCATGGGAATTGGGGATTTTGAAATCAGGGATTTTAGAAATTGGAAAAAATAGGAAATTGAAGATCTAGGGTTTAGAAGGTTATAATGGAAGGGAAAAGAAAAAGATAAGAGAAGACGAAGAAGAAGAAGAAGAATACCTTTTGAAGAAGAGAGGGGAAGGATGTAAGAAGAATACTACCTTTCGAAGAAGAGGAAGAGGAAGGATATACCTCGGGGAATCCACAATCAAACAAGTTTCTGCCTTCCTACAATTTAATTGGAAGGGAGGTTTTTTATTTATTTATTTATTTATTTATTATTATTATTATTATTTTAACCCTAGAAAATAATGAAGAAAATTCCTTCACACGAGAGAGCTTCTCTTCTTTTTTTCTTCTCAAATCTCCACTAGGGTTGGAACTTCACCGACCTTGTGCTTTTATAATTAAAAATTCGGAATTAAAATCCAGCAAAATTACAACTATGCCACTCACTTAAGTAAAGTGGCCCACTATCCAAAATAAGAAAACTAAAACATTTATTATCAATCCCAACTATCAAATAAAACTTAAAAATAATAGAAAATATAAAGAAAGCAAGATCAAAGTCCAAGGGGCCCAGATCTAAAAGATTTGGTGGCCCGATGGCCTGATCGACAAGATCTAACGGTTGGATTGACTTGAAATAGAAATCCTATGACTTAAATAGTCTCCTAAGCAGCCCACATGCATCATCCCAAAGTGGTGTCTTCTTGATGCACGTCCAATGCATGTGGGGTCTTCAAAATGGCCTGGCGGGCCCCATTTGGAACTCGTCTCCCATTCACAAAGAAAGCTGTGCTGATGTGGGTGGTCGTATCCATCTCTAGTACACCTGAGTAGGTCCTCTGATGTCCCCATCACTTACCTTTTCCTAATTGCTGGCTAGCTTGAACCTCAGATTTGGTGATTCCCTCTTGACTTATCATAATTGAGTGATAATGCTAGTCTTAGGAGTTCTCCCTTATCAGTTTCCTTCTTGTTTCCTATGCTTCTCCCCAATTTTCTTTTCAACACTTTCTTCCGCTCTTCAAGCAATTTGAAAATGGTAAAGATGTCTTTGTTGCTGTTGTCCATAGTTACTCCCACTGGCCTCCCTGCTCGTTGAATACAGTATCTAGTCCATTCTTGATCCTTAACGCTTGCATTGCCACCTTTGAAGTTTTGACCTTCTTTGCCCCTCTTCTAGTCATAACCAGTGTTTTAAATATCGTTATCGCATAATGTATCACACCCTTGGGATATGGATAAATATCGGTTATTGCATGGGATATATCAGTTGTATCCAAGGTATTCCTTATTGGTAATGGTGGCAATAACAGTCACCACCATTACCGATACGCGTACTGGCCGATACGGGGGCGTAACGACCGTTACGACCCCCGTAACAGTTGAAAATTTTCTTTTGCCCGAAAAATTCTGAAAATAACATCTAAAAAATCAAGAATAATGTAAATATTTCAAATATGTATTCATTTTTTTATTATTTTGAACATGTTTATGGTAGTGTAACGGACCACTCTTTGGTGAGAGTGTTGTATTGGGTTGTCTAGTGAATTGTTTAATATGATTATGTCTTTAATGTTTACACATCACAATCAAGCATTAGAACTAGAAATCGGAAAAAGGTATAAATACTGTTTTTTCAATTTTTTGGAAAAAAGGCCCTCAGAGATTCTACTCGCTCAAATCACTTCAATCCACAATTTTAATCTTAAAAGCTATAGTAAGAGTGGTTGAAATTTGCTGTGAAATGATATAAGAGAGTTTTTGGAATGAGAAAAGTGAAAAAGAAGAGAAAAATGAATTTAAATAGAAAAAAAGGTGATTGTTTTTCGACCGTTACCCCTGTAACGGCCTTTATGGTCTCAAAAAAAAACTACTCCCTTTTCACCCCCGTATCGCGTAACGGTCACGGCTGTTACCTATACGTATCAGCCTTTACTGACGTATCGTAACGGATACGGAACACCTTGGTTGTATTGCATAATGTATCGCTTTTGTTGGGAAACATGGGAACATTGGGAAATTGGTCGAATTTTTCAATGAAACTTTAGGGATTGTTGAAAAAGACATCAATACACACTTGGAAATCAAAACATTACAAAAAAAGTGTACATAATAGGGGTTTCCTTTGTATGGGGTCCTAATATATGTGCTTTCTAATTGGACTGATGCAAGTATATTCAAAGTCTATTTAGTGTTCGAATTATCTTCGATATTATCGAAATATCTCTAATATTATCCTTATCTCTAGCTCAGCGATACCGATAACACTAGTAGCAAAACCGATAACGTTGGTAGTATCAGAAATTTCAAGTATTAGCAATGTATCGCTAAGTATAGCCAACGTATCAATATCGCTAATGTAATCACCAATATTTTCAACTATGTAAATTTTAGGTGTCACTTGTATTGCCAATGCTTCAATATTGCCAATTTATCGCCAATCTTTTCGACTATATGAATTCTAATTAATGCTTGTATCATAAGTGTATCGATATTTTAATAATATCGCTAACGTATAGATATCATCAAAATTTTGTTTATTAGAATTTTATTTCATGGGCACATGGTTATATGTAGTGTTCAATTTGTCATCGATAATATTAATAATATTTCGATATTATCGATATCGCAACATGCGCGATATTGAGACTACAATCTTTTGTTTCCTTTCTAATCGTTGATGATTTCTTGGTGAAATATCATGTGTTGTTGATATTTTGCAATATCGTTGGATGTTTGGATGGTTAAATAGGGCGGATGGGATGGTTGGACTGATTTCTTATAACAGTGCATGCTTTTAAGGCCTCATTAAATGGAAACTAGTTATATATGCTTTCTTTTTGCAATTTTTTATTTCTTAATATGCAAATATGTATGTTTTAACATGTCCTGAAGTCTCGCCCAAAATTCCACCATTTTTACCATGTTTCCTCGCATTTTCGGTTATCAGCGATATCGATATTTTTTTGGTATCCTTGGCTAGCGAAACTTGTAGCAATACCGATACTTCGAACACCGAGTCTATTCATATAATTTATAAACATAAGAAGACATGTATGGAAACACAAGCAATACATTCAAAAGCCAACGAAGAATCACTAGATCAAGTTACATAGATTGCAACTGATTTGTGGGAAAATGAGAAATTTTGATTTTTCTCAATTTCCACAACTTGACTTGTCTCTCCAAAATCTCGAAATCGAAGATCCAAATCCATAATTTTTTATGGAAAACCTGAAGAATCATAGATTTGTAAGCATTGGACTTTGGTTTAAGGTAACTTGCAACAAAAACATTGATCGAAAATTGAAAATGCTCACTGGATCGAATAAGTGGGATATATGATATATTGGCACTACCTGTGTGTTTCGTATCCCACAGGTGGGATACAAGATATATCGTGGGATATATCGGCTGATATCGTCGATATTTAAAACACTGGTCTTAACCCACCTCCGGTTTTGATCTCCTAGTCTCCAATTCTAATCCCATTGTTGAGCCTACTTTGACACCTGCCAGCTGTTGCGATATGTCCACCATTAGAGCCCCACAAATTCACCTCCATAATGGATCACTGCCGAAGCGGATCCACTTCCCCTTGCAGTCCATCAATTTCTCCTGTTGACTTCTATGATGTTGAGTGCAGTAGAAAGGGGACCTTCGGCCTGCGAAAGATATGAAAGGGGGTGAGCTGTGAAAGGCATCAAGTGAGTATAAAAAACTAACGACTCCCTCGCCTCTGGTAGCACATCCTGCCATTGGGCTGGTGGGGCTCCTAGGTCTGCAAACAAACTGCACTCTGCTTCGAACAATCACCTATTTCTGGCAGGATGGTCAGAGACTTTAGGCTTCTCTCCAGCTCACCAACCTTCTCATGCACCTGGCACGTGATACCACTTCCCACACTCGTGTCAACAAAACCAGCCTTACACTGATTGGAAGTTGGATCCAGTTGTCTACCGCTGTAACTAGACAGATGCTTTGAGCCCAGCAAGACAACTCGTCTCCCAACTGGATTCACTGATTCTGGCACTTATCCTAGCAAAGAATTGGTGGTCTGCAGGACACTAGGTTAGGAGCTCCTTCACCCGCCAGTGCTGTGCTTTGGATCATGAGACCCCACCATCACCATTGCCATCGTCTTCTCCAGTCCTAAGCAGCATGCTTTCCTGGGCGATGAGACCTCTACCAGAATCTGGAATGATACCAGACTCTCAGTAATCTGGATTTCAACCTTGTCTGCGATCATCATCCATCCTCTTCTTCGGATTTTCATTTGGGCCTGCAGGATGTCATCCTTCAACAAAGATTTTTCATCGATGGCAATCACTTACCACCACCTTGAGCACCTCCTTCTAGAGCTCAACCAGGATTCTATAGAAGCTAATCCAGTCTTCCTTGAACCCAGCGGAGACCAATCTCACCATTGATGTAGGCATTTGATCAGCCCATCAGCAAATGATTCTCTTGCTGCCATTTTTTTATTCATGTTGATATGGCTAGCACTTTGGATCCAGATCTTCTGATTCTGAAGCTTGTGAAGCTTAAACTCTCCTTCCATCAGTCCCCGTTTTCCTTTAGCCATACAGATGCCTCCAACAGGGATATTGAACAGCTCCGCATCTCACATCCTACACTTGGATACAGTCACCTGGATATCTTCTTCTTACATGCAACCTTTGCTCAGTTAAGATTGCTCCTGCTAGGCTGAGCATCCTTCCCAGAACCTTCCCCTGACTTGATCACTTCCTAATAGGGTTTTCCATAAACCATGGTCGCCTTCACCGTCTGCTTTGTTATGGGCTCTGTCTCTGGGATCTTCCTCCTCACTTTGGATGTTCTTCTTCCATCTATTCTGGTCTGTATCTCACCAAATCAATGATCATTCTCTTACCGGATACCATCTGCCATGTAAATCAGCAATCACTCTCTCCACTTCTTCCCGATGAGGATTCAAAATGTCAGTGACCTTCTACAACTTACCGAAGTGATAACGAATGTCCTTTGAAGACCATTCCTCTGGGAAATGGCTGGCGAACAAGGTAAAGCCCTATTCCGTTCATAGGACATGGAGTTCAGGGATGATCTACCTTTCCTAGGCACCTTGTTCCATCTTTGTTCCTTTTCTCCAATTGATGGAGTTTACCCTGATTTTCCTCTCTATGTTCTTCTCCATTTCTCCTTCTTCCACCACCTTTTTAGGGATATTGCAAGAAAGAAAAAAACAAAAAAAAACTTTAGATTTGGACAATCTTTGACCATCTTACTCTTTTCCTTACAGGGTCGGCCCTGTCTCGGCCCAGCTTTGTACGGCTAGGGCAGGACCTAGGATGTTTTAGCTCGATTAAGGACAGGGCTTTAGCCTGATTGGTGCCAGGCCAGGTCCAGGCTAGAGCTAGGGCTTATGGGGCGACTGGGCCAACCTTGGCTCTAGCCTGGCCCCTTGCCACCCCTACCCACCACAATTTGGTTTGATGAAGATATGGCCTTGACCATTCCTGTCATAGGACCTCCTTTCAGGCCCTAATCAGTTCGATGGTGTCCACTGATTTTTGGGTGTCATGGACCAAATGAAACCCAATGTTTCTACCTCACATGTTTGCTTCACTGAGGGAATCAGAGGCCTTACAGAGCTTACCCACTGTTTTTGAAATGAACGAAAGCAAAAACCCTTGATTTCTTCAAACCAGAAAGCTTTGGGATGAGGGCATCCAACACCTTGCTCTATTCCTGAAACCTCATGAATATTTCCTTTTCGTTCATGCTAAATGAGATATTCAGATAAACAACATTGTTACCCCCTCACTTGACAATCCTTTCTTCCAGCGAACTTCAGTCCATCTTCCTTCATTACCTCTTTGGCAAAAACCCAAATTCAGCATTCAAGTCGTATAGTGGTGAATAGAAGCAAAAGAAGCAAATGGAATAAGATGTCAGTAAATAAAAAAAAGAAAAAGAAATTTTCATCACTAGAAAGTGTTTCTATATATTGACTTGCAGTTCTTTGGAAGCAGCACACCATCTCATGGAAATATGTTAGCATGCATATAAGAGACTGAGGAATCCATCAGTTTGATTAATTTATCTTAGCCTTGCATCCAATATGATAAGAGACTGTAACGGCCACCACCATTACCGCTATGATATGGGCCGTCACGGCCCTTTTTTATTTTTTGAAAAAACTGTTACAGGACCGTTACGGCCTGTTTTTTCTCTAATGGCTGTTACGGCCGTTTCGACCCTGTAATGTGTAATGGTTATGACCGTTACTGTTATGTTGAATACCTTGCTTGCATCCTTTTCATTACAGTGCTTGGAATATAAATCTGTACTAACCAGCATGTTGATCATTTAGTAACCTTTAACAGTTGCCTGTACTTCTCCACCGTCAGAACATGTATATGTGTGTGCTTGCATGCATGAACATGATGAATGCTCACGTCCAAACTGGCAGGCGATACATTGCCATCCACCCAGTGGATAACTTTCAGCCTATCATCTGCATGTGACATCCACCCTGTCCAATAGGTTGGCCCTTGACCCCACCATTGTGCAAAAATCAGCCCCATCCACTCATCAGGTGGGCCACATGATAAAATAGTGTATAGCTGCTGATAAATAACAAAATACAAGTGTGGTCCGCCTGATGAGTGGATGGGCCTGATCTTTACACAAGTCATCCTCTTGGTGGGGCCAACCTATCGGATGAAATATTGAATTAATAAATTGCAATTATTGGTCTGATAAAGTACAAATAACAAATTATATTTTCCTTTTCTCATGTTCAGGTTAATGGTTTTGGCTTAAAATTGATTGTATTATTTTCAAGTTTGACTTGAAAGAGACAATACTACAATTTGTGGATTAATCGTTTTGGATATTGGGAAACAACATTCGATTTTGTACATTCATATTAAAAAAATAGATGTTGGCAATTCAATTCACTTGTTCATCCAGACACAGCCTAATTACATGGCCTTGAAAGATCTTATTGGAAGTATTCATGCTAAAAGAAAGAAAATGTGCAGGTACTTGTGATTGCCCACAGTTTGGAAACAGTTCGAATGGCAGACCGAGTCCTTCTCTTAGATGGAGGCAAGCTACAGGAGGTGACTCTCTCGTCTGTGCTCTCCAAAAGTGAAGAATATGGATCCCTTGTTTCAAGTGGGCACATCATATGATCAACGGAAAAGGCTGATAATGTAATCATGTAAATGGAGTGATGAAATTAAAGGGAATCTATTTTTATAATTTCTTCTACTTCGTAGTGATTCCAAATCTCCATTTTCTGTACACGTTACTCATGACCATTGATCTGCGAGCATCATGTTTATGACCAGTATGAGCAAAAAGTCGCCACAATTTTGGGTTGCAAGCATCGTGTTTATGACCAGTAAGAGGAAAAAGGTCACCACAATTTTGGGATGCAGTTGTTCAATCACAAAGAATTTCAGTATGTTCTCATTACTTTACATGTTTGTAACATGTAGAGTTTATATGATTCTCTCATCACGTAACATCTCCATTTGATGAGGCTGACCTTATCAAAGTACGGAGGTTGAGTGCGGCACATCAAAAATTTTAAAATGCCCTGATATTAGCACAATAATATCCCAATGATTTTCAAAATCCTGCCAGTTTTAACTTTTCACGATTTTGACATGAAATTATTTCAATTTTAATGGAAAAGGATTTAGTGATTAAAATAATTCAATTCTAATTCTTTTTTCTTTTTAAAATTTATTTATTAACTTAGAATAAATATTTATTTTCAGTGAGATTTTTATTTTACTTTTTGAATAATGTCGTGAGAAGAGAAAAATGTCAACATCCGGAGATCTCTCCCCAGGTATTACCTGGCTGAGAAATTATCAACAACAAAAGTTTTGTCACTATGTTTCTGTTGGGATAGTTCTCCTTCCACAGCATTAAACAACACCATGGGCCAAAAGTTGAGACTGATATTGCACTGAACTCTTTGGGAAACCTAACAACAATAAACCGACTCTGGTCAACCACATATAAAGAATACTTAAAAGGTGAAAACCTTGGAAAATACCATGGTTCTTCCTGTGATAACATATCACAAGAACTCTACCGTGAAGCATGCTAGGGTGAGAGTAGTAGTAGGATGGATGACCTCTGGGAATGTCATTGTATTTGCGTTAGGATGGGTGACCTCTTAGAAAGTCCTTGTTTTTTCGTTATCATCCTAGTGACCTCTTGGGAAGTCCTTGTTTTTGAGCTCTTCAGTCATTATCAGCCATGATAATGTTTTCATAGCTGATAAATCTACTCAAGAAAGAACATAAATGAAGCTTATATGTGAAATATATTTGATTTAACAAAAGTTTGTTAGTAAGTACCTCAGAAAAAAAAAAAAAAGAATTTTCAACATGAAGGTTCAAGTCCATAAGATACCCTGATTTATGTATAAGGTTTATAGGTTTTATTTAAAAATGTTTAATTGATCATTTCAAAAATGGTGTAGGGATTGTTGGGTGTTTTCTTGGAAAGTCCATCAGCTTGAAGTTCTAACCACTGCTCTATATTCTCCGACTCAGGAAGTAGGGGATCAGGTTACAGTTACAGTATCTCTTATATCAGAGCCAATTCGCTCTTCACCTTCCCTCAAAGACGTTCATCCTTCTACTGTCAAGGCAAATCTCCCGTCCAAGGGCAAACAAATAGTTTCTGAAGATAGCTCGTGTAAGTGCTTATATTCAAGTACAATTTAGTTGTCAAATTCGTAGTCCTGAAAAGATCACAAGCTCTCATGAAGATTTTCTTAGACAACTCATGAAAAATATATTATTGACATGATCAAGCGTCTCAAGGAAGACTCAATATCTCAAGTCATGAAAGTACATGGTTCGAAGATCGGAATACTCCGTATGAGTCAACCATCAGATAGTATAACCTTAGGTTAGGTGTATTTCATATAGTATTGTAATGATCATCTTTTTATGTAAAATACACTTAAGTTTGGTCAGCCCGACATTTGGTTCGGCCAGCCTGTCTTCGGCTAACCCTACATGATTCGGGCAAATTTACAGATTTCATAAGATTTTCCGCGGCATGTTCGGCTAGCCCGATCTTGGGTTCGGCCAGCTCGAACTTGTTCGGTCAAGTTTCCGACAATGACGGTTTTTGGATTTCAAGCAAATTGACCAACCGAACTCTTTGGTCGGCCAGCTGAACCCTTTAGTCGGCCAGGCGAACTTGGGTTTGGGCCAACCAATTTTTGAAAGATTCTATCTCGCGAAATCCGAGTGTCGTTGGAACGAAATCATAGAAATCCGGCTAGCCGAACCGACACTCGGGCCAGCTGAATTTCCAAATCCTTTGGCTATAAATAGAGAGCTTCTCTCATATATTTATACAGCGAAAGTTAGTGAGAAAATTCATCTTTTCAAGTGAGAAAGCTAGGATCCCCTTAAGCTTTTTTAACATAATTCTAATATTCTGTTTTAACTTATTTTCATTCTCTTTCTTAAGATGCTTTAACTGTCTTTTATAGAGTAATCCATACTCTAACTTGAGATCTAGAGAATTGAATTTGCAACACCTACGATTTTTGTTTTATAGATCCCTATATTCTTTTGGGTTGAGCTCATACATGATTTCATCTATATCCCAAGAAGAAGATCATTGCATTCATGTTACAGCTACAACTTCGACTCGCCAATCGAAGATAAGTTCTATTTTAATTTCATTTCAGTTAGGATTTTTCTGAGATAGTTGTTCACAACCCCAAGTGTAGTGTCGCGATGTAGTAATAATCTTGGTAAGACCGAGATCGAATCCACAGGGACTGATCTTGTAAATTTCTTAAATTAACTAGAAGTACAACTAGAAGAAGATGTAAACCTAATTCTGAATATTTTGAAAGAGTAATTGTGAATAGAGTAATTAAAACTAATGAATTTAAAGGTGGGAACTAGGGTTTCCAAGGATCCACTTGTAGGTTCTCAGGATGCTACCTTACTTGATTTAAGGACACAACTGGAATCAGAGTCCTATTTTATTCAATTGGTAAGAAGAGATTTGTCATATCTTTGAACTTCTCATGGATCTAATCATTAATGGATAAGAGTTGTTAGGATTTGGAAGTGATTCCATCACCTAACCATGCCCCAGGAGACAAGGCAAATAATAGGATTTACCTATCCCACAACCAATTATAAGAGAATTGTGAAGATTAGGAAGGATTCCATCATCCTACCATGCCCAAGGGACAATGGTGAACAACGGGACTAACTAATTTCACAATCTCAAATAAGAAAAAGAAGATATTCAAAGCTATTGCATATTTATTATAATTTTTCATAACAAACCATTAAAAACTAAAAATATTCCTTATAATCAAACTAGAATATAAGAGAGTTTAACAAAACATGAATCAAAATAAAACAAACATCCCAATCATGCCACAAGCTTCACCTCTTAGCCCTAGTTAAGAGGTTTAACCAACCATAGACATGATTGAACTAAAGACTCTAAACAAAACAACAACTAAGGAAGAAGAAGAAAAACTTTCGGACGGCGGCTCCACCCTTTTGCTCCACTCCTTAAACCCTATAAGATGCATAAGAATATCCTAGGAACTCCTATTTATAGTTGTGTAACACCCTCTTAAAAATTGACCTTAAATTTTTGCAAACCGACCTTGGAACTGCCTCAAATTTTTGCAATTTGTGTGTGTCTGCGTAACCTTAGATTGGTTGAGGATGACGAAAATTTAAAAGTTCATGTTGCTGGAGTTCGAGTTGGGGAATCTTCGACTAATCGAGCATGAGTCTTAGACTGGTTTGAAAGAGGGCTTATACTAGTCGAAGCAGACAAATTTTTAGGGTTCCTTTTCTTCACTTTAATCTTCAATTCTCTTCATTCCTCACTTGGTTTTCTTAATCTTTGGCATATAAATTCTTCATTTT
>JAJHSJ010000002.1:57954667-58224000 GCA_021015155.1 Magnolia officinalis | reverse complement strand
GAGAGATCCGGGCTCGAACACTCAAAAAATAAAATAAACTCTCTCAAGGGCCTAGAGTCCTCGCAATATTTCTAAATTCTTTCCGGAGGGAAATTGCACAACACCACAGCTTGGTAAGTATAATTGGCATTGTCCAATGTGCATGACAATCACAGCCCACCAACGGCTGGGAAGGCTTGATCAATGGTGTGGAACTAGGGGTGTACACGAACCCGGCTAGCCCGGTTAACTCTCTCGACTCGGCCCAAAAAAGCTCGACTCGGCCCGACCCAGAACTGAGTTCTGTCCGGGACGGGCCATTTTCTTCAGCCCAAAACTGAGTTCGGGCTGAGTTCGAACAGGTCCCAGTTCGGCCCGACTCGGTCAGAAACCCGACTCGGCTCGACTCAGTTTTTGCCACAACATTTTCGACGTATAGTCTCTTGGCTTTTGGCTTTTTAAAGGTTCCTGGTTATATTTGTAGGTGCCTTTTGGGAGAACTTTTGTGAACAGAAAGGTTAGATCCATGCGTTTCCTATTTTCTTCGTTTATTTAGAAGTTATTTTATTTGTCTTTTCTAGAACGGAACACTGAATTGACTAAAATGCTGAAGCATTTTGATATAGCAGGAAAACGAAATGGTAACCAAAATGAAATTGACAATATGGTTCAGATGAACTTGACCGGCCAATCGTAACTTGCAAATTACATTTGGATGGTAGAAAAGAACATTGGCAATGATTAGCATTGCTGGAAATAAAAGTCCACCTGTTACATAGTTGTACAGTCATGAACTTGCTGTAAGGTCCAAACTTGGCCCGAACTCGCCCGATTGCTGACTGGGCCGAGTTCAGGCTGGACATGTTGGCCCGGTGACCGGGCCGGGCCAGGTTGAGCCCAGTTCGACTCGAATCGATTCGTGTACACCCCTATGTGGAACTCTCTCTATATGACCCAGCAAGTAGTCATAGTGAGCAAAATGAATAAATGCTATTATACCTTGCTGAGCCGAGTAGGAACCTAAAGTGGGATCAGAAGTTTGCCTTGTGTCACGCTCCCCACAGTCAGCATCATTAGAGAAGTGTGACTCATCATTCAGTGAGTTTCAACCCATCCATCTAGTAAGCCCCAGCATCCATAAAACAATAGGGAAAGCCCCTCAAGTCAGCATCATTACACAAGTGTGACCCATCATTCCATGTTCTCTCTATGAATGGCAAGGACTTGCCAGATAGTAGCTATCAGCAGCTAAATGAAGGATACGCCCCACCTATACAAATGCTACCATGTTTGTGGTTATTGCCCCTCAAATATCTCTACGTGCTGCAACCAAAACACCTTCCGTTTAGAAGCTCAGAAATAGAGTACTTCTGCAACTGAAATACCTCCAAGCTGTAGGCTACATCTCATGTTCAAATAAATAGAAAAGGAGGCCTGCAGTTCAACCCGCGCACACACACGCACAAAAAAGACCACAAAATTCCTCAAAAATTTTTTACTTCCCCATAACGCTTGCCTCTCTTTTAACACTATGGAGGTAAATATCGGATTCAACAGACTGACCTCAGCGTTCAGATCCACGTGGAGGATTCCTAGATGAACCCCATGTGGACGATGAGGATCTCGGACCACTGCCACCAGAAAACGCCGTCCTGTGTTCATCACCACGCCACCTGTCACCAGATTGAGCCGAGCGGTCATCATGCCTGCTCCAACGGTCGGGTTCCGAAGGTGGGGCTGCACCAGAGCTTTCAGTCTTTTCCCGCCGGAACCTGGGCACATATTTTCCAGTTGAGGGCATTGCAGCTGACGCTGTAGCAGCGACAGCAACAGCGACGGGCTCTGATGGACGGGGTCCATTGGCCTGCTCAGTCGGCCGCATGAGCGGTTCTGAGGGCCTTCCTAATAGAGCTTCTCTCCTTAACCTCTCCTTCTCTTCCAATTCCTTCTCCCTCTGCCTCTGCCTCTCAGCGATTTCATCGAGCTTTGCTTTCCGCTCGGCATCTTCTTTCTTACGCCTTTCAGCCTCTGCAGTCCAAAAAAAACAAACGCCCACCAAGATAAAATCAAAACATAAAGAAGATAAAAATAAGATATGCAAGAATGCTTTCTTTTTCCCTTCTTTTTTCTTTTTTTTTTTTTTTTTTTGAAAGGTTGCAAGCATGCTTTCAACGGCTGTTTATATAAATCACTCATGATCGTGCGGTTTAATTAGACATCAATTCTTTAATATTTGTGGCAATGGCATGGTTTGTCCCACAGAACTGATACTCACTGTGCCCTAGCTCTCATGGATGTGTGGCACGTGCATATGAGATCCAGCTTGTCTAGCAAACTACTATACAAGCTCAGTGGTTAAAAAATGGACATTGAACAACCAAAACCCATTTTTAGAACCCCTTCCACTCCAGTGGTATGAATCATTCCATGGCCATTGCCCACAAATTGTGTGACCCACTGATGCAGGACACGTGATTTAATGTTAGCATGCAAGTAGAGATTATGAAAAAGTCCATAAAATAATTCAATTAATAAAAGATGATTACCGACGAATTGACTAGAGTAAACAATGGGAAATAAAATCTTATTTAGCCTAAATCACATGCCTGCATGCTAAGAAATCACATAAATCAATTAAAACTAGGACCAATGGAAGGATAAAACTTCTAATTTAGCATAGGCACGTTCCACACTCAATGGACAGATTTGTAGGTCATATGGTTAGAGTTGGGAGGGGGAAAATCTGAAATATGGATATTTAGGGTTCATGGGAATTGAGGATTTTAAAATTAGGATTTTTAGAAATTGGGAAAAATAGGAAATTGAAGATTTTGGGTTTAGAAAGTTGTAATGAAAGGGAAAAGAGGAAGACAAGAGAATAAGAAGAATACCTTTCGAAGAATAGAGAGGAAGGATGTAAGACGAAGAATACCTTTCGAAGAAGAAGAACAGGAAGGATGTACCTTGAAATCCACCACCAAATAAACTTCTACCCTTCCACAA
The DNA here is from genome assembly GCA_021015155.1 of Magnolia officinalis. Classification (NCBI taxonomy): domain Eukaryota; kingdom Viridiplantae; phylum Streptophyta; class Magnoliopsida; order Magnoliales; family Magnoliaceae; genus Magnolia; species Magnolia officinalis. The sequence continues at coordinate 58,221,018 of JAJHSJ010000002.1, read as the reverse complement.
TTTAATTGGAAGGGAGGGTTTTTTCAAATAAAAAAAAAAAAAACCCTAGAAAACAAATAGGAAAATTCCTTCACACAATACAGCTTCCCTCTTCTTCTTTTCTTCTCAAATCTCCACTAGGGTTGGAACTCCACCTTCCCTGTGCTTTTATAATTAAAAATTCGGAATTAAAATTCAGCATAATTACAACTATGCCACTCACTTAAGTAAAGCGGCCCATCATCCAAAACAAGAAAACTAAAATATATATTACCAATCTCAACCATCAAATAACTCCTAAAAATACCAAAAACCATAAAGAAAACAAAATCAAAGTCCAAGGGGCCCAGATCTAAAAGATCTAGTGGCCTGATCGACAAGATCCAACGGTCAGATCGACACGAAATAGAAATCTTATGATTAAAATAGTCTCCTAAGCAGCCCACATGCATCATCCCAAAGTGGGGTCTTCCTGATGCACACCCAATACATGTGGAGCCTTCAAAATGGCCCGGCGGGCCCCATCTAGAACTCGTCTATCATCCACAAAGAAAGCTACGCTGATATGAGTGGTCGTATCCGTCTCTGGTACACCCGAGTGCGTCTTCTGATATCCCTATCAATTCCCCTCATCTAAGGAGATTTCGCCTCTAGCGAAATAAAGCTGCAGTGATGCTCAAGGAGATCTGGGTCTCGTCACTGAAGCGTTGCCTCTGTGATCCACATACTATCTGATTTTGGTATGCCCTTCCATTTGACAAGGTACTCCTGGTAACCGCCATGTCGTGTGAAAACCGCTTCTTCATCTAAGATATTCTTCATCTCCTCTCTTCTCATAGATATGGATGGTGCGAATGGTAAAGGTTGGGAAGAGGGGTTAGGTAATGGCCATGGGCTTTGGGACAGGTCAGGGGTATCATCATCAAAGTTCATGTGAGGGTTAGGGGAATGTCCATGAAACAATATAAGATCTTCCACATTAATGTGAAACTAATACCCATGTTAGGTGGAAGATCCATGATTCGAACCCAGTCTTTTCAAGATTTTATATGGTCCAGCATTACGAGCTTGTAATTTTTTTATGGTTCTCTGTGGAAACTTTTTTGAATGTATTTTAATCATGACTTCATCACATATAACAAACTCTTTAAACCTATGGTGTGAGTCAGCAATCATTATGTATGTTTCATTACTTGTATTGATTCTTTTTCTAATCTCCACATGCAAGTTATGCGTATGTTGTGTAGATGCATGTGCAGACTCTAAAGGCCTATGGAACACAGACATGGGTATGCAATCTATAGAGGTCCTAGGCTCATCTACTTGTCTTTCCAAATCCACATCCTCCCCAAGACTCATTTGATCGTGATGAAGGTTTGATAGAGTCAATGGGTGAATTTCTTGCATGGGTATAAGCTCATCTGGTATGTCCTCTGGAATAACAACACTGGACTCCTCCAATACTGGACTCACCTCAGATGGTAACTTTATACTAACCTCAGGTGGCATCTCCATAATAACCTTAGGTGTGACCTCACTTGCCATGTGGGCATACAACGTCAAATTAGTTTTACTCTCTTTCAGACTCTTTGGCATTAACTATAGGAAGAGACTCAAGCTGGAGTTTCGTCACATCTTCAGGACCACATGTCTTGACGTCTTCCTTTTTAGGGATGCTTTTGGGCGGGAGAGACTTCAAGACAATCCTTTTGCCTCCGTATAGAAACGAACACGTATTAGACAATAGTGTTGCGTCCATGTCATACAACCAAGGCCTGCCCAAAATGATGTGGCCTATATCCATAGGCAAAACATCACACGACACAACGTGTCCATATAGAAACAAAACTGGATGGGAATGGGACAATGCTGAGAAACCAGAATTAAAGATGCATCAACCCATGAGACTCGATAGGGCTGAGGCTGAGGAACGACTACCATACCTAAGCGGTCAACGGTGCGACCAGATACTGCATTGATGCAACCGCCACTATCAATGATCATCTTGTAGTTTTTGCCACCACACTTGGCATAAGTATGGAAAATTGAATCCCTATGTCGATCATCACTTTCTACAATTTGGCTTAAGACGCGGCTAATAATTGCAAGTGGCACAATCTCAACTTAATCCCTGACTTGTGAATGGACATCTTCCCGAGTGTCGGGGTTTGCCTGAAGGGAGGCTTCAAGCTGATTGACACGTGAATTGATCACGGTCAATTGAGTTGTGGTGGTCCTATTGTACGCTTGAATAGCCATCAGACGGTTGTTGATAGCGTTAAGGGCCTCGTCAATCTGCTCTAGATTCATAGTGGGATGTCGACCAAAGCCACGTCTTGAATGAGCGGGCATATACAAGGACACTCTAAAGGAAACTCTGGGTCCTAGGACAATGTGATGACAATGATAGTACTAGCTTAGAGATCAGACTAGACACACTAACCAGAAAATTTAGCAAGTCACTATCCTCAAATCTTATGTTGAAAATTCAGTAAGATAGTAATCCAAGCGTACCGAACTGAAAATTGAGCACGGGTGTAATCCGAAAATTACAAACTGAAAATTCAGCAATGTGACAACCTGAAATTACTATGCTGAAATTTCAGCAATGGTATAAGTGGGGCTGCGAACTAAAAATTCAGCAACAAGATACTCCAACAAAAATTCAGCAATATGATCCTATATGCAATGCATACTCTACTAACCCTAGATGTGACTCTAACCGAGGTGCAACACAAAAATCATATGCTAAACCTATGGGCTCTGATACCAAATTTGATGACACATGATTTAATGTCAGCATGCAACGTGGAGATTATGAAAGAGTCCATAAAGTAATTCACATGCCGGCATAGGATATACCTTGGAAAAAAGATGAAGGATATACCTTGGAATCCACCACCAAACAAGCTTCTACCCTTCCACAATTTAATTAGAATAGAGGGTTTTTCAAAAAAAAAAAAAAACAACCTAGAAAACAAAGAGGAAAATTCCTTCACACAAGAGAGCTTTTCTCTTCTTTTTTTCTCCTCAAATCTCCACTAGGGTTGGAACTCCACCCTCCCTGTGCTTTTATAATTAAAAATTTAGAATTAAAATCCACCATAATTATAACCATGCCACTCACTTAAGCGGCCCATCGTCCAAAATAAGAAAACTAAAACATATATTATCAATCTCAACCATCAAATAACTCCTAAAAATACCAAAAACCATAAAGAAAGCAAGATCAAAGTCCAAGGGCCCCAGATGTAAAAGATACGGTGGCCCGATGGCCTGATTGACAAGATCCAACGGTCAGATCGACACGAAATTGAAATCCTATGACTAAAATAGTCTCCTAAGCAGCTCATGTGCATCATCCCAAAGTGGGGTCCTCCTGATGCACGCCCAATGCATGTGGGGTCTTCAAAATGGCCCGGCAGGCCCCATCTGGAACTCGTCTCTCATCCACAAAAAAAGCTACGCTGATGTGGGTGGTCGTATCCATCTCTGATACACCTGAGTGCGTCCTCTGATGTCCCCATCACCCACTAGATGAGCTTCCAGATCTCTTACTTGACGTGTTCCAGGAGTTCCATTGTAGCCCACAGGGGAGCTCAACTGTATAATTAGCTTTCAAAAGCTCACTGATTGTCTAAGAACACTTTACATTTACTAGGATTCCAAGTAAGAGTATTTGAACAATGGTAATTCACCCAATTGGAAAAAAGAAAAAAGAAAAAAGAAAAAAAGAAAAAGAAAACAGAGCTGCCCAATCTGCCATGGAAGAAAAAAGATAAAACAGGAACATGCAGTGGTTTTGAAATCAAAGAAGAACATACCTTCACGCTTTTGGGTTTCCTCCTCTTCACGCAGCTTGGTCAGCCGCTCCTCCTCTGATTTTATATAGAAAAGCAGCTTCCTTTTCTTCTCCATATCCTGTCTCCGCATGACTATAAGCTGCCTGATCCTGTCCTCCCCCTCTTTCTTCAGTCTGTTATATTCTGCTTCTCGTCGGCTGGTGATTCTATTCTGTAATATATACTGCAATAAAAAGAAAGAGTGGCCAGAGAAAAATAACAATTAAATGAATTATAGGTGAAAAACTGCAAGGACCATCTATTAAAGATGATTAATCTGAGACACCAAAAAAAAAAACAAAATGATTTGGCACGGAGGTTCTGACAAGCAGAATGAACAGACCTTGTTGTCCAACATCCGGGCCAGCCTATTTTTCTCTTGAAGGTCGCCTGCATGATGTTGCCTGCTGAGCTCAATTTCTTGCTGCAAAAAGTTTCAAAGAAAAAGCTGGATTAGATTTGACATAGCCTGAAAATTGATTATGAGTAAAGGTGCCGTTTGGGATCACTTGCACATCGGGATGGATTCAGCGACAATCTGCCATGTGTTTGTGATGTAGAGCGGGTCGCGGACAATTACATGGCAAAGATGGATCAGAAAAGGCCCGGTCGGCGACAGAAGTGATCTGGACCATCAGACCTTAAATCAGGCGTATCTCGCAATCCGGGATGAGTTAGCGGACGAAAAATATATGATTTTGGGTAGAACGTAGAACGAGCTACTAGCCAACCAACCCAGCTACGCGGGTTGGTTGCGACGCTCGGAATTGCGAGAAACCCCTGATTTCACGGTCGTTTCCCTGTTTCAATTTCGTTTTTACTATAAATAGTAAGTTTTAGTTTGCTTATAACTCTTCATCCGTCGGGCTTTAGGAGTTGCGCCCAACGTGAAAAGAGCTTAGAATAATTAGGAGAACAGGTTGGTGAAGCCAAATAGGACACTTACTATTTTTGGCCGAAAACCTTGCGCACTAGTAGACATCACGACCGTCTATAAATAGTAAGTTTACTATTTATAGTAAGTCGCGAATTCTAGGAGTCCTAGTTGTAGTTTGATTCTAATTTCTTTCCATTGCTTAGTACCCTTATTTAAAGGGTTGTGAACTCGTTTTTATGGATTCATTAATCTATTTCGAATTTATTTAGAATTTATTTCTATTTTCTGCTCTCTTTTCTCGTGGATTCGAGAAGTCTCTGTGAGGAGTCCAGAGAAGTTCCGTGGATTCGGAATAGTTATCCTCTTGAGGAAGACGGTGCTCGACCTCACGTCCTCCCCTGCGTCAGTTTGGTATCAAAGCGAGGTTTCTCCTCGGGTCGATGGCTTCTAACGACGGGTCGGGCAACAATCCCATAGGCGGTGCTCCAGGAAATTTTCCTTTAACGGCGGCAACTTTCCAAGCAGCGCAGCAAGAGAATCGGCAAGCCATGCAAGGGCTGCAGGCTTCCATGGACCGCATAGCGAATCTCTTAGCAGAAACCCTAGGGCAACTCCGTGTTCCTGGTGGTAATCCTCCACCACCAATTGCTGAAACCCGTAATCGCCCTGATCGCAGGATAATCCCAGCAGTGCATCCAAGGGCCGTCCCTGAGGACGGGGGCTCCAGTGAAGAGGAGATCGATGACGTGATCTTCCAACACCCCAGGCAAGGCGGCGATCGGGTAGATCGAGACTTCAAGATACGGGTTGATATTCCTAACTTCAATGGCCAGCTACACATTGAGGATTTTCTCGATTGGCTTTCTGAAGTTGAGCGATTTTTTGACTATATGGACATCCCTGAAACAAAGAAGGTCAAGCTTGTGGCCTACAAGTTGAAAGGAGGAGCTTCAGCTTGGTGGGAACAACTGCAACTCGCACGAACCAGGCAGATGAAAGCACCAATCCGCACATGGCAACGAATGAAGCAGCTACTACGTGCCCGATTCCTCCCTAGCGATTACGATCAGGTATTATTCCAACAATACCAAAATTGTCGACAGGGTAGTCGGTCGGTGAGAGAGTACGCAGAAGAATTTTACCGCCTGGCGGCGCGCAACGATTTGGTCGAGACTGAATCGCAGCAAGTCGCCCGATTCAACGGTGGATTGCGTATGGCGATCCAGGATCGGGTCCAGATGCAGTCCGTCTGGACGATGAATGATGCGATCAAGTTGGCTACTCGGGCAGAAGCGCAACTTGAACGTTCTAACACACGGGCCTATCCTACTGCGAGGATCACTGCGGCAGGTCCACCCCAGGGAGCTCCACAGCCTAAGGGGAAGGAGCCCGTAGGAGCACGCACTCAACCTCCTATGTCTGAGAACCGAGATCAGGGAAGCGGGCAAGCTAGACCCCAAAGGGGCGTATCGACTGCTGCTGGCACAAGTACAATCCCGAACCCTTATGCTCGGCCAAGGCCCAACAACTGCTATCGTTGTGGCCAGCCCGGCCACCTGTCAAATACTTGTCCCCAGCGAAAAGTGGCAAACCTCGCCATTAATGATGGTAGTGCTGATAACGCTTATGAAGATCCAGATATTGAAGAACAGGAGCATACCGCCGAGGACGAGGTAGATGATTCAGATTGGGTTCAGCAAGATCACGGCGAGTCGCTCGTCGTGAGGCGGCTATTATATGCGCCAAGAAAAGAAGTGCATCCACAGCGGCATAACATCTTCCGCACTAGGTGTACGGTGAATCGAAAGGTTTGTGATGTGATCATTGACAGTGGAAGCAGCGAGAACATTGTCTCCAGGGGCATGGTGGAAAAATTGCAATTGAAAACAGAGCGTCATCCCTCTCCATATACAATCGGTTGGATCAAGAAGGTCAGCGAAACAAAGGTAACTGAACGGTGCACCATATCCTTTTCAATTGGCAAACATTATAAGGATGAAGTAGTATGCGATGTGGTTGACATGGAAGCATGTCACATACTACTCGGTCGACCCTGGCAATCTGACCGTGACGCCACTCATAAAGGGCGAGATAACATATATATCTTCGTCAAGGACGGCCGGAAGACCATATTGGCCCCTATGGATCCAGAAGGACCACCTGAAACTTCTAAAGTGGATGGTCGTTTTCTCTTAACCATTCGGGACTTCGTGGAAGAATCCAAAGAAACAGGACAGACTTATGCATTAATTGTAAAAGGGGAAGAACTCGAGCCTACCATCATCCCTGAAAGACTAAGGCCCTTGTTGCATGAATTCCAAGAAATCTGGCCCGAGGACCTTCCCGATGGGTTACCCCCTATGCGAGATATCCAACACCATATCGACCTTGTCCCTGGGTCCAGTTTACCTAATCGTCCTCATTATCGAATGAGCCCGAATGAGTGCGAGATTCTGCAGGGACAAGTGGAGGAACTGATCCGTAAGGGTCTTATTCGAGAAAGCATGAGCCCATGTGCTGTACCAGCTCTGCTAACTCCAAAGAAAGATGGGAGTTGGCGCATGTGTGTCGACAGCCGGGCCATCAACAAGATCACCATAAAATACAGGTTTCCTATACCACGGTTGGATGATATGTTGGATATGCTAGAGGGCGCAAAAATATTCTCTAAATTGGACTTAAGGAGCGGCTACCATCAGATTCGAATACGCGGCCGGGTGATGAGTGGAAAACAGCCTTCAAGACCAAGGAAGGATTGTACGAATGGATGGTCATGCCTTTCGGTCTTTCTAATGCGCCTAGCACATTCATGAGGTTGATGAACCAAGTTCTGAAACCTTTCATTGGGCGGTTCGTTGTGGTTTATTTTGATGATATTTTGATATACAGTCAAGACGAAACCACCCATATGGAGCACCTCAAGAAAGTCCTTCAAGTGCTCACTGAAAATAAATTGTACCTCAATTTAAAAAAGTGTAGCTTCATGACTGATAGCCTATTGTTTCTGGGTTTTGTGGTTACATCCACGGGCATTCGAGTGGATGAGGAAAAGGTGAAGACAATCAGAGAATGGCCGGTTCCCAAAAATATTCACGAAGTACGAAGTTTCCATGGACTAGCGACATTCTATCGTCGGTTCGTGAAAAATTTCAGTAGCATTGTGTCACCGATCACAGATTGCATGAAGAAAGGGCAGTTTCAGTGGACTGACGAAGCCGACAGGAGCTTTGCCGAAATCAAGCGCAGATTATCCACGACCCCGGTTCTTGTACTTCCCAACTTCGACAAACTGTTTGAAGTCGAATGTGATGCCTCATATGTCGGGATTGGGGGAGTTTTGTCTCAAGAAGGTAGGCCGGTAGCCTTCTACAGTGAGAAACTTAGTGATGCACGCAAGAAGTGGTCTACATATGAGATCGAGTTGTACGCGGTGGTCCAGGCACTGCGACACTGGCGACATTATTTGATTCAAAGGGAATTCATACTTTACACGGACCATCAAGCCCTCAAGTTTATTAATAGTCAAGCTAACATTAACCGTGTGCATGCTAGATGGATCTCATTCTTTGCAGGAATTCACATTCGTGCTAAAGCATAAGTCAGGGCAACAGAACAAAGTAGCCGATGCGCTGAGTCGCCGTGCAACTTTGTTAGTCACTATGAGCAATGAAGTTGTCGGGTTCGATCGCCTCAAAGACATATATGCCGACGACGACGACTTCAAGGACGCATGGGTTAGATGTCAGGAAGGTCACCCCGGTGACTTACATATACAAGACGGGTTCCTTTTTAAGGGAAATCGACTATGTATCCCAAAGAGTTCGCTAAGGGAACAGATAATCCAAGAGCTACATGGAGGTGGCCTCAGTGGACACCTTGGGCGAGACAAGACGCGAGCTCTTGTGGAAGAACGGTATTACTGGCCGCAATTGGTACGTGATGTGGGAAAGGCAGTCCAACGCTGTTATATTTGTCAGACTTCCAAGGGGCAATCTCATAATACGGGCCTCTACACCCCGTTACCCGTGCCTGACGGCCCTTGGGAGGATTTATCTATGGACTTTGTGCTTGGTCTCCCACGAACACAACGCGGCATGGATTCGGTGTTCGTGGTAGTAGATCGTTTTTCCAAGATGGCGCACTTTATTCCATGCAAGAAGACTCTCGATGCAACACACGTGGCGAATCTATTCTTCAGAGAAATTGTGCGGCTACACGGGGTTCCCAAGACTATTACTTCCGACCGTGACACGAAGTTCATAAGCCACTTTTGGCGGACTTTGTGGACTCGATTCGATACACGCCTTCAGTTCAGCAGCGCGTACCACCCACAGACTGACGGTCAAACTGAGGTTGTGAATCGCACGTTGGGGAACCTCCTTCGATGTATTTCAGGGGAAAAACCGAAGCAGTGGGATTTGGCCTTGTCTCAAGCGGAGTTTGCATTCAACAACATGGTGAACCGCTCGACAGGAAAATCCCCGTTCCAAGTTATCTACGGACGAGTACCTCGCCATACACTAGACTTGGTCCCTCTGCCCAAGCTCCCAGGCATGAGCATTGCAGCAGAATCATATGGCAGACAAAATCATGGGCATTCATGCGGAGGTACAGAACAAGCTACATGCCTCGAACGAAAAGTACAAGGAGCAAGCGGACAAGCATCGGCGACAGAAAGTGTTCGAGGTGGGCGACCAAGTAATGGTCCATCTGCGCAAAGAAAGATTTCCGACCGGAACGTACAACAAGTTGAAGAATAAAAAGATTGGACCGGTACCAATCATCCAAAAGATCAATGACAACGCTTATGTTGTTGATCTTCCAGATGATATGGCGATCTCACGAACTTTCAATGTTGCGGACCTGACTGAGTATCATGAACCAGCGCATAATGATAACTCGAGGACGAGTTCTTTTGAAGTGGAGGAGACTGATGTAGAGCGGGTCGCGGACAATTACATGGCAAAGATGGATCAGAAAAGGCCCGGTCGGCGACAGAAGTGATCTGGACCATCAGACCTTAAATCAGGCGTATCTCGCAATCCGGGATGAGTTAGCGGACGAAAAATATATGATTTTGGGGTAGAACGAGCTACTTTAGCCAACCAACCCAGCTACGCCGGGTTGCGACGCTCGGAATTGCGAGAAACCCCTGATTTCACGGTCGTTTCCCTGTTTCAATTTCGTTTTTACTATAAATAGTAAGTTTTAGTTTGCTTATAACTCTTCATCCGTCGGGCTTTAGGAGTTGCGCCCAACGTGAAAAGAGCTTAGAATAATTAGGAGAACAGGTTGGCGAAGCCAAATAGGACACTTACTATTTTTGGCCGAAAACCTTGCGCACTAGTAGACATCACGACCGTCTATAAATAGTAAGTTTACTATTTATAGTAAGTCGCGAATTCTAGGAGTCCTAGTTGTAGTTTGATTCTAATTTCTTTCCCATTGCTTAGTACCCTTATTTAAAGGGTTGTGAACTCGTTTTTATGCATTCATTAATCTATTTCGAATTTATTTAGAATTTATTTCTATTTTCTACTCTCTTTTCTCGTGGATTCGAGAAGTCTCTGTGAGGAGTCCAGAGAAGTTCCGTGGATTCGGAATATTTATCCTCTTGAGGAAGACGGTGCTCGACCTCACGTCCTCCCCTGCGTCAGTTTGGGGCACTTTGGGGATCAGACACCATGTTAAGATGATTCCATTTGCCACCTCTTTCCGCCCAAAACTGCAAGTGGGTTCCCATTTAGCAATTTGAGAAGAGCAAGACCAAACCCCTGCTAAAGCACCAGCTTCAAAAGGCACCCTAAAGAACTGAATTCAACCACAAAAGGTTTGAAGCAAACCAGTTGTTCACGTTCATGGAGTATCTTTTCTTCCACCAAACGCTGTTGAAATGCGGCTGCAATCAAAGGACCCTCCTCTTCTCTTTTGGCTCTTTCCATATAATCCATTGTTTTGGCTAGTTTTTGCAATTTCTTTTCCATTTCCTGGCGCTCTCTGAGTTGTTCACTCAATGCCAACTCAATCAAGGTCTGCTTCGTCACTTTTTCCTGCAAAACAAAAAATCCAAAAATTTTACAAACTAGCATTAATTGCACACAGTTGCAACAAAAACATGGCAAAACATGTCCACTGGTTCCATCTATTCATTTGATGCACTCAAGAAAATACCAATTTCTACTTTACTGCCAACAACAAATCACAACTAGTAATATACTCAGATGGCAATTTTCCTCTCTTTTGTCTTAAAAAAAGAAAGACAAGTTAGATATAACTTAACTATAAGCAAATAACAAGCATGGACCCCTAGTTCATTCAACCAGTTCAACTTAATCTATTACAAGGGCATATACTGAGTAAGCCTGAAAATGAAGCAAATATATAGAACTTACCCCCTCAATGACTGGCTTCTTTCCTTTCCTCTTTCTACCCATCTCAGCTTCAAGTAAAGCTTGGGCTTCTTCAAGTTCCCTCTCCTCTATCTCTCTGCGTATCCTCTGCTCTTCCCTTCTGGTATACTCAGAAGCCAGTCTCTTTCGTTCTGCCTCCTCAGTAATTTTTTGTAGTTTTAATCTCTTAGTCTCTTCTTCGCGTTCCTTTAGGAAAAAGAGAACATATTATTGATGTGTACTTTATAAGAGGAAAATAGACATTCAAGCATGGTCTAAAAACCATTTGGTACCATCAACTGTTTGTATCGGCCACCAACAAGATGATCCTAGGGCCCAACTCGAAAGAACAGGCAGAGACTCGGCCAAATTCAGACGGGTTCATTATGACTGGGAAAGTCCCATAGGACTTGTCCAGATAGGTGATACATGCAGTAAGACTAAATCTGTATCAACCAAGAATCATGTATATTGGATTTTCAGACCAACTAAGCGCAATTAGTCCAAATTCTGTCAGTATCTACGGTGTCACCTAGAGCTGACCAAGTTGGGAACCAAAATAATTGATTCATCAAAGTCCATCTGTTCAGACAGAGCAGCAACTGTCAGATGATTACCATTTCCAGCATCTGCCGTTCTTGTTCTTCCTTGCGTCTCTCAATGATTGACTTCCGGGCAAGAAGTCTCTTGTGTTCCCTATCAACAGTGTCTGCTAAGACAGCCAAGGTATCAGTTCCAAGCCGAGCTTGCACTGGAGGATAAATCATGTTCCTGGCTTTATTCAAAGATTCTGCAAAAATGGTCAGATGATCCCTGAGCCTGTCGGATTCTAGATCCTGAAAATAGAGACGACATCAGATGGCTAGAAACAACAGATTTTATGGGAAAGGCAACATACAATTCATCTTAGGTGTTCTTACATTCATGTTCAACCAGTCAGTCACACAATCATTGATGCGCGTTTGTTTGCAGGTGAACTTACCATACTACCAAAGAGAACAGCTCCCTTCAAGTGGTCAACTTTCATCGCAACAAAATTATATTTAACAGCATCCACTGAAATTTTCTCCACAACTGAGAAATCACAAAAGGGAATCATCCTTGATATCACCTCGATTTTCATGGTTTGATAAACCTGTGAAACCTGGAAAAGTACAAAATAACTTCTCAGCAAGCATGTAATAACAGCAAAAAGGCTTGAACTGAGATATAGTTCCACCAACCTGCTGTAGCACTCTCAAGGTAGCAAGTTTTTCCAGAGCAGGAACATACTGTGATAGTTGCACTTCAGGAACAGAAGGAGCTGAAGAAATCTTGCCACCAAGCTTAGAGATCTTGGACAACAATGGCTGAACTTTCAACGCAAGATCTAATGGGAGGAATTCGTGTTCTAAAAGATGGAATAGGTCTTTTACTTCTTGTGAGACACATGTCAATACACCTTTGGAGGCCTGCAAGAAACAGACACTTCTCAGTAGAGATTGCTGACAACGAGAATATATCTTATTCATGGTTAAATAATCACCATTGTAATTTATCACATGCTAAAAAAACTTTAGGGGTATTGCGGAATAAACACCGAATAGCAAAATCTGTATTTATTTATTTTTTATTATTATTTTTTTTTAGTGAAATCTGTATAAAGAGTTAAGGGCCTCCAAATATCTCCAAATATAAGATTTTGAGGAATTCCTTTGCAGACAACAAAGATGCAATCAGAGAAGATCCAAATTCGGATCTGGTCAAACCAGCCCCTAATAACAATTAACAGTAGGATTATACTTGCAAAACATCAAGCAAGTCTCTCCTTTCAGATTTCCAAGGGGACAAATCCCATGGCTCAGATACATCAAACAAATCTCCCCCACACAACGGATCAATCACATCAGGCTAAGTGGGGATGGGGGGAAGATGACATATGTAGTGAACCAACTACATGATCTATTAAGCATAATTTTAGCCAAAAAAATTGCATCAACCACATCTAAAGATTTGTATATTTCAGACACTCACACACAGGCTGTTATCAAACAAAGCAATGCAGGAGCTGAGAAGAAGAACTCAAAATGATATTAAAACAATTTGAAATCTTACCAATTCTGAGAGGAGTGATGATCGTGAAAGCTGAAAAAAGAGAACCCCAACGTCAGATGGTGTGGACTGAATGGACGAGTAGCAGACCACCTGTGTGTGTGTGTGTGTGTGTGTGTGTGTAGCAAATAAAATCACATTACCACTTCTCTACTGTCTCGTTTGGGGTCAAGACTAAATCCTATAAGGCCAGCCATCCTTAAATTCCGCTCTTTCTCATTTTCAAGCTCTAAATGGGACGCACCATGCTTACGATCATATGGTGTAATAGAAAGGGCAGCCAATAAAACAGATGATGCTATCAATTGCAAATCCTTCTGGCTTAAATTCTTATTGTAACTTTTCTGAAGCGTGAAAAGCTTAAACCAAGCATAGGCATGATATAAGTGACTGTCCGAAACCCAGAATATCTCCGTTAACTTAGCATAATAGACAACCATCAAGGACGGCTTGGGGGTTTTCTTAACCATGCACATCAACCCATGAACATCTTCAACAGAACGAAAAGCCTCCTACACAACACCAGAAGGAAATGTAATAAGAAACAGTAGCTTGCACAATGACAAGCATATACATGTGAATCTTAAAACTTTGCAAACCTGCCAGAGTTCAAGCTCTGTTGCAATCTTAAGCTGCTCAAATCTGGTATCTAAGTACAGCTGCAAACTTTCTGGAGATGACAAGTCAGGTCTATCCCTTTGGTCTCTGTATTTGTTAAGATTAGCCAAGTGGTTTCGGATAATTTCACAGAGCCTACGAAATTCTGTCGTCCGTTTGTATTGCTTGCAGAACTGGAAGGCCCGGTGTGCCGTCATCTAACACATGAAAGCATACTTAGAATGATAAGTTGTTCATAATTTTACCCATAGAATAGCAGTTAATTTTAAGATTATAGCATGTGAAAACAAATCCACTATCTGAGGAGCCAGCCTAACATCCTTTTCTTCTTGATGAATTAAAATTTATCAAATTCAGAAGTTATAACAGAATATAAAGTTCATAAACAAGAAGTTTGATTTAATGCAAGTTTCATAACCTGCAAGAGTGACTAAAAAGCTTATACTGCCAAAAAAATATGTATATGGATTGTAGCTGATTTTTCACAAGAGTACTGTTTCAAATCTTGATCAAGATAAGATGTTCCCTAGAAGTAACATGCCACAATTTTGTGGAATGACCAAAGATGGCTCCTTCAGAGAGATAACACTGATTAGGGTTGAAAGGCCTTAAAAGAGGATGAGAGAGACTTAAAACGGACTTGAATCGATGTGAGGTGAGGATATATGAAGGTCTTCAATTAGCAAGGATGGGCCTTAGGATAATTGGCAAAACAGGATTCATAACGCCAAACCCAAGTAGCTGAGACAATGCTATGGTGGTAGTGGTGGCTTCTTCTTTTTCTTTTTCTTTTGCCTCATTAGGCACATCATGGTTGTCGAGAGAACTAAATCATAATTCCTCCTGAATGAGAAGACTCGACCAGGTCACATTAACATTCAAAGCCAAGAATTCCGATTCCAAGGAGTAAGTGTTGTGTTCGGCTAGGCCTCTTAACATGCTCCAGAGGGAAAATTCAATGGAATAGGTAAGAAGGTTGGAACAAGCAAGTTAAAAAATTAACAGAATCTTTTTCTTGATCAAATTGGAATGAGATTGAATAGCAAGAGCCACATAGAAATTTCAGATGTGAGACTCAACTTAAACCCAATCAGATATAAGGATCTTTTTTCTTTTCTTTTCTTTTCTTTTTTTGTTATCAGATATGAGGCCTCTTTATTGGGTTTTGGGTAGGCTCTTTACCACAACCTGTTTTCAATTTCGATAAAATGCCTGAAAAAGTTTCAATGCAACACTGACAATAAGTCAGTGACAGTGATACAGTCATTTAGATGTCTTCAAGAACTCTGCTGTTTACCAACTGATATTTAAATGTGGCTCACACATGCAACAACAGTTTCATATAAAAAAGCTCCCTCAACAAGAAATCAAGGCTTGATAAAGAAAGACAGCTTATTTAAGGGGGAAAATGAGCCATGCAAACACAAGTAAAACATTATGGACTATAGGCTGCCAACCTCAACCTAAGGCCCTGTTTGGTAGACACCTAAGAATGAGTTGATCTTATTTTAGTTAAGAGTAATTATGTAGTAGAGAACTCATAATGTATTAGGAATCAGGATCTCTAATATGAAGTAATTGTTAAGTAAGATGAGACAAACTCATTTCTGGCATCTTCCAAACATGACCAAAGTAATCACATCAATTGTAAGTTGATGCAAAATTCAAAAAGCTTGAGGAACAAAATCAAGAGATTCAACTGTAAGGGCCTCTGGATTGGGTGCAAACTAAGGGAATGCAAGGTCGTGACAAAAGCGAAATGCAAACGGACATCAGCACTAGCAGAAACAAACCCTTTGCACTTGTTTGTTTTGCTAAGTCCTCCAAACTGCTTTGACCTTGCATTTGAAAGTGTTTGGATTGCAATGTGACAAAGGGAAATCTCTTTTCCCTCCAAACTTGTCATTTAAAACATTACATTAGAGAAAAATTCTCTTTCGTCCATTTAACATTTTGAAGAAAAGGTTTTACTCCCTTGTTGAAATGGGAAAGGAAAGGAAAACACTTGGCTATTGCATCCTCCACTTTCCAAGCAACAACAAACATCTTATCTACGCAAACTAAATATTTTCCCCAGTTTGCAACCAATCGATACAGGCTCTAAAAAGTTGTACTAAATGCAAGCCCCTACTCTTATGTCTAAACATGAAAGGACAAAATCGTTTACCGCATATAAAGCTTCTAATTTTGAGTTGTTACGTAAAATTTCTAACACAGTCCTGTATGTTTCCCATAAAAATTTGAACCATGGAGTAACAAGCTCCCGGTCAGACCTATCTCGACCTTTCTCACCACTGACATAACTTAGCATCAAGTCTTCTGGCCTTTTGTCTGCTTCCAAATCATCAACATCCAGAGCATCTTCCAAGGCCTGTGCCTGGCTTCGAGCTTGCTCTGCTCTCTCGGTCGACAGCTGCATAAAATGCTTTATGACTTCCTCCAAAGAGTTCACATTTACTTGTTGACATACGATGCGATATTGTATCAGACCATCCTTAGCAAACCTTCCCCTTCGCATGTCCACACACAGTTCTACATACTTGAACATAATCTTTTCCAGGGTCTTCTGCCATGCCCTGTACCTCTTTGAAGTAATCAGGTCATGAAGTGCTTGCAATGCAGCTTGCTTCTGACCAACATTGATTAGTTCTGCAATCATGCAAAGTAAAATTAGAAATGGGTCCAAAATAACAGAAAAACAGGCTACCACATTCCATGTGAAGCAATTATGTTGTATAATATGGCAGTAAAAACCCATTAGATGAACTAAAGTCATTAAGATGTCAACAAAAACACATTCATCTATTTCAATTGAATCCCCACAACAAAGAAGGAGATCAAGATCCAACGACCACGAAATTGAGATTTTTACTTTCAACATTTCATCATCATCATCATCCTCGTCCTCATCTAAGCCATATCCCAAGTATTTGAGGTTGGTTACTTTCAACATTTGAAATTGGAAAGGACCGAAACATTAAAAAGGAAAAACAGCACAGAGAAACAAAATAGATACTTTCCTTCATAGGCACAACAGATCAAGTGCAAAATACCACCACGGGTTGCAAATCATACGGCTGAGCCAGGCAGGGATTGTCCATGTCCAGCACAAGGGATTAGGATCCAGGCCTGAATCTAGCCCAAGCCTGCCAAGAACTAGAAAACAGGGACCATTCCATCCTGTCATAGGGAAAGGACACCCGAGACCCGCCCAAGACAGTCCATGGAAATCAAGCCGGACCTGAGCCCAAACCAAGCTCCAATCCAGCATGAATCCATGCTTGTGTGCAGCCCAAATCCATCTCCAATCCACATAGCCCAAGTACTTCATATGATGGGTGAGAACTTTATAATCATATACTAATAATGGCAATAGATATTACTTCCCAGACCAGCCAGGCATGAGGCTAAGCATGCTAGACCAGAATCCAGCATTAGCAATCTGCTCAGAACTCCAGGCCCTAGCCTTATCCATGGGCCTAAACAACCACCCCAAACCAGACCATAAGAAGGCTGGACACAGACAAGGCTTAGGCCACCTCTATCCACCAAAAGTCTGCCAATGCAAATGAAACAGAAATAAGATAATCTACATCTAGTAGAAATCTGTTGTCAGTTTCAGATAGCCACAGTCGTACAGTCACTAAGAACATTCAAGAACACTCAAATGGAATCATAACCATAGATACTGCCACTTCAACAAAATACCCACAACCTAGACAGGGTCAGCAATACATGCCCAACTCACATGGTCCATCAGGAATGATCAGATATTGTGAAAACAAACAAGCCAGAAAGCATAGAGAAGACAACAAGTGGGTCAAAGTTTTCCACCAAACCAAGAGAACCCAAAGTACCAACACAACAACAAGCAATCTGAAGCAGCACCTACAAATTTGAGAAACTAAAAGGAATGAAAAATACAGTCCACAAAAAAGTCCATGTAGCTAACCCACACGAACAAAACTGGAATTTCAAGAACTATCAGCTAACCAAGCATTTATAATTTTGCATGAATGGAACAAGAAAATAATAGAAAGTCACTAACCTTCGGCACGCTTCAGAGCATTCTCTGGCTTCGCAAAAGTTGCCATCATTATAAATCAGCTTCTTGCCTGCTCAAAAGAAAGCAGGCGCAAGAGCAAACCCCGTGCGTCTGCAAAACAAACTTTGATCATTGCAATTTTTCCATTTTTTTTCTTTTTTTAATGATATGATAATTGCAAGTCAACAAGGTAAAAGCATTAATTGCAAAAGAACTAGAAAAATGGGAATTACAGGTGTGTAAAGTTTGCTGCTTCCAAGGGCTCCTTACATGTAATTTGGAGCCCATTTTCAATGGGCCTGAGCGTTCATCTAATGATTAATATTGAATATGGGGGGTGACCCAAAAATCTCCCGTCAGAATATACCAGACATACAAATGGATAGTGGAGAATACTACAAAGTAATGGTCCACATTCAACGAAAATTACACCAGAGTGGTTAGAATCATCTTGTCATGGAAATTTTTAGGGGCCCCCATCCACAGCAGGCCCAAGCAGACCAATCGGGATCAACAAACATAAGCCCCCATTAAACTCAATCTGCGGAGTAGAAACTGTAAATTTCTATTTTCGACGAGGGATGAATATGGTTGTCTTGATAGGACACACAATATGAGGCCGAACCAGCCCAATCCAAAAAAAAAAAACCGCATATTGGCACCAGCATGGACCTAGTAGGACCATAAAGGCCCAATATTTGAATTTTCTATATTTCTCTCATTTTTCCTCATCTATTTTTTTCAACCATGGAGGACGCTTAGAAAGTCATTTTAGACAAGATCTAAGCCTATTTTGGGAATCAAAACAAAAGATTTGAGTGGGATTCAAGGAATTGAAGCAGAATGGACCATTATACGAAAATTAGCAGAAAAAAAATGGTAAACCATCATGTTTTATTTTTTATGTTTTCATCTTCTATTGTTGTATTTAAATGCACTGGGCCCTTGTTCCCCAAAGCATGCTTGATTTGGGTTCAACTAGGGCGCTTTTGGTTGACTTTCAACAGGCCAAGCCGACCAACAGAATTCTTATCGAAGAATGGGATATATTATTATACACATGTCAAATGCAAGAGAGAGAGAGAGGAGAGAGAGAGAGAGAGAGAGAGAGGAGAAGAAGAAGAAGAAGAATCTTGCATATCTAATTTTTCCCTTTCTTTTGATATTTTCCTTAATTCTTTGGCTTAAAAAATTTCGATTGGTACAGGGTAGATACTAATGCGCAACAGCTGTATCGTTATCTTTTTCCCAACCAGGCAAATACGTGCCTCCGATACCAATATTCAGAACCATGGGCAGGAACAGTAGCCTCTGTTTTTGCCAGAATAAACGCCTGCAAAATCTCACTGACTACTAGCTTTTTCAAAACTAAAACCCAAATCTTCGGTTTAAAAAAGTAGTTTTTCCTCAAAGATGCTGCCTGCAATAGTTACCAATTTCAAATAATCATTCCAAGTAAGATTTAGAAATGGAAAGTTTCTTCAGATTTTTGTGTTCTCTGTATCTAATGTGTTCATTCCTGAATCTTATGATTATTATCAGAGAGGTTAGTCCCATTCTTGCATGCATATACACACCAATGGACAAATCCGCCTAGCATGCGTGAGGATTTATCCAAACTTTGCAACAGAGGGGCCCACCATGTAGATGGCTTGGCCCAAAAATCAGGTTACTCCACTCATCAGGTGCGACATGCAGGTAAATCGACTGCAGACAGTTGGCCCATCTTCTTATCTATCCAGTTCTTTCGCATTGTAGCTGTCTGATGGGTCAGTGGAGAGGCCTGATCTTTGGGTCAGGCCATCTATCATACAGTCAGCACCACCCATTGAACGGCTTGGAAATCCCACACGTGCCGCATGGCAGGCACACACATGAATGAGAAATTTGTAGACCACTCAAACAAATTCATGACAAAAAATAAAATAAAAACATCTCGTAAGGAACAGTGCCAGTATTTAATAAACTCATACTCAAAGAGTACAATATGCTTAAACACAACAGACCAAACAAATCCTATCCAGTGTTTCCTGGACACTGCCACTTTCTGGGTTTTGCCATGCCAACATTAGGGGACACTCGGGGAGTCCTGGACATGACATGGCACTTTCAGAGCTGTACGGATGAAGTGTCTTAGTGATGTCATTGAAAACTGCTGCCTGTCAAACACATTTTGAGTGAGGTGTCCAAACATACTCGTCACAAAGCTTTCCTAGCATCTTTCTTGATTTTTTTAATGTAAATTTGTGGAACTCCGGATGTTGTTCGTGAAGAAGCTTAAGTAAACTTATTTTCTCAAATTCACCATCAAGCAAATCTCTACTCAGCTGTATATTCCATACCACTGAGATGCCATTGCCGGAGACTTGATCATTCATTAACTATCATCTTTCACCACCCAGAATAACAGTGAAAAGGCTAGTTTAAGGGCCCAATCTCCATACCAATAATCCTTCCAAAATCTAATTCTCAAACCATCTCCTAAGAGATAATCAACGTTTTGTGGAATTGCTTCCTCAATTCTGAATAAAACCTATCAGGCACCATGTGCCCGATATGAAGAGGCCTTAGTAAACCAGACCCCATTCCAACCACCATATTTGCATGAAATAATGCGAGAGCAAAGATGATCCGGCTCCACACACAATCTCCATAGCCACTTGCCCAAGAGTGCCATATTCATAACCTTTAGCGACTTGATACCTACTCCAACTTCAAACGAGTTTCCTTCCATTCAACAAGATGAAATTTATGAAGATTCTTCATCCCTCTCCAAAAAAGTCTCTGTCTTCCCCAAAATTGACACCGGGCATGGAAAAGTGACAAAATACAAGGGCATATAGGAGAGAGCCAATTTGATTAGGGTGATACTTCCCCCCAAAGGTAGACATCACCTTTCCACGCAGAAGATTTTACATCTTTAGATGGCTTGCTGTTACAAAGCAGAAGGCCGAGGTATGTTCCCAGCATCATTCTAGCTCTACATCAAAAAGATAGAGCATAGGAATCAACCTCTTCCTTCTACAAAGGATACCTATAATCTCACTCTTTTGGAGATTGAGTTTTTGGCCTGATTGCTGTCTTGCAATAGTCTCAGATTTTCCTAACACCGCTTCAAAACATATAAGCACTACCAGTCTTGAATTCCTGACTTGCATCTCATTTGCATCATAGAAGATAATCATGTCATCAGCAAATTGTAGGTGCAAAATCTGAAAATTTGCATTTTCAACTTTAAAGCCAACTTTAAAGCCCCCTCAATAAGGTTTGTTGCTCTAGCTCTAGCCGTATTCATCATCATGCTTAAATGCTTCAACAATCACCACAAAGAAAAGGGGAAAGAGGGTCCTCTTGCCGAAGCACCCTAATGCCTCTAAAAAACACTTGGGAGACCCATTTATAATCACCGAGTAATGAACTGACTCCTTGCATTCCATCATTCATAACCTCCTTCTGTGACCAAACCCCATCCACCTTAACATGTAATCCAGGAACTTCCAATCCACATGATCGTTGGCTTTTTCCATGTCCAATTTGCAGAAAATCACTTATTTGCACACTCTATATCTGAAGTCAAGACACTCATGAGCCACCAAGGCACCTTTAAGCATCTGCCTCCAGTAGATAAATGCCCTTTGAGCTCTAAGATCACCTTACCATACACTGATATGAATCTTGTAGTCATCAGCTCTGCGAGGATCATATAAGGACACATGAGTAAGATGATCGGCCTAAAATCTTTAAACCCCTCAGCCCCCTCAGGGATAAACATAATAAAAGATGAACCCATCTCCTTTAGAATATTGATGATGGAATGAAATTCGAATGCAAAGTTCAGCACATCCAATTTGATTACATCGCAAAAATATAGAAAGAAAGCTATACAATATGCCTCAAGATTAGGAGCTTTGGCACTGCCTAGCTATTTGATAGCTGCAAACACCCCTTCCTCCTCATAAGGCCTTTGTAGCCACTCTGCATCCTTAGAGGCCGCCTGTCAAAAGCTAGGCTATTAAGCTGCGGTCAGCTCCAAGTTTCCCCAAAAAGGAGCTTAGGAGTAAAAATCAACAATAGATTTACAAATAGGTTCACATTTTTAAATTCTTTGTCCATTTACCACAAGACTTTGGAACCTGTTGCATCTTCTAAGGGTGTTAGCTATGGCATGAAAAAAAAAATTCATATTCTTATCACCCACCATCCATCTCCAGCATTTTGTTCTTCTTTTCTCACCTTTTACTCAAAGTCTAGCTTGATCCTGGTTTGACAATTTCTCTCTTCATGTAAGTGCACAGTTGTCCCCTACTTTCTGTCCAAAGCCTGAATCTCGTCGAGAATGGAAGCTTTTACCCTTTCGATTTCCCCAAAATGACATTCGCACCATTGCTTAATGCAGCCTTTAAGCAATCTGAGTTTAATCGTCAATCTTTTATCTGCTCTCCTTCACTTTCCACAAACTCTTGTTCTTCAACCCACATCAACTCGAACCAAAACGGAGCTAGATCCCATGATTTCGTGCACGAAACGAGCAGAACGGGGCCATGATCTAGAGTGGCCCTTGCTAGTCCTCTTTGAGAAACATCCAGGTGGAACATCCGGGTGGAGCTACTTCCACTTTGAGGACACAACAAAGCTATCAATTCTCATCAACAACAGATCAAAGTTGCAGGGGAGTATATCAGACACTACTACTTTTTTTTTATATCTTGACCTGAGGATGACAGGACAGGAATCACAGGATAGGAGAAGTCACTGACATATTAAAGACTTTAAATAGAATGAACATTGTAATTTATGCAAGTGCTCAGGTATGTAATATAGAATAAATAATAGAAAACACCTACACGTGAGATATTTTGATATTACATCCATTCTAATATATCTATCATTGATATTAGATAGTTAGAAAATTAAATCTATGCGTTTGTAGTCAATTCCAGGTTATCAGGTTCATAAATTCATCAGCCCAATACAACTTTCTCACCAAAGAGTGGACCGTAACACCACCATAAACATGTTCAAAATTATAAATGAATGCATATTTGGAATATTTAGACTTTTCCGGATTTAATGGATATTTTTTCATTTTTTTCTTTTGACAAAAAAATTTGACCATTACAAGGGTCGTATTGGCCGTTACTGACCCACATCAGCCGTTACGGACCCGCATCGGCTGATACGGGTCGTAACCGTATCAGTAATGGTGGGGACTATTAGCCCGTTATGTCCACCGTTACTGCAACAATACACCTTGGCCATTGTACAACTTCAGGCACCTCACATATACCACTCGTACCATAATTCAGCTTCAAGTGCTCACATAAGCCGTGTATGCCACATGTGTCACTATTCATCTCTGAGCATACCACGTATCACATGTGCTAATCTAGCACATGCCAGTGGTTGCCTAAAAAATTTTCTAAGAATTTATTTATTTTTTGCCGAACAACAAACTTGAAAATAAATCCTAAATTTTTAAGAAAAACTTGTTGAAAAAAAAAAAAAAAAAACAAAGAAAATAATATTTTCTTTCCCACAATTTCTTGGAAATAAGGTTTCCCAAGAAACATTATTTCCTTTCTCACGCTTTTCTTGAATCCAAACAGGCCCTTATGGAATACTTAAGTAGTGCATGAGCTACATAACATGTAGCATAAGATATAGATTACTACTAAATATATAATAAAATAATAGGAAAATAGGCCAAATAACAAAAATAAAGATAAAAACAGTAACAAAAAGAGAGATGACTAGGTACACCAGTTGTATCATAAATTATGATACAACCATTGTTTTCCCTCCAAACATTCACGTGTAGGATATGCATTCCATCAAAAAGGTGGAACACCACGATAATCATCAAAAATTAAAACCAAGTCAATAAACTCATCAGTTTGGACCAAATCACCAATGTTACCTAGATCACAAATGAGTCTATATATAAAACTACATTGCATGAACTTTTTCTAAACATTATAGTGCATAAAGTTGGTGTATGTATTGGAGCAATGCGCATTATCCTTACACCCAACATACGACATACCAAAGTAAGTAGCGTACCAAGTACCTATTCCAATACCATGCCAAAATGGCCTACGATCCAGGTAACCTTGATTGGGACACAACATCAAAATCAATGCAAAACCCTGGTATGACTCAGTGTACAAGCGTGGCCCACCCAACGTATGAATTGGACCTAACTCAATTCAAGGTGATAATCATGGTGTGCCCCACCCACTTAGGAGTATCAATGGGCCAATGCAATCAATGGGT
Source organism: Magnolia officinalis (assembly GCA_021015155.1). NCBI lineage: Eukaryota > Viridiplantae > Streptophyta > Magnoliopsida > Magnoliales > Magnoliaceae > Magnolia > Magnolia officinalis. The sequence continues at coordinate 58,196,904 of JAJHSJ010000002.1, read as the reverse complement.
ACCCATTGGGCCGGGTATGAGTGTCGATGTGGGTTTGGGTTTTTCTTTTCTTTAGCCAAATTAATAAATGAGCAAGTGTGGGTATACCCCAACCCATACCCGAACCCACTTATGTATAGATAAATAAAAAATAAATAATATAAATATATATTCCATGTATTAAAATATTTGACCATCTAAATGTTTCAAAAAATATTGGAACATCTAAATCAAACCTACCATCTATTTTGATATAGCCATGTGGCCTACCTGAGGTGTAAAAACGGCTTATGATGCAAGTGCTAGCATGTAGGATCATGTACAATTTATATACCAAACCAAAAGTTTTCGTGTAGAATTTATATACCAAATCAAGATTGCAATAAAATAGGGAATTATTGATGCTCAAATTGTGTATGAAACTTGATGCGCGGCACTTAGAAATTGTAAATGTGGCAAACAATATCTCAAATTAAACGTAAATTGTCAAATTTATTGTCTGTAAGTAATAGACCTAAAATCAAATTGGTTGAACAATCTTAACCCGCAATTCCTAAACACATGTTTGTTGAAATAGGACCATTGAATATTTTTCACTTTTAAAAATCCAAAACCCATTCACCAATCCGACAAATAGACAATAATAAAAGCTTATTTTTGGTTCATTCTACATCTAATCTAAGGCCCACAATTTGGACGGTTTATATTTTCATTACTTGCACTTCAAGTGTGCAATTTCACTATGATAGCACTTTGGTTTCAATCATATGATGGATTAAATTCAACATGAAGAAGTTTTCTAGTGTTTTAAACCTAAAATAGAATGCTATCATGCTATATTCTATGTTTCTTGAAAAAAAAAAAAAAAACATAATTTTTTATTTTTCTATAAAATTTAATCTTTCGAGTTAATTTGGAGGGGAGGGAAGGGGAGGGGAGGTTAAATCTCAAATCATAAATAGGTACCTGATACCCTAATAAGTACATAAACACCTTACAACGGTATGATATGGGTGCAATTTCAGGCTCAACATGGATATCGATGTGGGTATGGGTACAGGTGCAATGCCCATTGGTGGGCATAGGTATGGCTATGGGTACCCCTATACCTGGCCTAAACCCAATCCATTAATACCCCTCTGCTGACTTTTTGCTCCGATAGAATATTCTACATAGGTAACATATTGGTGGGAAAATAACGGTTGTATCATAACTTACAGATCATTTGGATTCCTATAAATTGGACTAGTGGGAAATAAATATAGGTAAATGGATTGCAGAGAGTGTTTGGATGCTAAACAATGCCTGAAAATGGTTTATAGTAGGGGTGCACATCGAACCGATAGAACCGTGGAACCGGACCGGAACTGATCAAACGGTCTAGTTTGGTCCGGTTCTAGAGTGCATTGGTTCCAGTTCCGGTTACAAAAATTAAAGAACCGTTTAGTTCGGTTCAGTTCTGGTTTGGGGGTATGTAGAACCGAACTGTGGATCCGAACCGTGAATCCGAACCGTGGATCCAATCAGTGGAACCGAACATGGAATCGAACCGTGGAACCGAACCTAGAACCGTGAGTTTACAATATATTTTAGTTGTATATTTGACTCATGATTTATGGTTTACAATGCACCTTTTGATTGTTTTTATAATTGTATTTTTTCACACCATATACAATATCTAAACCATTCATCAAATGGATCACAACGCGAATGGACATGGGCTAAATTATAAAATAGAACATGCAATTAGGCTGGATTATAAAAAGCCCAGAACCGTGGAACCGAACCGGTTTCACAGTCCGGTTCCGGTTTGGTTCTAGGGTGCTAACGGTCCGGTTCCAATTCCGAAAAACCTAGAACCGTAAGGAACGGTTCAGTTCCGGTTTCAACCCAGAACCGGACCGAACCGAACCGAACCGTGTGCACCCCTAGTTTATAGGCTATAAAGCATTTATAGCTTTGCAAATGAAACCCCGCTAAAAAAGAGTGATTTCATTTACTTATAAATGAAATTTAGCCTAATAGCTAGATTTTTTTAAAGTTGGCTATGAAGGGAGCATTGCAGCTCGCTTCTCCAACATCACCCTCCCCCAATGGCTCTCACACTCAGCAACATTTGGCGATCACTATTGTGGCAAGGCCCCTACCTATGAGCTCCACAATCTCTCTCACTTATAGCCCCCTTTCTAACAACATTTGTCACTTCCCAATGAACTTTAAGCTATCTCTAAGCTTCCGAGATCTCTCACTCCACTAGTATATCTCTCTCTCTCTCTCTCTCTCTCTCTCTCTCTCTCTCTCTCTCTCTCTCTCTAATGCAAACCCGAATGGGAAAGCAAATGGATTAATAAGAAGAAAAAAAAATCCTCTAGCCAAATGCTAGAGATCACGAATGCAAGACTGTGAGTAAGCTCAACAGTCCTCTAGTTGTGAACTAGAGATCACTTTCCCTCTTCAATAACTACTGTAGAGAATAAGAAAATTTCATAAGAAAAAATTTCATTCAACTTGTTTTATTCCACAAGTCATAGGCTTTATTTATAATCAAACCTTACAATCTATAATAAAAGCCATAGAATCTAAAAATCTGAGAAAATAAGAAAGCACCTAAATAACAAAGCATTGTAATTAAGAAAGTACCTAAATAAGAAGATACTTAAGAAAAATCTAAAATTATTCCCCTGCCTATTATAAAGATATGAAAGGAGGAGGGAATTTCCTAATCTAGAGATTTGAAAAAAAAAAAAATGAAAGTAGACATAAGCTAAAAAGGGGAAGTGAGCATTTTCTTGTGCAAATGGGCAGAGCATGCTCGCGTGATATGTGGGCCTTTTCTTCAAATCTTGATCAATCAGCATGTGTGGCCATTTGGTTGCATCAATTCCACCCGGTACATGTGGTTGTGGGTGATTGCATGTATTCGCAGGGATTAGTCTCACTTCAAAAAAGAGGTGGGGACACCCTGTGTCTTCAAAAAAAAAAAAAAAAAATTCCACCCAGCTTCGAAAACAACTCTTCCCTGAGTTTAAATTGGTAGTCGTAATCTCCTACGAAGATCCTCATTTGTAGCACGTCTTCTTCGGCTTCTTTTTTTTTTTTTTTTCTTTTTGAAAGATCACGCAAGATTATATTAAAAAAGAGGCAAAAAAACACGGGGGGGGGGGGGGGGGGGGGGGCTTAGCAGGCCTGCCGAGAGGGCAGACAAAGCTAAGCTCCGAGAAAAAGAAGGTTATAATCCTTCAAGGAATCTACATGAACAGCCCATTCTAGAATTAGCCGCTTGGCTTTGGAGGAGACAACGTAGGCCGGATTAGCAGTTATCCTGAAGCATCTACCGTTTGTTCTTCCCAAACTGACCACCATACAGCAAGGATGGCCATTCTCCAAAGACGGGATCGATGCTTGCCTAAATTGACCCCATGCAAGCCTTGAGGAGGGAGACCACTGCCTGGAGAACACCAGCAGATGTTGAAACAGTCACAAAAATCAGCCCAAATGGAGGAGATGAAGGGACAATGCACTATCAATGGCTAAGCTCCGAGAAAAAGAAGGTTATAATCCTTCAAGGAATCTACATGAACAGCCCATTCTAGAATTAGCCGCTTGGCTTTGGAGGAGACAACGTAGGCCGGATTAGCAGTATCCCTGAAGCATCTACCGTTTTGTTCTTCCCAACTGACCACCATACAGCAAGGATGGCCATTCTCCAAAGACGGGATCGATGCTTGCCTAAATTGACCCCATGCCAAGCCTTGAGGAGGGAGACCACTGAACCTGGAGAACACCAGCAGATGTTGAAACAGTCACAAAAATCAGCCCAAATGGAGGAGATGAAGGGACAATGCACTATCAGATGGTCTACCAATTCTTTCATCTTCATACAGCAAAGGCAAATGTTAACCAAAAGCATCCCCTTCTTCCTCAGATTGTCCACTGTCTTCTTCAGCTTCGTTGGTAGTTGATGGTGGAGACCTACATGCCTAACGGGTAGTTGGTGCATAATATGGTGTTGAAACATGGACCATCTTTTCTTTTGTTTCTTATTGGTCTTCCACGTTCTAACATTAATTGTGGCCCCTTCATAATAATCCACTTTCAATTTGCATACCTTGATTGATGTTAAGATGGTACTATTGTGGCCCCTTCATTAATTGTTGACCTCAATTTGCATACCTTGATTAATTGTGGCCCCTCAATTTGCATACCTTGATTAATTGTGGCCCCTTCATTAATTGTTGACCTCTATGGAGTTTGCCACTATGGTTGTAGCACTATCCATCTCTTTGACCATCGGATCATCCATATATGTTAAATGTTAAACCTTTGGTCTCCTCAATTGGATCATCCATCAGCTGATCTTTAGGTTTCACTTGAATTTCCTCTGACATGACCATTGATCCATCAATCAATCCAAAGTAGGATTCCTTTTGGGTTGCCACACTATCTATAACCACGTCATTCCTTGGAATGCTAGATAAAACAGATTAAATCCTATAGAGCTTTTCCTGTTCAATTAAGGGCTCAAAGCAAGCTCTCACAAATTCCTTGAGTTCCTCGAATTTATTTGCAATATCTTCATTGCATGCTTTAAGCTCCTTCTTGACCTCCTGCAAGTTCTCCTTCTGCATCTTTTGAATATTCTTAGGCGTCACTGACATTTCCGTGCGATAGGATGCTTTTATATAACCGACATGTGGAGAGGGGTGTTGAAAGGAATCACCATAAGGCAGATATGAAAATGCGTATGACTCAAGGTGATATGAATGGCGATCTTGATCATCGAAGTAACACGGATAAGAATAGCGCGATGGATATTAAAAGGCATGGGAGTCCGAATAGGGATAATTGCACGACACATGAGAAGATCTTCCTATCCATGACATCTTCTTCTTTCAGTTTTCGAAGAGCATAACTTGCTCTGATACAAATTTAATGCAAACTTGAATGGGGAAACAAATGGATTAATAAGAAAAGAAAGAGATTGCGGGAAAAGACCCAACAATCTCAAAATGTGAGCCTGTGGCGTAATGGGATTACCAGGGCTGCGCTTTGCGGAAGCTTGGCAGAGCTAAGGAATGAAAGCTATGTCCTAGAGGGAGAGTGATTATGACCAATTGAAAATTATGCCTATTTAAAACAGTAATTGCCTAACTAAACTAATTAACAATTAAACTAAGCAAGGCAATATGACTCTAAGGCTTCCAAGCCAATAGAGTGTCCAATCACATAACTACAATAGATATGCAAATAAGCAACTAGTCCATATCAAGATTGTGTATATGTGTGCGTGAGATGTGCTACATATCAATCACTAATCATTCATCTAATCATGCATGTATAATGTAAATATTCAAACTCACAAGCTTAATTAAATAATTGCGTAAATGACAATCCCAAACACAATCATATATAGTGGTTCGACTACTTGCCTACTCCACTCCCGGCGGACGCACTCAACCCATGAGTATACCCGATTTCACTATCGGAATTTTTAAATCACGTCCACCTCAAACCTTTACAGCCCTACACAAGGACTCTAAATTTAGGCTCTACACAAGAACCCAGAGTTTTAGGCCCTACGTAAAGGCTAAGTTCCTACGCAAGAACCTGGAGGTTTTAGGTCCCTACACAAGAGCCAAGTCCTATACTAGAACCTAAGGTTTTAGGCCCTACACAAGAACCCAACACGTATTCTCCCACCGGAGGCCCTCGCAAGAGACTTTAGTTGGTTTCTCGTTAGGCTAACCAACAACCTTGGTCTTACACAAGAATCGTGAAATTTAGGCCCTATACAAAAGCCAAGGTCCTACGAAAGAACCTAGTTCAAGTTTGAGTTTGCATACTCTTAGCCTCAATCCTACACAAGAAAAGAGACTAAACTAAACTCCTACACTTGACAACTTATCGAATCGAGCCCCTTTTATAGCGCCTTCTTGGGTTGTTAGATCTCCACTCTCCCATGCTTCAATTAGCTCCCCGATGCTCCCCCCATCATGATGTCGCTACTTTGTCAAGGCTTCAACTCCAAGATTAATCATCTTGCATATGATGTTCCTCCAAGGTGACCAAGGTGATGGGAGGTTGGTTGAATCTCCTACAACTAGTGGGAAGTTGTTTTGCCTAGGGATTCAAGTAGATGGGTCTCCTAGATGATTTGGAAAATAGTCTACCAAGATCACTTAAGTCTAATCTCTAAGAAATGGAAGAGTTCAAGCACATCTCCAATGGTGATATTGGAATCCTCAATAGAGTTGTAATCTCAAAGAAGATTGCTTAGAACGTGATGATATATAAGCTTGGGATGGAAGATATGAACATGGAATATCCTAAGCTTCTATTGCAACAAAAATCCATCGAAATGCCCAAGAACCGAATGCCCTTTATAAAAAGTTCGAGCTCCAATGGTCAAAAAACGGGCAGAAAACGACCATGTCGATGTCATCGAAGATTCCTCGATGCCATCGAACATTTCCAAACAAAATATGAGTTTTCTTGCTAGACTGTTATGGACCATTACCGATGTCATCGAACTTCAAGTTTCGATGCCATCGAGAAAGTCAAAGAAAAAATCCAATTTCTTGCTAAACAGTTTTGACTCTAAATCGATGTCATCGAAGGTACCTTGATGCCATCAAGAAAATCAGAGGAAATCCAGTTGGTTGCTGGACCTTTCTGACTCTTGTTCGATGTCATCAACCAGGCCTTCGATGTCATCGAAGGTTGTTCAATGGCAGCTCGATGCCATCGAACATCAATAAAAAACTATTGTTTTGGGCTATCTTTTACACAGCAGCTTTGCACCTCTTCTAGCCTTATTTATCGTGTTTTTCTTGGTCTCCTAAGGCTAAGGAATGATCAATTAGGTATTCCTATTAGGTCAAGATCATCTAGAGGTATATGAATTATTTTGGGTCAAGGGTTAGGGTCACCAAGGCACCTGTTTTACCTGTTCTTTACTCCTTGACGCTCCGTCTTCACTTGTGTCTTCGGACTTCAATTTCCAAAGGCTCAACCGACTACTTGACACAACGACTCATGTGATTGACAAATAGGGTGCAAAAATCAATGCACTAATACAATCCTCTAGCCAAATGCTAGAGATCGCGAATGCAAGACTGTGAACAAGCTCAACAGTCCTCTAGTCGTGAGCTAGAGATCACTTTCCCCCCTTCAACAGCTACCATAGAGAATAAGAAAATTTCATAAGAGAGAATTTCATTCAACTTGTTTTATTCCACAGGCCATAGGCCTTATTTATAATCAAACCTTACAATATATAATAAAAGCCATGGAATCTAAAAAATAAAGCATTGTAATTAAGAAAGTGCCTAAATAAGAAGATACTTAAATAAGAAAAATCTAAAATTATTTCCCTACCTAATATAAAGATATAAATGAAAGAAGGAATTTCTTAATCTAGAGACTTGAAAGAAAAGGGAAGTAGAGATGAGCTAAAAAGGGGAAGCGAGCATTTTCTTGTGCACATGTGCGGAGCATGCTCGTGTGAGAAGCGGGCCTTTTCTTCAATTTTTGATCAATCACCATGTGTGGCCATTTGGTCGCATCTCTCTCTCTCTCTCTCTCTCTCTCTCTCTCTCTCTCTCTCTCTCTCTCTCTCTCTCTCTCTCTCTCTCTCTCTCTCTCCTCATAAAAGGGCATTTGAATTAGCGGGCCCACTTCTATGGCTCACCTAATGCTTGGTTTAACGTAAGGATAAGCCCCAGGTTTTATTGAGATGGGCTCAATCCAATTATCCATCTTAAATGAAGCCCTTATATGTCATTTGAAAATTTACAAGGATTTACCTCACCAAGCTTTGTCGGGCATGAATAGCCAATTACAAACTCTAAACAATTTACAGGTTATTCACACAGACAACTATTTACCTTGTAAACAAATTATAGCTTAAAGCAAAACAGGACAAACTATAAACAATTTGCGCCTCTAATTCAATTACCTACAATTCATTTACCACACACACACACACACACACACCCACCACACAACACAACACAAACACCACACCACAACACAAAAAGCATCAAACACCCAGAGGCCTGCATGGCGGCCACAGTGTTGTGCGCATGCCATCCAAACAACATATCAAGTGAGCCCCACCATGATAATGGGATGCCCCAAAAATCAGTCCACACAATCATCAGGTGGACCACACCTTCAAAAGCAATGGACAGCCTCCGAAAAACCTTACGTGGTGGCCCGCATGATGATTGGATCGACCCTGACCCTGCTGAGCAGATCGGATGCTATACACACACCACAGTGGACCCAACATGAATAAGCGTTGTAGGATAAGATTATCCAACAACACTGCAGAGGAAGCTTCTTGAAAAACCCTAAAAAACTTCATCCAAGGACAAACAAAGGGGTAAGGAAGACGATTAGGGCTAAGAACATACCTCTTTCTTAGCTTTTGTCCGGCAAGGTTTCGTTAGGTTGAGAGAATAGAGCGGCTCAAGTTTTTGGCCGGCGGTCGGGGCGCCGTTCAACTATAGCATTAGGGCTTATGAATGATCTCTTTCCAGAGCCATATTTAAAACATGGATGTGAACCTTCCACCTTTGGGTGGAGTTGCAGGCGAGTCTGCAGCCCCAAGCTCCATAGGGCCGACCGTGATATCTGTGCTATATCCACTCCGTCCATCCGTTTCCCTAGCTCACTTTACGAACATATTTCAAATATAAGGCAGATCGGAAGCTCAAGTGGACCACACCACGAGAAACAGTAGGGATAAAAACGCCCACCATTGAAACCTTTCTAACACCCACGGTTATGTTTATAGCCATCCAATCCAAGCCAAGACAAATCCAAGCCAATTTAAGCCAAATGCAAACCAACTTTAGATCAAAATTCGAGTTCAAATTTAGGCCTAAATCAAAGCACACATGCTACAAAACCCGTATTGGCTTTACACCTAGAAGCCCAAAGCCAATCACAAAGCTCACTAGAGCACCCACCAAATTTTGGCGCCAAGTCACATGTGCCTCCTGTCAGTATCCCAGTCTCTAACCAAGGTGAGAGTTGCTGGAGGAGAGGGAATGTTGGTTTTCTCTCGAAATCTGCATTAGGCTCCCCAAATCCCTAAATGCCCTAGGCCCCTCTCTCTTTTTACCATCCACACCACCCCTTAGCCCAATGAAAAATTGCTACGCGTCACTTCCCTTCTCTCCACTAATCCCGGCCCTCCACTTCATCTTTTACCCCTTAAACCATCCTAAATCACCCTATTGCTACCCACTTCACCTAAAAAAAAGGGTTTCCTTGTCATTTCTATAAGACACATTCACCCCTTAAGGGCACGTTTGATTTCCAGGTGAAATGGTAAATCTCGTGCAAAATAATTATTATTATTTCCCTGTGCATTTATATCATACATGATTTGACTGCTTACTTTTTGACACAAAAATCAAGAATATTCAAAATACTTATGGGTCCCACTATGATGCTTTTTGCTTATCCACACCATTCATCCATTATTCCAGTTGAATTTATAGCATGAGTAAAAGAATGGGGCACATCTAAAACTCAAGTAGACCACGTCATACGAAAAAGGAAATTGAATACTGACTGTTAAAAACGTTGTGGGGCCACTGTTTCTTTTGGCGTGGGCCACTTGAGTATTGGATCTACTTCATTTTTTGTCTCATGCTTCAAAATATTGTAGTAAAACAAATGGACGAAATGGATATATCATATGCATTATCATGCGGTTCAAAAATTAAAATTTCCTCTTTTGAACCAATTTCAAAGACACGAATTCCTATGAATTTTCAAACACGTGAAATAGGGGAAATTACCGTTTACTGCGTATTTACCATCTCTTTGAAAAAACAAACAGGCCCTAAGAGAGAGAGAGCCATTCCCCCACTACACCTCTTCGCCAAGGAGAGAGAAAGAGAGGAGAGCCTTTTCCAATCCTTTATTAGCCTAGCCCAAACCCAAGCTTCCCATTCTTAGCCTCCTCAGATATACCATCTTGAAAAGGCCTAGCTATATATCCTAGAGGGGGGGTGAATAGGACTATGCCAAATAAATGTTATAACAGCGGAATTAAAAAACAATATGATAGCCAAAATAAATCACAGTGTAGGAAAGTAAAACAACCTCAAAAATCTGATCTTGAGGGATTGATACAAATGTTATTCTAAGGACAACCTTTCACCAAAAACCAGAGTTTATGGTAGGACAACCTTATTTCTAGAAAGATCTTTGTATCAAATCTCAAACCAAAGAGGAATACAGAATTAAGCACAAATTGAAATAAAGTGTAATCACGAATGTATTGTTCTAGGGACAGCCATACACCATAAAAATGGCAGGGCAACCTTGCTGGAACAACTTTAAAGGAAATTTAAATTCAAGTAGATAAAGGAATAGCAGAAAGTAAATTCTAAATTATTACAAAATTCCTACAATGCTTGAATTAAACGATTACAACATTTACCACCACACATACATCCCACAAATGAATATTAGAGATTAGAAATGTAAATCATTCAACCACAACACAAGGGATTATAGTGGTTCGCCTGTGTGTTCACCAACTGTTAAACAACAGCCACAAAGAATGCTACTCCACTCCTAATATCCTCACACAGGGGATATTAGCGTTCACTCACAAAATAGGTTTTCACGGGTTCACCCAAAACCTTTACAATTGTGTCTTTGTCTATGAGCTTACACAATAAAAAAAAAAACCCCACTTCTGAGTTTTCCTGGCTCTCCTCAGATAACCAATACAACAAGATTTTTCTGGCAAATCTTGAAAGAAACCAAAACAGAAAGAATTTTACAATTAAACGTAAAATACCTGATTAACTCCTTCGTTGTAGCAGCCCAGTAGAACCAAATCAGAGTAAATGATTGAATGTTCAAGTTCAATGTCTAGTACTCAATTACAATGGTTCTAGTTCTAATAGATTTTAAATTAGACCAAATAGGGCTTGTCTTAATTGATTTTAATTCCAAAGAAAGGAAATAACAATTCCTCTTATCAAATTAGATTGGAATAGCAGAAACAAAATCAATTAAATAAAGCTAAAGAAAGAGAGTATAAAATAAGCACACTTAGCTTAGATGGAGCACAAAATTACTTCTCAGAAGTTTGACAAAGATTGGCTTGAATGGATTAATTGATTGCCTTTATTCTTCTGAGTTTCGTGCTCTATTTATAGGTGAGTAGATCGCATCTTCGACTGGTCTAAGGAGCTCTTCGACTAGTCGAAGAAATAACAGATTTGAAAAAAATCGGGCGCGATAAGCTTTGACCGTTCTACGACTGGTCGAAGGTATCCTTCAAATGGTCGAAGACCTTGTAAATTATCGCTGGACTTTGAATCGAAGATTTACGACTGGTCGTACAAGCAGTCGACACTGTTCCTTCGACTGGTCGAAGACCTCCTTTGACTGGTCGAAGCCTAACAGAATTTATCCGAATTTTGTAACAAACTTACGACTGATCATGGAATTTCTTGGACTGGTCCGGAGCAAAGCTAGGACTAGTCGAAGAAAGCCTAGGACAAGTCCCCGAACTGCCTAAACACAAGTGTCATATACATATGACTTATGTATCCAAAATGGCCTACTTCTAAGGTCAACCTATGGTCATTCAAACCCCAATCAAGAAGTAAGGACATTGAAAACATTAGGAACAAGTGACCTAGAAGTTTAAGTCTTGAAGTCTTGATGTAGCTCAACCTCGAAAGTGACTTGAGTTCTATACGAACTACTTTGTACTCTTCTTGAAGTCTTGTATTCTTGAGTCTTGTCTTGAGAGCAATACTTGAAGTCAAGGTTGATCTTTGTACTTGTAATCTTTGCTTGTTGTGAGCTTTGCTTGTTTATGAATGTTGATCTTTAGAAAGAGCTTCACTAATGCAAGTTATATAACAGTGTTTTTGTCACCACTAATTTGACAACATACAGGGATATAAACTATAGCACTTACAATCTCCTCCTTTGTCAAATTAGTGACAAAACACATAACAAGATATAACCAAGATAAAAGTAGAATCACCGGATTGAGTTAGAGAGAAAACATAAACCAGTTGACAGCAACTCTGGCTTACATGCAAATTAAATCCATATCTAATATTAAACCATTCCAAACATACTCCCCCTAAGTAACATAACCATTCTCCCCCTTTTTGTCACAATATGACAAATAAAATAACAATATAAAGGGATATATGAGAGGAAATAAGATGAGATATGAGATAATAGCAAAAAAAAAAAAACAAATATCCAGCAGAAAAGAAAAATAGTATCCAATTCCAAATCGGATGACTCAAAGCTAAGATTTAAAGTTATTACAAACCAGAAAATCCCATATAGACTAGTCAGAATTAGAACTAGAAGACGGAGCAGGAATAGAGGGATCAAGTTGGTGCATGCCTTTGTTTAATCGCCGAAGATATTTCCGCATGTACTTGAATTGAGAATCATGAGCAACAGACATGTTTTCTATCTTTTCATTCAAATTTTTAACTTTACCCTCCAATGCACTCAGACGTGCATCAAAATCAGATGGTACAAAATCTGGATCATTTGTTGAATCAGAATCCAGTTCCTCAAAGATATCATCCATATTAATGTCATCCCCCACTTCTTCATGACCAGCACCACCACCATTACCACCTTGTTCAGGAAGTAATTCCAGCTTCATCTTATTGAGATTAGAGTTGTTGAAAATCAGATGATGGATAGGTGCCTTTTTAAGCCGATACACATGATCAGTATTTTTGGGATCTTCAAAACCCATTGGTTGTTCAACATATACTTCTTCATGTAAAACGCTATTTAGAAAAGCACTTTTCACATCCATTTGATATATTTTTATCTTTCTAAAACATGCAATGGATATAAATAGCCTGATAGATTCAAGACGTGCTACTGGTGCAAAAGTTTCATCAAAATCAATTCCTTCTATTTGAGTATAACCTTGTACCACTAGTCTAGCTTGTTTCTAATTATATTTCCACTTTCGTCCGACTTATTTTTGAAAATCCATTTTGTTCCAATGATGTGTTTGTCTTTAGGTCTTGGTACGAGATACCAAACATCATTTCTTACAAATTGATTAAGTTCTTCTTGCATTGCAACAATCCAGTTCTCATTGGCAAGAGCTTCTTTTACATTTGATGGTTCTATTTGGGATGTAAAACATACATAATTACATAAATCCTCAAGTTGTCTACGGGTGCGAACACCAGTGAGAGGGTTTCCAAGAATTTGAGTGGTTGGATGATCTTTAACAGTCCTCAATTCAGATTCAGTCTGATTTGATGAAGTATCGGGTTTATCAATGATTAGAACTTCATCATTATCTGAATTCGAGATTGGCTTATTTAAGTGATCATCAATGACAACATTGATGGTTTCTTGAATCACACCAGTCCTTTTGTTCAGAACCCTATAAGCACGACTGTTTAAGGAATATCCTAGAAAAATCCCTTCATCACTCTTTGTATCGAATTTTCCCAAATTTTCACGATCACGTAAAATATAGCATTTGCTGCCAAAAACTCGAAAGTATTTGACAGTAGGCTTTTTGTTGAACCATAATTCGTTAGCCATTTTATTATTATCTTTGCTAGTATAAACTCGGTTAATAATATAGCAAGCTGTATTTACAACTTCAGCCCAAAGATTTTTAGAGAGCTTCATGCTATTCAACATGACATTAGCCATTTCTTGAAGCACCCTATTCTTTTTTCCACAATTCCATTTTGTTGTGGAGTTTTGGGAGCTGAGAATTCATGTAATATTCCTTGGTCGGTACAGAACTTCTCAAAATTGCTATTCTCAAATTCAGATCCATGATCACTACGAATCTTACTGATTTGAGAAGATTTTTCAGTTTGAATCCTTTTGAGAACTTTTCTTACTTCTTTAAGGGTTTTAGATTTATCCCTTAAGAAGACTACCCAAGTGTATCTGGTAAAGTCATCAACTATTACCAGAATATACTTTTTACCACCACGACTTTCCGTTCTAGTAGGTCCAATTAGATCCATGTGAAGAAGTTCGAGTGGTTTTGATGTGGTATTTGAATTCACCTTTTTGTGTGAGTTCCTTGTTTGTTTGCCTATCTGGCATTCACCACATATTTTATCTAATTTCTGAAGTTTGGGTAAACCTCTTATAAGTTCTTGATTGCTCAATCTATATAAATTTCGATAATGAACATGTCCAAGACGCTTGTGCCATAAATCAGTCTCGTCTGTATGAACCATGTAGCATGTTTGATTAGATGAGCTGGATTCGCTAATAATATAGCAATTTTCAGACGTTCTACGTCCAGTTAATATTACAGAACCCTTATTATTTAGTATCTCACAGCTTTGATTAGAGAACCGAACACTATGGTTATTATCACATATCTGAGATATGCTAAGTAAGTTATGTTTTAGGCCTTCAACATATAAAACATTTTTAAATACAGGAAGATTAAAAAGTTGAACCGTACCTTGGCCTATAATCTTGCAGTTGCTACCATCACCAAATGTGACTGAACCATCAGTCATATCTTTTAGATCCGTGAATAAAGCTTTGTCACCTGTCATATGCCTAGAGCATCCACTGTCTAGGTACCACTTTGAATGACTTGTTGCTTTGAAAGCAATGTGAGCAACCAAGCAGGTGACGTTTGGAACCCATTTCATAACTGTTTTGGGTTTAGGAACATAGTTGGTCTTCTTTTGTTTATAGTTATAAGAATAACCTATAGAGTTAGATTTTAGGAGCTCCTTAAGTAAATCTACTATCTTTTCAGCTAGTGGATTTCGTTTCTGATTAAAGTTGACATGACTGCTTCCAGATTTTTGAAGAGTTTTTGGATTTTCAGAAAAACCTTGATAAGTATTTTTCCCTTTTGAGTTTGAGGACTCTCCTTTCACAAACATAGGAGGAGTATACTTTTGTTTAGGAGATAAATTTTTATCATAGCCCAGCCCAGATAGATCGCCACATTTTCTTGATCCAGATAAGAGTTTTTCTAACTTTGGATCACCTTGTGCATATTTCCATGTGTCCTTTTGACTCAGAAGAGAAGATACTTCCTTTTTGAGATTTTCAATCTCAGATTTCAAATCAACAATTGAAGATTTTTGAATTCCAAATCGCATTTTGTTTTTTCAAAACAATCTGAAATTTGTGATTTTTCTAAGACAAGTGATTCAAAACATTCTTTGAGTTTAGAAAACTTTTCTTTTTGAAGTTTAAGTTTGACAGCAATTTTACAACTTTCTTTGTATAGGGCATTGTAAGCATCTTGAAGATCATCTTCATTTTCATATTCACTACTCAGATTTTCTTCACTTGTTGAGTCATTATCTGAAAATGTGAATTTGGCTAGAGTCATAAGTGTTTTAACTTCATTCCCTAACTCAGTTTCAGAATCTTCTGATTTAGAAGAAGTTTCAGAATCAGATGATTCATCCCACGTAGCCAACATACTCTTCTTCTTGGGTTTGTCCTTTTTGGGACATCTATTTGCCAAATGCCCATATTCTTGACAGTTGTAACATTGACTATCTTTCAAAGATTTTCGAGATTTGGGTTTAAACTTCTTTTTATCGTTTGATTTTTGGAAATCAACCATTTTCTTGCTTTTAAAAATCTTGTAGAATTTCTTAGCCAAAAGAGTCATATCATCTTCTGAATCTGAATTACATTTAGAGGATTTTAGAGCAATCGATTTACCTTTAGGAGCTTTAAAGTTTAACTCGTAGGTTTGTAAAGAACCAACTAATTCCTCTACCCTCATATTATCCGTATCACGAAGTTCCTGGATCGCGGTTACTTTAGAATTGAACCGTTCAGGAAGTGAGCGTAATATCTTTACACACACTTTACTTTCTGGGATTTTATCGCCAAGACCCCACATTGAGTTTACAATGTCATTTAGTCTAGTGTAAAAGTCCATAAACATTTCATTTTCCTCCATATGAATTTCCTCAAATTTGGTTGTAAGGAGTTGGACTTTAGACTTTTTTACAATTGATGTACCCTCGTGTGTCATTTCTAGTATATCCCAAGCTTGTTTCGCAGTATCACAGGATATGATTCTTTTGAACTCATCCGGTGATAGTGCGCAAGTGATTGCATTTAGTGCTTTAGCATTGGCACTATACTCACTTTTCTGAAGAGTGGTCCATAAATAATAAGCAGGTACAGACATAGTTTTTGAACCGTCAGATTCAGTTACTTCAATGGTAGGAGTTTTCCATTCAGTTACTGTGGCTCGCCACACACTCTCATCCATTGATTTTAGGAAGATTCTCATTCTGGCTTTCCAATAGGCATAGTTGGAGCCATCAAATGGTGGAGGCCTCGTGACTGAAAGGCTATCAAAATTTGACATCTTTTTAAATAGCTTAGATCGTTAGCTCAGGAAATAAATCCAAATAAATAGCAATAAGAACGAGCTATTAGGCTTTGATACCACTTGAAAAGGCCTAGCTATATGTCCTAGAGGGGGGGTGAATAGGACTATGCCAAATAAATGTTATAACAGCGGAATTAAAAAACAATATGATAGCCAAAATAAATCACAGTGCAGGAAAGTAAAACAACCTCAAAAATCTGATCTTGAGGGATTGATACAAATGTTATTCTAAGGACAACCTTTCACCAAAAACCAGAGTTTATAGTAGGACAACCTTATTTCTAGAAAGACCTTTGTATCAAATCTCAAACCAAAGAGGAATACAGAATTAAGCACAAATTGAAATAAAGTGTAATCACAAATGTATTGTTCTAGGGACAGCCATACACCATAAAAATGGCAGGGCAACCTTGCTGGAACAACTTTAAAGGAAATTTAAATTCAAGTAGATAAAGGAATAGCAGAAAGTAAATTCTAAATTATTACAAAATTCCCACAATGCTTGAATTAAACGATTACAACATTTACCACCACACATACATCCCACAAATGAATATTAGATATTAGAAATGTAAATCATTCAACCATAACACAAGGGATTATAGTGGTTCGCCTGTGTGTCCACCAACTGTTAAACAACAGTCACACAGAATGCTACTCCACTCCTAATATCCTCACACAGGGGATATTAGCGTTCACTCACAAAATAGGTTTTCACAGGTTCACCCAAAACCTTTACAATTGGGCTTACACAATAAAAAAAAACCCCACTTCTGAGTTTTCCTGGCTCTCCTCAGATAACCAATACAACAAGATTTTTCTGGCAAATCTTGAAAGAAACCAAAACAGAAAGAATTTTACAATTAAACGTAAAATACCTGATTAACTCCTTCGTTATAGCAGCCCGGTAGAACCAAATCAGAGTAAATGATTGAATGTTCAAGTTCAATGTCTAGTACTCAATTACAATGGTTCTAGTTCTAATAGATTTTAAATTAGACCAAATAGGGCTTGTCTTAATTGATTTTGATTCCAAAGAAAGGGAATAACAATTCCTCTTATCAAATTAGATTGGAATAGCAGAAACAAAATCAATTAAATAAAGCTAAAGAAAGAGAGTATAAAATAAGCACACTTAGCTTAGATGGAGCACAAAATTACTTCTCAGAAGTTTGACAAAGATTGGCTTGAATGGATTAATTGATTGCCTTTATTCTTCTGAGTTTCATGCTCTATTTATAGGTAAGCAGATCGCATCTTCGACTGGTCTAAGGAGCTCTTCGACTAGTCGAAGAAATAACAGATTTGAAAAAAATCGGGCGCGATAAGCTTTGACCGTTCTACGACTGGTCGAAGGCCTCCTTCGACTGGTCGAAGGCCTCCTTCGACTGGTCGAAGACCTTGTAAATTATCACTGGACTTTGAATCGAAGATTTATGACTGGTCGTACAAGCAGTCGACACTGTTCCTTCGACTGGTCGAAGCCTAACAGAATTTATCCGAATTTTGTAATAAACTTACGACTGATCGTGGAATTTCTTGGACTGGTCGAAGCAAAGCTAGGACTAGTCGAAGAAAGCCTAGGACAAGTCCCCGAACTGCCCAAACACAAGTGTCATATACATATGACTTATGTATCCAAAATGGCCTACTTCTAAGGTCAACCTATGGTCATTCAAACCCCAATCAAGAAGTAAGGACATTGAAAACATTAGGAACAAGTGACCTAGAAGTTTAAGTCTTGAAGTCTTGATGTAGCTCAACCTCGAAAGTGACTTGAGTTCTATACGAACTACTTTGTACTCTTCTTGAAGTCTTGTATTCTTGAGTCTTGTCTTGAGAGCAATACTTGAAGTCAAGGTTGATCTTTGTACTTGTAATCTTTGCTTGTTGTGAGCTTTGCTTGTTTATGAATGTTGATCTTTAGAAAGAGCTTCACTAATGCAAGTTATATAACAGTGTTTTTGTCACCACTAATTTGACAACATACAGGGATATAAACTATAGCACTTACACATCTATCTTCCTCTGTCACCCTACATCCAAAAGCCTCAAACGCCTAGCCTCCCTCCTAGATGTAAGAACCATCAGCCCATTTTGCCTTAGCCTCCATCCTAACTCAAGCTTCCTTCTGTCTTTGCGACAATTCGTCCACCTTAGTCATTTAAGTATTTTCATCATCTAAGACTCGTATGCTTACTAACGGGTCAAGAGCTCCGATCATCTCCTCATGTTAAGATGAACGGGATTCTTCACCTTAAACTCACACCTCCTCCAAGTAACGAATCAAACTTGTTCTATCATTCTCATTGCATTACATCCAGCATTCATATCATCATATCTTTCCCAATCCCCCCTACTTCTCTAGACACTCTTAGGCATATGCTTTGAGGTTTGTTGGATTCTTGAATCGTACTGCATTAGAAACCTGGGATTGACTAGTTCATTTTTCCTTTTTTCTCTATTCCTTCTTGGACACTAGTCATTGCAGGATTATCAAGCCCTGAGATTTGGGACTCAAGCATGCTTACCCCAGCATCACACTTTGAAGTGCTCTCCTAACTCACAAGTCCATAAATCAATCATCACAAGCATTCAACTAATCTTTGAATTAAAAGAAATATTATCAAATTTCATTTCAAATTTTTTAATGTTTGAGTACATGAATCAATCTTATTGCAAATAAAATCCATAATTAAGAAACTAAGTGTAACGACCCATACTTTTTAGTCCTCGAGTGCTATCATGTAACCTAATTTAGCATGAATACAACCTAGCTTAAGAGAACATTCACGTGCTTCCTAGTCTAAATCTGATCGTTGGAAATAGTTCTTATCCACATATTAAGCTATCCATCCGATATTTTTCAAGATGGATCTACCATCGTTAAAAAAAAAACCTATTCTTAGGATCCAAATTTCATTAATAAACAAATCTAACTGACCATCTTAGATTTAGGACCCCAGATCATGAGATCCACCGTCCATCGTGGCCACCCCACCCTATTGATCAAATCATCACCTAATCACGCCATTCAACCACCTAGTTATGGAAACGACCCCCAAGAATCCATTTAGATTAGGCTAGAAACCCTAATGACCATTGATGGTCAGATTTAAATGCAATCTGGCCATTGGGTCGACGAGAATCCACCATCAAGTACTAAGATCTAAAGGTATGGCCCACCAGAACCTTTTGATCGGCCACACTTCTGATCCCATGCCCTAACTAACCTTGCTAAACGAATGGGCGGATTGGATTTACTGAAATGTCTCGGTGGGTCCCGCAAACCACTAATTGAACACGAAATCTATGTGTATGGCCTACCTAAGCCATGGATCTGCCTCGTTCTTTGGGTTGGGCCCTAATTTGATCTGACATAATGAATGAACGGAGTGGATTGGTAATTATCATCACAGTGGGCCCCACATATGATGCATGTTCACAGATTGTACATGCACCCGTGAGATACCGAAACCGGAAACCCGGTCAATCGGGTTTGACCCGACAAAACAGCAAGAAAGCAGAAGCTTTCCCGCGTGCAGTGAGCGTTTAAAACGGACAGCGTCCATTTGGCAACGTTGTGGCCCACCTTGATCATCCGAATGGATGATCCAAACTGTCCATACTATGGAGAACCCTAATTCAACCAGAAAAGTGGTCGATCCACACGTATATGCGCACGTGTGCACACACAAACGCCAGTGAAAACGGGCTGTGTGTATCTGGACTTTCTAAAAATGAAAAGTTTTCATCTTTTTCTCCTTTCCACGCTGGAAATCTGCATGCGACCTTCTCCTGGGATCTCAGCCCTTCATTGAAAACCATCCTAGCCCTTCATGCTAGGGCTTTCTCAATAGCCAAACGATTTTTCACTCGCCCTGAAATCAAACCTACTAAGTGGAAATGCTCATCATCATCCATTGAGTGGGCCCCATAGTGTCCTATGAGCAAATCCAAGCCATCTGGATGCCTCTGATAGAGGGATTAGCCACCCAGCAACGCTCCATCATTACCAGTGGGGTCCTCGTGCGGCTGAAAGACCCACCAGCTTCTAGTCGGCCCCATTTTCTGATCTAAAACGTCCATTAGGTGGACCATCATGATATAATCCATCTGTATGGATGCTTTACAACCATGCATTGAGGATTCCACATTATCAGCATTCTAGGGGTGTTTTAACTCAATCAAAAACACAGATTTTCTCATAATCAAATGACTAACATTCGAAAAATTTAGGCCGACCATTAAGACCTATAAAAGAGCCCTTTTAGGGCAATCCTTGCCCAAAGAAGGAAAACCAAAGAGAGGGACGTGAGTGTCATTTCTACCTTTGCCGCACCTTGACTGAGTTTGGGTTGAGTCACGATTCGAGTTGGGTTTCTCCCCCTGTCTAGAAAGAGAGTAGAAAGTGAGAGAAAGAAAGAGTGAGGGAGGAAAAGGAAGGAGAAGAGAGAAACGAATGAAGGAGAAAGAGAGAGGCGAGGTTGTTGTTGCTGCTAACTCAGTAGCTGAGTTCTGGCCTGACTGAGTTCCTAGACCGAGTCTGGCCACATTATCTGGTCAGAAGAAGAGTAGAGAAGGAGAAGAAAAGGAAGAAGGAAAGGAGGAAGGAAGGAAGGAGGGAGAAAGAGTTCCGTCAACCTGCTGCCACGCCAAGTCGTAGACTGGGTCTGTCCGAGTTTGGATTCGTGCAGGCCCTCGAACATCTAGTTCACTGCTGGACCTTTAACAAAAAAAGGGAAGAAGAAGGTAGAAAGGGGGAGAAAGAGAGAGTAGTAGGAAGGAAGAGAGAGGGAGAGTTTGAGACCAGAGGAGTCACTGCCCAGCTTGTTGGTTCGAGTTGCAGGCTTGCTGGATGTTCCAGCAAGAAATACAGGAAAGAGAAGCAGAAGAAGAAGAAGAAGGAAAGAGAGGAAAGTAAAACGAGAGGGAGAGAGGGATTGTTGTTGTCAAGCTGAGTGGGCTCGACTCAGTTGGGTTCAGACTGCGTTTTGAGCGTGTCTGGTCCCATCCAGACATCCATCTGGACCAGTCTTCTTGCTGGACATTCCAGCAGTAGGAGCAAGAGGAAGAAAAGGGAAGAGAAAAGAAGGAAAAACAAAGAAGGAAGGGAGAGTTTGGGTTCGAGAGGTGAGTCGACTGGGCGGTCTTGCGGTTTAAATTAGATTGGGGCCATGGTGAGGATGAGTAGACAACTAGGTGAGTTGACTCTCTAGTCGCCTTCTATTAGTAAAATTTATAAAAAAAAAAAGAAAAAAAAAGAAAAGAAAAGATAAATAAAGATAATAATAAGCTAAGTTAATGATCTTGATCTTTTGTTGGTTGAGTATAGGTATTCAGTAAAGGCTACCTTAAATCGCTCTCGTTGAAGTCAAGTTGGTGTGGACATTGTGACTGGATTCAACTTGGTTCTGTATCATAATTGATCAAAGGTGAGGACTCACCCTTTGAGCTTCCTACTTAAATTCATCAATCTAGTCATAAATGAGGCTTTGATTTCTCTTATCGAGTTACTTACCTCACTATTGAATATGTTAATTTGTTGCGTAATTATTTCCTGTGTTAGATGATAGACATATTTCTTTAATTATAGCCAGCATAAATGATTTGATGATAACACGCTATCTTTAGTTGTACATTTATTAATTAACTGTGTGATTGTCACTTGCGATTAAATGATGGAATGAATGAAACCTGTCTTGGACTTACCATCTTGTGGTCCATATTTAACTTGTGCGGCTTAGATCACATATTACCTTACATGGCTTGGATCACATATTTGCCCTTTGTGGCTTTGCTGAATTATCGGTGCCCTTTTGTTGCTTGTTGGTTATATTCGCATATCTTGTTGTTTTTTAGTCATCTTGCGGTGTTCAATAGTATTGTGATTTTCGGGTGGAGCGGGAGTTCACTTATTGATTTTTTAGCCATCTCGTGAAGTTCACGTACGATATGATTTCTGGGTGGTCTAGAGTTTGTATGTTGATTTTCTCTTCATCTTGCGGTGTTCAGTCGTACCATGATTTTCAGGTGGAGTGGGAGTTCGCTTATCGATTTTCTAGCCGTCTTGCAGAGTTCATGTATGATACGATTTCCTGATGAAGTAAATGTTTGTATGTTGATTCCCATTATGCAGAGTTCGTTATGATTTTCAGGTTGAGCGGGAGTTCGTTTATTGATTTTCTAGCGGATAATGTTGGAATGCCCCTTGTTGATTCTTTCTTCATCATGCTTTGTTCAATCGTACCATGATTTCTGGGTGGAGCGGGAGTTCGTTTATCGATTTTCTAGTCATTTTACGGAGTTCACATACGATATGATTTCCGGGTGAACTAGAGGTTTAAAGGTTGATTTTTTATTTACCTTGCGAAGTTCACTTGTACTGTGATTTCTGGGTAGAGCGGAAGTTCGCTTATCGATTTTCTATCCATCTTGTGGAGTTCACTTATAATGTGATTTTCGAGTGTAATAGAAAGTTATATGATTGATTATTGGACTATTTGGACACATACACTTACATTGTGATTGCTATTATATTTTGCTTATGATGAGATTATGTTGATTGGCTTAATTTTTGAATATATGCTCATGATTATTAATTTCGTTATTTAATATGCCCATTCTCGTGACTTGTGATCTATCCTGGATTATGAATGATGAGTGTGTAATCTTAGAAGGTACTCTTCACTGCGATAGTCATTGACACTATCAAACTGTATCAGTTGATGCAGGTGTAGAGCGAGCCGACGTTGTTCACTAGGTTGCTAAAGCAAATCCGGTAGCTAAGGAGCTAGACGAGGTCCCTGCGGTCCATATTGAGATCCATCACTAGATGGTAGATTTTTATTCTGTTTAATGAACTTTATTATTTGGGATTGTATAAGTCCTATATGGGTGCTACATTGGACTTTTATCATGGATGGAATGTTTTTATACAATGCATGGTTTACTCCGCCATGACTTATTTGGGATTGTATAAGTCCTACACAATGCATGTTTTTATACAATATTTGACCCTCAACAAATGTCAATGTAATCATGTATACCACACCTCCAAGGCCAAATATCCAACACTTCCCAATATCATTATCCTCTGGAAAGCACCGAGCAAATGCCCAAACACACCATGGCTTATGGCCTTGCATATCCGTTGCGATAGTGGGGGCCAAATGTACCATGGCTAATAAATCATTCCACCTTGCACGATGGTAGTGGACCCTATTAAAATCTTGACATGTCAATGGATCAACCTGAACCCATTTTTTGATCCTCACGTGCTAAGCTGCCATACCTCTTCCCACCTAACCTCGGTAGAGGGAGTCATGCGCATTATCACCCACATGTCTAATGGGCCCAATGTTACTAACGAGGTTTAGAAAATTTCACCCACGGACCCCCAATAAAATAAGCATTTCTGGTGTTTTGACCATGAATACATCTGTGGTATCCAAATCCATCACAATAATGCCATGTATGATACAACATCTATGATCATGAACATACCATGCAATATCCACAACCGACAATGCAATGAACACATCATGATTTGCATGTGTATGCAATGTGCCCAACCAACTAGGGCTCCACATCCACCATATATAATCTAATCATCAATCATGGCCCCTCAGTCCATGTATATACCGTCATCCATGGCCCCTTAGTCCATGTATAATCCACATCAACAACAATCATGGCCCATAAATCCATATACAATCCACACCAACATTAATGGTCCATAAGTCTATATATTATCCATACCAACAATCACGATCCATAAGTGCATATGACCATCCTGTGATCCAAAAATATGAAACCACACACATAATGTTCTCATGCTTTAAACAACATGCAATGCATCAAATCAACTATTATGCATATGTATGCATGTCTAGTGTGTCAAGTCGCCATAGTAAGTCACACATTCACTCAAGTAATTCCAAATCTGTCATGTATAATACAAATAACCAAATAAATCCAATTAACTAGGTTTACAAATCAAGCATATATAGTGCACATAACCGAATATACCCAAGCAACTAGGGTTCTAAATTAAGCATATATAATTCATAAAACAAAATTATTATCTCCCTTGCTATTGTGGTATGGTCCAAATGATCCTTCAGTATGAATCCCTTTGGGGTATGTATTAGGCCCATCTTGATGTATTTGTGGCTCATATTTATGGCCCGTTGTTGAGGCCCACCTTGATGTGTATGAGGACGTTGTTGAGGCCCACCTTGATGTGAATGTAAGGCCCATGTTATGAGGCCCATTGTAATGTATTTGGGGCCCATGGGTTGAGGCCCATTGTGATGTATTAGGGCCCATGGGTTGAGGCCCATTGTGATGTATTTGGGGCCCATGGGTTAAGGCCCATTTTGATGTATTAGGGTCGTGGGTTGAGGCCCATTGTGATGTATTCAAGGCCCATGAGATATGTCCCATTGTAATGTACATAAGGCCCATTGGTGTGGCCTATTTGATATGCATATGGCCCATGTGGTGAGGCCCACATTGATGTATTTGTGGTCCATATTTATGGCCCGTCGTTGAGGCCCACCTTGATATATAAGGCCCATTTGAGGAGGCCCATCTTGATGTAGTTATGACCCATCCATTTAGGCCCCCCTTGATATACATGAGGCCCATGCTGCGAGGCCCATTTGATGTATTGGAGGCCCATGGGTCAAGGCCCAATGGGATGTACGTAAGGCCCATTGAATATGATTCCACCATAGTTTATGTAATGATATTTATGGTGGACCATGCCTTGGGAGCAATGATGGTTTGACGTCCACATTGTAAGAATAATGTTGGTTAAATGTCCGCATTATAACTCCCTCGGGTCCATTGATAGGCCCATACTTATTGTGTGTAGGCCATCAAGGCCATCTTCGTTGTGAGGATAGCTCATCACCATATAACATGCTTAGTATAACTCCATGATTCATGCCTATACGCATCATATGTATGCTTAATATGAGGAATGTTTGATCATATCATACGCCATTGGGCAGACTATTTACAAGATTCCTTATGAGATGGAGTGCCCCACATTATCGCGCAGTACGCGCAGGATTGCTGCATAACTGGATAGTATGACTCATGCATCTCGCATATGTGTGACTTGATCATTGCATGACCTAGCGACATCAGGGCCGTGGCCTCCACAGGCACATCGTAGATGGCTAGATGGGACACCAGAAATATTTGGTTCTAGCACTATGGGCACTTAGGATATCCTTGGGTGAAAATCTCAGAACCTCCGAGGCCAGAGTAGCCCCAACGTCTAGACCGAGTGGAACATGAGCGCCCGAGTGCCGAATACCAGTAGGCCGCATCTCCCACTGTGTCTTGGTCGGTTGGGAGGGGGTGTGACCTTATCTGCCCGAGTGAGCGGGCTATAAGCTAGGCTGAGTATGACCAGCTCGTAAAATGGGTCCGCTATCGACGAGCTGAGTAGGTATTGGCAGACTGCTGGCTAGGCAGATAGTGAGGTCTCTTCCACTCGCAGGGCTGTGCAGCTAGGGAGGAGGTAGTCGGTGTGGAGTGTAATAGACCCCGGTGATTTCCCCAGAGAGCAACCGTACTGATATGGGACTTATTGAGCAGGAATTGCATATCCATTCATTCATTCATTCACTATCCACTCGGGCTAGTGGTGCGTAACTATTTGTTACATGTACCTTCACATGGCCAAGATTTCGGTTGGGCGCGCTACTAACCTAAGATCAAGTTTACTACATTGAGTCGGACTATCCAAATTTAGGTATGAGACTGGTTTGGATAGAATTCCCTTGTGGTGGACCCCGTAGCCTGCGATACTACGTAGTATCGTCTCGACTTCACATTCCAGCATGATCATTTCATTCGCACCGCATATTACATTGCATCCGCAGTACTTAACATTTTGGGTTACTATGTTTTACACTTATATGGCCTAGATGAGGTTGATGGTATTCGTGGCTTGTCAGGATTTGTATATTGCACATTGCATCCTCAGCATCTGTTATTGTCTTATTACATTTTGCATCGTATAGCCTTGGTATAGCTGATAGCACTCATGGATTTACCAGTATATTTTCACTCACTCTGATATTGTATGATTCATAATCTTGTCAGTATTTCCACTTATTCTGATGATGTATGATTTATGGGCTTTATGGTATACTTGGCACTTATCTTATGCACACACTTTCACCACCCTCTAAGCTTTTATAAGCTTATGTACGATAGATGTGTGCAGGTGATGTTAGGATGCAGCCGATCTGAGGCCGGAGCATGCGGTGGAGCTTTTGGAGTTTTCCTTGATATTTTTATATTGTATTTCCATTTCAGCATTGTACTCGAATGATTATATTAGTGGATGTGGTGATGTTTTTTTGTGACATAGTTATGCTTTGGTTATGCTCCATTATATATATAAAAAAATTATATTGAAAATCCTCCTTGTAGGATCCTAGGATCGGAATCTAACACGTGTGCGCTGAGAACTGAAAATGGGGTAATACGGAAGCTGTTGGCACCGGATTCGGCGAACAGGAATTTTGTGAGCCCAGTTTTTGAGTTTGGGGCGTGACAAGTCACTTGATACATAATTATGCGGGACTTCCTTACATGAAGTGGCATGAAACGAAGCACCCGAGTCAATAACCCAAGACTCATTCCTCGCATCAAGAGACAAGATTAACGCCTCTATATCACTCTCCTCAGATAGATTCACTGAATCCTTCCTACCTTGAGAGCTTCCTTCTTGTTTCTTGAACGCCCTACAATCACGTTTCATGTGCCCTTTCTTGCTGCAATGCCAACACCCGTCTTTGTCTTTCGGTCCATCGGACTTCTTCCTTGACTTATAATGTCTGTATTTATTGCCTCCTTTGTTCAGCGATCTTCCTCTTCCTTCAACGTTTGGAGCATTTCCTGAATCCCCTGAAACTCCTAATGCCTTTCTTCTAAATTCTTCGCTGAGAATTAGACCGGCCACATCATCAAATTTCAGCTTTATCGACCCTAAAGAATTGCTCACAGCAATCACCAAACCATCCCGACTGTCTAACAAACTGGACAAGATCAATAACGCCCTGACCTCACCCTCGAAAATAATGGCAACGGATTCCAACTGGCTCGTGACTGTATTGAACTCGTTTAGATGTTCAGCCACGCCCCCACCATCTGACATCTTCATATTGAATAGCTGTTTCATAAGATGAACTTTGTTGGACGCTGAGGGTTTTTCATACATGGTGGCTAGGGCTTCCATTAATTCTTTTGTGATTTTCATCTTGGATATATTGAAGGCGATGCTCTTAGACAAAGAGAGTCGGATTGTTCCTAAAGCCTTCCTATCCAGTAAAAACCATTCATCATCTGTCATCTTTTCTGGTTTCTTTTCTTTTCCTCCTATAGGAATATAGAGGTCCATTTGATATAGATAATCCTCCATCTGCATCTTCCAGAATGCAAAGTTTAAACCATCAAACTTCTCAATTCTAGTCTTCCCTTCTGTCATCGCTCCTAATAGAACTAAACCAATAGCTTTGATACCAGTTGTTGCGCAGCACGCCAACAATGCAGTGAACCGAGATCCAATCTCTGATCTCACCCACAAACGATAAACAAGAAGAAATATAGACTAGAAACAGAATCAAAACATTCAAACAAACCACAAGACAAGATATACGTGGAAAAACCCTAACAAGGGTAAAAAATGACATATGCAAACTTCCATTATGAAGAAAAACAAAGATTACAATGCAATATACTAACCTCTCCCTTGGAAGTACATAGAAAATCCTTTGCCCACACCTTAGAATTATTTCTCATACCCTAGAAAAGCCCTAGGGGCCCCTATTTATAGTTTAGGCAACTTTCCTTTCGCACCCTTGCGAAAACCAACTCAAAAAACTGCAGTCCGTATCAAATCCGGAAACAAATCTGCGTAACCTCGATTGGTCGAGTGAACCCCTCGACCGGTCGAGCACTGCGGAACCAAAAAACCTATGCTCACTGGACTTTGAGTCGAGCCAGTCCATGACTGGTCGAGTAGGCTACTCGACCGGTTGAGCAGGGCTCTCGACCGGTCGAGCGGCCCCTAGATGTTGCTCCACATCTCAACACACATCTCCTTAGAATTTAATCTCGGTAATATTTAAACAGATAAGGATCGTCCCAGAAAAACTTATGTACCTCGGTGAAAAAAAATTCTTATCTTGCGTAGTCCAATGTGTCGGCATGAAATCTGTGGCAAGATAATTCGCAATGTCAAAAACTAAGATAATTGAGAAAGTTTAAACAATTGTTCATCAAGGAACATATCGTTTATAGATGACAGCTCAAGGGAATTGAGGAGGTCAAATCTCGAAAGATGGTTAGCCACTACGTTCTCTACTCTCTTTGTCTCGTATTTCCATATCGAATTCTTGGAGTAGAAGGATCTATCTGATCAAACGAGTCTTGACATCCTTCTTAGAAAGAAGGTACTTCAGCGCCGTATGATCAGTGTAAATGATTATCTTAGATTCAATCAAGTAGGACCTAAATTTGTCCAAAGTGAACACTACGGTGAAATCCAAAGATGTTATCATTGGTTGCTATTGAATGGACAGTAAAAGATAAAACAGTTGAAAGCCTGAATCGATGGGTGAAATCAGTTAAGCACATCCCATCAGTGCAATGTATAAGTTATAAGTGTGATCCATCCACAATGGGGCCATTGTTGTCAAATAGCATGAGTGATTATATGCGACCCAAGGGGCATGTGCACATATGTGATAGCATAATCACGTATGCCATCGCACAACCTTCCAAAAATTTTTACATTTTTTCATGGCATAAGTGATGACGCGATCGCATGGATCATCTCATGTGCCATGGCATAATACCTACTGGTCATAAAACCACATATGCCACTATTGCATATGCAATCTATTCCCCCAAAATGGCATATGGGATCACATAAGCAATCATGCCATCGCATGTGACAACACTGAATGGGACCAAGCAATCATGCCATCGCATGTGACAACACTGAATGGGACCAATGATTTTGAACTTGTAGATTGCCATTTATATGTTCCATGTGAGGAGTACGAGTCACCAAAGCGCTGGTGATTAATCACTCTACTCTAACCTCTATTTCTTTCAGGTGAGACAAGTCAATGTTCCCCTTTAGAGTCTGGGAATCCATATACTGGTAAGATTAATGCACTATTTCCAATCTCATATTGTACCTTAAGTAACATAGATTTAAACAAAAAATACATGGTTGAAATCCAACATTATAAAGACACCATTTCCTTTTCAGTTGTGACAGTCTTCTGCATCTTGCAAATTGGTTACTGAATATTGATTGTCTGCAGGTTACTTGTTCAGTTCACTTTTTTTTTTCTTTTTCTTTTTCTTGTTCTTTTTTCTTGCGATGTCTTACCAGCCCTGTCACCAAAATGGTTTGACTTGCAACAGTCCTCTGCTAGCTAATACCTTTTACTTTGTGGCTTAATTTGGATGACCAGATATTTGGAGACCCAGATGCTGCTGATATTGTGTTCACAAGTGGAGCAAACATTTTGGTTGTGGGAATAAATGTTACCTTTCAAGTTTTTATGTCAGGTGCCGTCTCAAAGTCACATTTCAATGATATCATAATCATGTATGGGTTTGAAGCTCATGTTCTGCCCCTTTTTTGCTTTAATTATAAAAGTATCACTTCATTGCTTGCTATGAGTGGCTTAGTTTATGCGGCTAGTGTTGAGAAGTGGAGCCACATCTGGGGCCGCCCACGACCAGTCGAGGTTGCGCGGATTTCGTGTCGCAAGTCCTTTCGCAACTGGGATGCGAAAGGAGTTTCGTAGATTTTGTGTTGCAAGTCCTTTCGCAACTGGGATGCGAAAGATGTTTCACGATTTCGTGTCTCAAGTCCTTTCGCAACTAGGATGCGAAAGGGAAAGTTGCCAAAAATATAAATTGGGGTCCCTAGGGTTATTCTAGGGTTAAGGTGAATATTGGGAAATATTTCTAAGGTGTGGGCGAGGGATTTTCTCTGTACTTCCAAGGGAGAGGTTAGTATATTGCCTTGTAATCTTCATTTCTCTTTATAGTGGAATTTTGCATCCGTGGTTTTTTACATAGTTTGGGGTTTTTCCACGTATATCTTTCTTGTGATTTGTTTGAATGCTTTTATTCCTTTTTAGTTTATATTTCTTCCTGTTTATCGTTTGTGGGTGAGGCCTGAGATTGGATCTAGGCTCACTGCGTCGTTGGCGTGCTGTGCAACAACTGGTATAAAAGCTATTGGTTTAGTTCTATTGGGAGCGATGACGGAAGATGGAAAAACTAGAATTGAGAAGTTTGATGGTTCAAACTTTACCTTTTGAAAGATGCAGATGGAGGATTATCTGTATCAGAAGGACCTCTATATTCCTCTAGGAGGAAAAGAGAATAAACCAGAAAAGATGACAGATGATGAATGGTTTTTACTGGATAGGAAGGCTTTAGAAACGATCCGACTCTCTTTGTCTAAGAGCGTCGCCTTCAATATATCCAAGGTAAAAACGATAAAAGAATTAATGGAAGCCCTAGCCACCATGTATGAAAAGCCCTCAGCATCCAACAAGGTTCATCTTATGAAACAGCTATTCAACATGAAGATGTCAGATGGTGGGAGCGTGGCTGAACATCTAAATGAGTTCAATACAGTCACGAGCCAGTTGGAATCCGTTGGCATTGCTTTTGAGAATGAGGTCAGGGCATTATTGATCTTATCCAGTTTGCCAAACAGTTGGGATGGTTTGGTGATTGCTGTAAGCAATTCTTCAGGATTGACAAAGCTGAAATTTGATGATGTGGCCGGTCTAATTCTCAGCGAAGAACCTAGAAGGAAGGCATTAGGAGTTTTAGGGGATTCAGGGAATGCTCTAAACGTTGAAGGAAAAAGAAGATCGCTGAACAAAGGAGGCAATAAACACGGGCGTTCTAAGTCGAGGAAGAAGTCTAATGGACCGAAAGACAAAGACGGGTGTTGGCATTCGGCAAGAAAGGGCACATGAAACGTGATTGCATGGTGCTCAAGAAATAAGAAGGAAGCTCTCAAGGCGGGAAGGATTCAGTGAATCTGTTTGAGGAGAGCGACACAGAATCGTTGATCTTGTCTCTTGATGCGAGGAATGAGTCTTGGGTTATAGACTCGGGTGCTTCGTTTCATGCAACTTCGTGTAAGGAAGTTCTCCGTGATTATATGTCAGGTGACTTTGGGAGAGTCTACCTGGGTGATGATGAGTCGTGCAATATTGTTGGAAAGGGGGATATTGATGTAAATCAGAAAGATGGAACGGTCTTGAAATTGAAGGATGTCAGACATGTACTGAGTTTAAAACGTAATCTGATCTCAGTGGGACAGTTGGCCGATACCGGTTACGTGACGACATTCACCAATGACTCCTGGAAGATCACAAAAGGTGCCTTGGTAATATCTCGAGGTAAAAAGGAAGGTACTTTGTACGTGACTTCAGGATCGTATAGTTCACTCGCAGTCGCATCAACTGGAGTGAATGGGCAGTTATGGCATCAGAGGCTGGGACATATGAGTGAGAAAGGGATGAAAGTGCTATTATCAAAAGGAAAGCTACCAGGGCTGAAGTCTATTGACTTGGAATTCTGCGAGGACTGCGTGTATGACAAGCAGAAGAGGGTAAGCTTCAAGAAGATGGGACGCACTCCAAAGACACATCCGTTGAAGCTTGTACACACTGATGTGTGGGGACCGGCACAGGTATTATCTCTTGGTGGCTCACGTTATTTTGTTACCTTTATTGATGATGCTAGTAGAAAACTATGGGCCTACTTCTTAAAACATAAATTTGATGTATTTAAGAAGTGGAAAGTTATGGTAGAAAATGAGACAGGTAAAACAGTAAAGTGTCTCAGATCTGACAATGGGGGAGAGTATTGTGATAAGAGGTTTGAAGAGTATTGTGCAACAAATGGAATCAAACATCAGAAAATGATTCTAGGGACACCACAACAGAATGGTGTGGCTGAGTACATTAACAGGACCATCCTCGAGCGCGCCAGGAGCATGAGGTTACATGCAGGGTTGCCCAAGACCTTTTGGGCAGATGCTGTGAATACTGCCACATATCTCATCAATAGAAGTCCCTCAGCACCATTGGATGGTGATCTATCAGAAGAAGCGTGGACTGGGAAGGAAGTGAACCTTGCACATTTCAGAGTGTTCGGTTGCACTTCATATGTTCACATTGATGCAGAGCACAGAAACAAGCTGGATGCGAAGTCCAGGAGGTGCACGTTTATAGACTATGGGCAGCATGATTTTAGCTACAGGTTCTGGGATGCAAAAAACAGGAAAATCATCAAAAGCAAAGACGTAGTCTTCAATGAAAAAGTGATGCATAAGGACAGTGTGCAGGAAAATAAGGCCGAGAAAAAGGAATTCGTAGAGTTGGAAGAGTTACCGGACATGGGTGTTACAGCGCCACAGGATGAGGCAGAGCCGCATACACCGGTTGTGAGGAGGTCTACTCGGGAGAGGAGACCCACGGTCCGATACTCACCCTCCTTAACATTATCTGCTACTGACGGATAATGGTGAGCCAGAGTGTTTTGAAGAGGCGTTACAGTCAGATATACGGGTTAAGTGGGAGCAGGCCATGGATGATGAGATGGACTCTCTTGAGTCTAATCGTACATGGGAGCTAGTAACTCTACCCAAGGGTAAGAAAGCTCTTCATAACAAGTGGGTTTACAGACTGAAGGAGGAGCACGATGGTTCGAAACGGTACAAGGCTAGATTGGTTGTGAAAGGGTTTCAACAAAAGGCAGGTATCGATTTCACTGAAATATTTTCACCGGTAGTGAAAATGTCTACGATTCGCATGGTCTTGAGTATAGTGGCTTCAGAGGACTTACATCTAGAACAACTAGATATTAAGACAGCCTTTCTTCATGGGGACCTTGAAGAAGAGATATATATGCATCAGCTGATAGGATACGTGGCACCAGGTAATGAGAACAAGGTGTGCAGACTGAAGAAGAGTCTATATGGCTTGAAGCAAGCCCCGAGGCAGTGATATAAGAAGTTCGACAGTTTCATGTCGGGAAACGGTTTTTGGAGATGTCATGCAGACCACTGTTGTTACTTGAAGAAGTTTGATACGTCGTACATCATCATTCTTCTGTACGTTGATGATATACTTGTGGCCGGTTCAAGCATGAAGGACATCTCAGATCTCAAAAGACAACTGTCTAGAGAATTTGCCATGAAGGATTTAGGAGCTGCAAAACAAATCCTAGGCATGAGGATAAAGCGTGACAGGGAAAACAAGAAACTATTTTTGTCACAGGCAGAGTACATAGCCAAGGTACTTGACCGATTCAATATAGGAGGTGCTAAGCCAGTTAGCACTCCATTTGCCAGTCACTTCAAGCTATCTAAGGAGCAAGGGGCAAAGACGCAGGAGGAACGAGACTACATGGTTAAGTCCCATACACGTCAGCTATTGGGAGTCTCATGTATGCTATGGTGAGCATGAGGCCAGACATTGTTCAAGCAGTGGGAGTTGTTAGCAGGTTCATGAACAACCCCGGGAAGGAACATTGGGAAGCTGTGAAGTGGATCCTTAGATATTTTGTAGGTAGTAAGGATGTAGGGCTGTGCTATGGTGGATCGGAAATCAAGCTACAAGGCTACGTGGATTCAAATTTAGCAGGAGATATCGACAACAGAAGAAGCACTACAGATTATGTTTTTACTCTAGGTAGTGTTGCAGTCAGTTGGGTCTCTCAATTACAAAAGATAGTATTTATCAGTACGACAGAAGCATAATATGTTGCGGCTACAGAAGCATGCAAGGAGATGGTGTGGATGCAAGGTTTTATGGAAGAGTTAGGTAAGAAGCAAGCAGATTGCAAGCTGTATAGTGACAGTCAGAGTGCAATACACTTGGCTAAGAATTTAGCCTTTCATTCAAGGATGAAGCATATTGCCATCAGATATCACTTCATACGTTCGTTACTGGAAGATGGATCGATTGCTCTGGAGAAGATTCATACAAGTGAGAATCCTGCAGATATGCTAACCAAGGCGGTCACAAGGGAGAAGCTGAAGCTCTGTTCAGCTTTGATTGGTCTTCAGGCCTGAAGACGGGGAGGTGGTGCACTCTGGATGAAGAAGACAAAGGTTTATGGCGATGTGTCTCCAAGTGGGAGATTGTTGAGAAGTGGAGCCACATCTGGGGCCGCCCATGACCAGTTGAGGTTGCACGGATTTTGTGTCGCAAGTCCTTTAGCAACTGGGATGCGAAAGGAGTTTCGCGGATTTCGTGTCGCAAGTCCTTTCGCAACTGGGATGCGAAAGGGAAGTTGCCAAAACTATAAATTGGGGTCCCTAGGGTTATTCTAGGGTTAAGGTGAATATTGAGAAATATTTCTAAGGTGTGGGCAAGAGATTTTCTCTGTACTTCCAAGGGAGATGTTAGTATATTGCCTTGTAATCTTCGTTTCTCTTCATAGTGGAATTTTGCATCCATGCTTTTTTACCCTAGTTTGGGGTTTTTCCACGTATATCTTGTCTTGTGGTTTATTTGAATGCTTTTATTCCTTTCTAGTTTATATTTCTTCCTGTTTATCGTTTGTGGGTGAGGCTTGAGATTGGATCTAGGCTCACTACGTCGTTGGCGTGATGCGCAACAACTAGGTGCTTCCAGAAACTCTAATAGTTGAAAATACTTAGATTTTTTCAACGGGTGACCGGGGCTTATTTTGTTGCTGCGAATTTTATTCTTCGGCATTTATTTTCTATGGAAACTGTAAAAAGGTTAAATGTTTTTCGAAAATAGTTTTAAGTGTTGTTTGGTTTAGACTCAGGATGGTGGCAAACATGTGTGAGAAAAATCCAAGCCATTCATCAAGTGGGCCAGATGAGGCTTGGACTGGCCTAAATTTTGGGCCAAACAATAGTGGCAAAAAAAGTGGTTGGTTCTAGTTGATCATATTGAAAAATGCTTGATCATTGATCTAGACCATCCATCATGTGTTCCATCTTTGATTGCCCATCTCTCTCAAAAAGCACTTTGATTGGATGATTCTAAACATCCGATCAATTGCTAGGAAAATGGACTATTGATATTGATTACGTTAGAGAAAATGCACTCACGAATATTGACCGTTTATCATGGGGGGCCCACCTTTGACTGTCCATTCCTCCCAAAAGGTCACTTTCATCACATCATCCTAACCATCCGATCAACAGATAAGGAAATGGATGATCTATAACTAGAAAAGGTTTGCTAATTCATTTCCACCTTTGGTTGCCCATCCCTACCAAAATCAACATTTGGGAACATGGAAGGTCCATATATATATATATATATATTTGAATATTAGAAAAGGGCTAATCATTGCTGGGATATCCATCTAGGGACCACTTTTATTGTCATCCTCTCAAAGAGTCACTTGATTGGATCATCCCATCCATCTGATTAACAATCCATATTATTATACTAGAAAGGGGCTTGATCATTGTAAGGATCACTCTGATCATCTAATGTTCTTAATCATCCAATCAATGGATAGCAAACGCATGGTCCTTTATTAATATTAGAAAGGGTCTCATAAGTCAAGTATACTAAAATAGAGTATCAGTTTGTTGGCTTGGGGTGGGGTGGGTACCAAGATGAGTATCTTGTTCAAGCCCTAATGATATTAACCTGTTTTCTGCAATTTGGTCATTTTGTTTTCTTCTGTGCTAATTTGCAACTCTTCAATTATACATTGCAGATGCTGATCGCAACACACTAGCACAGTCTAAGGGGAAATTTGCTATGGATATCACCATGATTCATATGCCACTCAAGGTCTGTGTTTGGATGGAAAGAGGGAGAGAGTACAGCCTGCCATCATTCTTTTGTGTGCTGATGGATGTGTTGGGCTAAATGCAGGTGTTTTCCTTCATGATCCAACCGCTTTTATTGCAGCTTTGAAGCCTTCATTGCTCACTTACACTGAGGGCATTGTACGGGTCCAGACAAGTGGCATCACGAGGGGCCTTACTTTATTTGATAACACAAAAAAAAATAAAAAAAATAATAAAAAAGTCGGCCCACATTTGCTCTCTTGAATATGAATTCCTATTAAGATTGCAGCTACATCAATGAAATGACTGACATTTGCTTCTGAAACTGAATTTGTTTATGGAGGAATGCTAATCCCAGATGCACGTGTTGTTGAAAGGTATAGAGAGGCAAACGGAGGATGGGAGGAACCCATCCATCCAAGTTTGGTGGCCTTTTTTCTACTTAGTCCACTGCCTATTTGGACCAACCTAAGTATCTGTTGACACTTTTCCTGCACAAGCAAAATTAGCATTTCTCATTGTAAGTGCTATGGTCTCATGCTCCTTTGGTTGTCAAATTTTGATGTGTCAAAACATCTTTTTGTGTCCTGTGCTTGTATGATGATTTATATGAATTCAAGACACTGCATAAACACTTCAAGAAGCTACATGTTGAAGTCTCAAGAAGCTACATGTTGAAGTCTCAAGAAGCTACAATGTTGAAGCTCAAGTCTTAAGAAGCAACGCATGAAGTAGTTTTATGTTGATGAAGATCTCAAGTTTAAAGCTACAACAAGTTCAAGATCTCAAGCCTGATATGGTTCAAAAATATCTACATATGTTGAATGGTTGAAGTTCAATGTCCATACGACATGGTTCAGGTTTGAATGACCTTAGGTTGACCCTTTAAGTAGGTCACTTTGGATACATAAATCAAATATTTATTTTACATAAGTTTGGTCTATTCTAAGACCAGTCCTAGCTCTTATTCGACCAGTCCTAGCATTGGTTCGACTAGTCCAAGAAATTCCACGACCAGTCCTAAGTAGTTGAAGATTTTTCGAAATTTTTGGTACGCCCATGACCAGTCCTGGAGGTCCTTCGACCGGTCGTAGGTGTGGCTTCGACTCGTCCACGACCAGTCGTAGAGCTACGACTCAAAGTCCAGCAACGAAATCTCTGGTCTTACGACCAGTCGTAGATATCCATGACCAGTCGTAGGTGACCCACGACCAGTCGTAGGCTACTCACGACCAGTCGTGGAACGACTTTCAAAGATCGCGCTTCATTTTTCAAAAATCTGTTAGAGCTACGACCAGTCGTAGGTTTCTAAGACCAGTCGTAGGAGCGATTTCTGCTTCTATAAATTGAACACGAAATTCAGAGTCTTTACACTTCAACTCGATTCTATTCAAGAAATTTAAAGTGATCACTCTGAGATAAGTCTGTGTTTATTTTAAGCTACATTGTGCTTATTTAATATTCCTTTTTGCTAGCTTATTTAATTTGATTTTGTTTCTGTATTCCAATCTTATTTGAAAAGAGAAATTATCTTATTCCTTCTTCTTGGAATCAAAATCAAATATAGCTATGCCCAACAAGTAAAATCTAAAATCAATTAGGATTTAGAACCTTATGAATGTGAGTATTGGAAATTGAACTTTGACATTCAATCATCTACTCCGATTGGTTCTACCGGGCTGCTACGAAAAGGAGAAATCCAGATATTTTACATTTCTGTAAAATTTATTTACCTTTGGTTTTGTTTGAGGTTAAGCCAGAAAAATCTCATTGTATTGGTTTTGTTTGAGGTTAAGCCAGAAAAAATCTCATTGTATTGGTTATCTAAGGAGAACCAGAAAACTCAGAAAAGAGGGGTTTTTGAATTGTGTAAGCCCAAGTGAAAAAGACACAATTGTAAAGGTTTTTGGTGAACCTGTGAAAACCTATTTGATAGTTGTTAGTGCTATTATATGATACCTCTTTGGTTGTCAAATTTTGTGTGTCAAAAGCTTGTCTTGGGTGTGTTCTATGTTTAAGACACCATATCAACTTATGGACTCTTCAAGCGGCTTCAAGGTACATTTCGAAGATATAAAGAAGACACAGTATTCTTGATTCAAGTAAAGGTTATTCAAGTTCAAGATACAAGCAGTATTTGAAGGTGTGAAGCTCAAAAGCAAACTCAAGATAAATGTTGGTGTCAAGTCTTTGGACGACTCGTACTTCAGGCTTCAAGTACTAAAAGATTTATCATTCGTTGAATGAAGTAGAGTTCAATGTCCATACTTCATTATTCAGGTTTGATAGACCATAGTCATTGACCTTAGGGTAGGTCATTTCGGATACATTATACAACTGTGTTTAAACATGTTTTTGATCTGCTCTTAGACTAGTCCTGGTTCTGGTTCGACCAGTCCTAGCACTGGCTCGACCTGTCTAAGAATTTTCTAGGCCAGTCTTGGACTTGTTCAATTTTATCGGATTTTCTAGTTCGCTCACGACCAGTCTTGGAGTCTGCTCGACCGGTCGTGGGATGTCCTCGACTCGAACCTCGACCAGTCGTGGAGCCTCGATTCAAACTCCAGCGACTAAATTCACTGTCGCTCGACCAGTCGAGAAGGGGTCTCGACCGGTCGTGGACGACCTTCGACCAGTCGTGGACTGCCTACGACCGGTCGAACATCGGTTTTCCTGATTGCGTGCAGAAATTCAAAAATCTGTTTCTCCTAAGACCAGTCATGGGAACTCCTAGACCAGTCGAAGACGAATTTCTGCAGCTATAAATAGCACACGAATTTCAGAGTTTAATCATCGAAAAATCTATCAAAACAGGTATATTCTAGGCTCCACTCTGAGATAAGTCGTGTTTATTTTTAAGCTAATTTGCGCTTCATTCTAATTCCTTTTGTTAGCTTTTTGCATTTGATTTTATTCTAAATTCCAATCGTATTTGAAAAGGGGAAATCGTGTATTCCTTCTTCTTGGAATTAAAATCAAATAGAGCTAGCCCTTTGTGATTTCATTTAAAATCAATTAGAACTTAGAACCTCGATAAAGTGAGTATTGGACATTGAACTATCATTATTGAATCTCTACTCTGATCGGTTCTTCCGGGCTACTGCAAAAGGATAAGATCCAGGTATTCTACAATTCCTGTAATTTCTATTTTGGTTTTGTATGAGATTTGTCAGAAAAATCTCTATGTGTATGGTTATCTGAGGAGAGCCAGAAAACTCAGATTGTGGGGTTTCTTGAATTGTGTAAGCCCAAGTGATAAAGACACAATTGTGAAGGTTTTTGGTGAACCTGTGAAAACCAGTTTTATTAGAGAACGCTAATATCCCCTGTGTGAGGATATTAGGAGTGGAGTAGCATTCTGTGTGGCTGTTTTAGAACAGTTGGTGAACACACAGGCGAACCACTATAACTTCTTGTCTTGTAGATTGAATGGTTATTTAATTCCTTATCTTTTATCATTCAGTTCTATTTTCCTTGTGGATGTGAATGTTGTAACAGTTTGAAATTTCAAGCAAGTGTGGGAATGTTGTAATAATTTAGTGATTTATTTCTGCAATTTATTTCCAGCAATTCCCTTTATTGATTCAAGCTTTAAATTCCAAAATTGTTCCAGCAAGGTTGCCCTGCCATTTTTATGGTGTATGGCTGTCCCTAGAACAAGACATTTGTAAATTCAATTTATTCAGTGCAGTTTGTATTTATTTCTTTATTCCTCTTTGATTTGAGAAATTGATACAAAGACATTTCTAGACAAAAGGTTGTCCTACCATAAAAATTTGGTTTTTGGTGAAAGGTTGTCCTTAGAACAACGTTTGTATCAACCTCTCAAATTCAGTAGTTTGAGGTTGCATTTCATTTCTGCATTGCAATTTATTTAATTAGTTCATTGGCTATCACACTTTGTTTAATTCCGCTATTATAAGTTTTTATTTGGCATTGTCCTATTCACCCCCCCTCTAGGACATATAGCTTGGCCATTTCAATAGTGAACGCTAATATCCCCATGTGTGAGGATATTAGGAGTGGAGTAGGTTTTTGTGTGGTTGTTGGAAAACAGTTGGTGTACACACAGGCGAACCACTATAACTCTTTGCCTTGTGGATTGAATGCTTGCTTAATTTTCATATCTTTTATCATTCGATTGTGTGGAATGTACAAGTGGATGTGAATGTTGTAACTATTTACATTTCAAGCAAGTGTGGGGATTGTTGTAATAATTTTAGATCTTACTTCTGCATTTAATTTCAATTCCTTGCTATTTCATTTACTAATATTAAATTGAGTCCTTGATCCAAAAGAGGTTCTAGAAATAAGGTTGTCCTACCATAAGCCCTTGTTTATTATGGTGTAAGGTTGTCCTTAGAACTGAATTTGTATCAATCTCTCAATACTTATTTATCAAGGTGATTTAAATTTAGCTTTGTGAATTGATTCATATTGTAAGGCTATTGGTTTACTTTATTTCCGCTGATTTTATTTTAAATTTGGCATAGTCCTATTCACCCCCCCTCTAGGACATATAGCTTGGCCTTTTCAAGTGGTATCAAAGCCTAATAGCTCATTTTTGTTGCTTTCTATTTGGATTTATTTCCTGTGCTAACGATCTAAGCTATATAAAAAGATGTTAAATTTTGATAGCCTTTCAATTAGTAGACCTCCTCCTTTGATGGCTCCAACTATGCCTATTGGAAAGCCAGAATGAGGATATTCCTAAAATCTATGGATGAAAGTGTGTGGCAAGCCACAGTGACTGAATGGAAATCTCCTATCATGGAAGTAACTGGTGTTGGTGGTTCAAAATCTATGAAAATTACACCGTATTACCAATGGACCACACTTCAGAAAAATGAGAGTAGTGCTAATGCTAAAGCACTAAATGCAATCACTTGCGCACTATCACCGGATGAGTTCAAAAGAATCATATCCTGTGATACTGCAAAGCAAGCCTGGGATATTTTAGAAATGACACACGAAGGTACATCAATTGTCAAGAAATCTAAAGTCCAACTCCTCACAACTAAATTTGAAGAAATTCATATGGAGGAAAATGAAATGTTTATGGACTTTTACACTAGATTGAATGACATTGTAAACTCAATGTGGGGTCTTGGCGATAAGATCCCAGAAAGTAAAGTGTGTGCAAAAATACTACGCTCTCTTCCTGAACGGTTCAATTCTAAGGTACCGCAATCCAGGAACTTCGTGATACGGATAATATGAAGGTAGAAGAATTAGTTGGTTCTTTACAAACCTATGAATTAAGTTTTAAAGCTCCTAAAGGTAAATCTATTGCTTTGAAGTCATCTAAAAGTATTACTCAAGAAAATTCAGATTCAGAAAAGTCTGAAGATGATGTGGCCCTTTTGGCGAAAAAGTTTTATAAGATTTTCAAAAGTAAGAAAAGAGTCGATTTCAAAAGGCAAATGAAAAGAAACGTTCCAAACCTAAGTCTAAAACTTGAAAATCATTGAAAGATAGTCAATGCTACAACTGTCAAGAATATGGGCATTTAGCAAACAAATGTCCTAAAAAGGACAGATCCAAAGGAAGGGTATGTTGGCTACTTGGGATGAATCGTCTGATTCTGAAGCCTCTTCTGAATCAGAAAATTCAGAAACCGAGTCGGGCAGTGAATTTAAGGCCCTTATGACTCTAGCCAAGTTTACTTTTTCAGATCACGATGATTCAACAAGTGAAGAAAATTTGGATAGTGATCATGAAAATGATGAAGATCTTCAAGATGCTTACAATGCCTTATATAAGGAAAGTTGTAAAATTGCTGTCAAACTTAAACTTCAAAAAGAAAAGTTTTTTAAACTTAAAGAATGTTTTGAAACTCTTGTTTTAGAAAAATCCCAAATTTCAGATTGTTTTGAAAAATCAAAGTGTGATCCAGAATTCAAAACGTCCCTAATTGAAAATTTGAAATCTGAAAATGAGAAACTTAAAAATGAAGTATCTTCTCTTCTGAGTTTGAAGGACACATGGAGATATGCCCAAGGTGATCCAAAATTAGAAAAATTATTATCCGGATCAAGAAAATGTGGCGATAGATCCAGGTTGGGCTATGTTAAAAACACGTCTCCTAAACAGATGAATACTCCTTCCAATTTTGTGAAAGGAGAGACTTCTAACTCAAAAGGAAAAGGTACTAGTCAAGTTTTTTCTAAAAATACAAAAACTTTTCAAAAACCCAAAAGCAGCTATATAAATTTCAAAAATCAGATTCGAAACCCACTAGCTGAAAAAATTGTTGATTTACTTAAGGAGCTATTAAAATCTAACTCAGTAGGTCACTCTTACAACTATAAACAAAAGAAGACCAATTATTCTCCTAAACCAAAACAGTACTGAAATGGGTTCCTAAGGTTGCCTGTTTGGTTGCTCACACTGCTTTCAAAGCTACAAGCCATTCGAAATGGTACCTAGACAGTGGATGCTCCAGACATATGACAGGCGACAAAGCACTATTCACCGATCTTAAAGATATGACTGACGGTCAGTCACATTTGGTGATGGTAGCAACTGCAAGATAATTGGCAAAGGTACGGTCCAACTCTATAACCTTCCCTTATTTAAAAATGTTTTATATGTTGAGGGTTTAAAACACAACCTGTTGAGCATATCTCAAATATGCGATAACAACCATAATGTTAAATTTTCTAATCAAGGTTGTGAAATTATAAACGAAAAGGGTTCTGTAATATTAACTGGTCGTAGAACTTCTGAAAACTGCTATATTGTAAGCAATGGTATCTCATCTAAACAATCGTGCTACATGGTCCATACCGATGAGACAGAATTATGGCATAAACGCCTTGGACATGTACACTACCGAAATTTATACAGATTGAGCAAAAGTGAACTAATTAAAGGTCTACCTAAGATGCAAAAAGTAGACAAGATTTGTGGTGAATGCCAGTATGGTAAACAAACTAGGAGCTCTCACAAAAAGGTGAACTCCAATATCACCACAAGACCACTCGAGCTTCTCCACATGGATCTTATAGGACCAACAAGAACGGAAAGTCGAGGCGGCAAAAAGTACATCTTAGTTATTGTAGATGATTATACTTGGGTTTCATTCTTGAGAGATAAATCAGAAACCCTTGATGAAGTGAAAAAAATTATAAAACGGATTCAAACTGAAAAAATGTTCTCAAGTCAGCAAGATCCGTAGTGATCATGGATCCGAATTTGAAAATAGCGGTTTTGAGAAATTTTGTAGCGATCAGGGAATATCGCATGAATTCTCTGCACCTAAAACTCCTCAACAAAATGGAATTGTCGAGAAGAAGAATAGAGTGCTTCAAGAAATGGAAAATGTTATGTTAAATAGCATGAAGCTCCCTAGGAATCTCTGGGCTGAAGCAGTGAATACAACCTGCTACATTATTAACCGTGTTTATATTTGTAAATCTAATAATAAAACGGCTTATGAAATGTGGTTTGAGAAAAAGCCTTCTGTCAAATACTTTCGAGTTTTTGGCAGCAAGTGCTATATTTTGCGTGACCGTGAAAATTTGGGAAAGTTCGACACTAAAAGTGATGAAGGGATCTTTTTAGGATATTCCTTAAACAGTCATGCATATCGTGTTCTGAACAACAGGACCGG
Source organism: Magnolia officinalis (assembly GCA_021015155.1). Lineage (NCBI taxonomy): Eukaryota > Viridiplantae > Streptophyta > Magnoliopsida > Magnoliales > Magnoliaceae > Magnolia > Magnolia officinalis. Next base: position 58,153,032 of record JAJHSJ010000002.1, on the reverse strand, counting down.
TGTGATTCAAGAGTCAATAAATGTTGTGATTGACGATCTTTTGAATACACCTGTCCCTAGTTCAGATAATGATGAAGTGCTTATACTTGAAAAACAAGAAACTTCATCAAGTGAATCTAATTCTGAATTAAGGACTGTTAAAGATCATCCAACTTCTCAAATACTTGGAAACCCTCTCACTGGTGTGCGCACTCGTAGACAATTAGAGGACATATGTAACTACGTATGCTTTACATCCCAATTGAACCGGTTAACGTAAAAGAAGCACTTTCGGATGAAAACTGGATTCTTGCGATGCAAGAAGAACTTAATCAGTTTGTCAGAAATGATGTCTGGTACCTTGTTCCTAGACCTAAAGATAAACATATTATTGGAACAAAATGGATTTTCAAAAACAAATCTGATGAACTTGGAAATATTATTCGAAATAAAGCAAGACTAGTTGTACAGGGGTATACACAAATTGAAGGTATTGACTATAATGAGACATTTGCCCCTGTAGCTCGTCTTGAATCAATCAGACTTTTTATCTCCATTGCATGTTTTAGGAAGATTAAAATTTACCAAATGGACGTAAAGAGTGCCTTTCTGAATGGTGATTTACATGAAGAGGTATATGTTGAACAACCTACAGGGTTTGAAGATCCTAAATTTACTGATCATGTGTATCGTCTTAAGAAGGCTCTCTATGGTCTGAAACAAGCTCCCAGAGCATGGTACGAAAAACTGACTAAGTTTTTACTGAGTCATAATTTTCAGATGGGGTGTGTTGATAAGACACTCTTTGTTAAGAAACATAATGATGATATTCTAATGGTTCAAATATATGTTGACGATATTATTTATGGATCAACCTGTACTAACATGACAGTTGAGTTTGCAGATTTGATGAAGTCTAAATTCGAAATGAGCATGGTTGGAGAATTAAACTATTTCCTAGGGTTGCAAGTTAAACAACAACCTAATGGAATTTTTATCTCTCAAACTAAATATGCTCTGAATTTAATCAAGAAATTTGGATTTGAGAAAGGTAAAAATTTTGATACTCCTATGAGTACAACTTTGAGACTCTCAAAAGACTCTACAGGTAATGATGTGGATCCCAAATTGTATCGTAGTTTGATTGGTAGTTTACTTTATTTGACTGCTAGTAGACCAGATATCGCTTTGAGTGTTGGTATTTGTGCTCGTTATCAATCAAATCCTAAAGAATCTTACTTAACTGCTGTTAAGCGGATTATGCGATATGTCGCAAGTTCTACTAAACTGGGTCTCTAGTATCCACATGAGACTAATGTTCAATTAGCCGGGTACGCAGATGCTGACTGGGTTGGAAACATTGATGATAGGAATTCAACCAGTGGTGGTTGCTTCTACATTGGAAATTGTCTTGTTTCTTGGTTTAGTAAGAAGCAAAGTTCTATATCACTATCAACAGCTGAGGCTGAATACATTGCTGCTGGAAATGCATGTACTCAACTTGTTTGGATGAAACGAATGTTAAGCGATCATGGAATTACTCAGGATTCTATGATTTTATTTTACGATAATTCCAGTGCAATAAATATCTCTACAAATCCAGTTCAGCATTCACGTACTAAGCATATTGACATTAGATTTCATTACATTCGTGAATTAGTGGAAGAAAAGGTAATATATTTGGATTACATTCCAACCGAGACTCAACTTGCGGACATTTTCACTAAACCGCTCGACAAAAGCAGGTTTAATAAATTAAAGTTTGATCTCGGTATGTGCAATTTAAATTGAATTTGCATGATCTGGTGTATCATAATGTACATAAGTTTGATGATTTATTTGCTTAAATTTGAAAATTATTTGAAAAAAAATTGCAAATTTTGAGTCGTACTCGACCAGTCGTGAGTGTACACGACCGGTCGTGTTACGACCGGTCGAACACTTACACGACAGGTCGTGAAACTCGGGATTTCACTTTAATTTGGGGATTTTGACTCTTCTTCTTCATTTCTTTTCTCTCTCCAACGGTTCTAGCTACGACCGGTCGAACCCACCTTCATGGTACTTCAAGGTTAGTGGTTCTTTTACTATTTTCTTGTAGATTCTTGTTATTTGTGTTCCAAATCTCATTCTTGTAGAATCTATTTGGTCGTTCATTGCTAGTTTGGGGTTTTATCTTGAAAAATCTGTCCTAACAAAACCCCATTTCTTCTATCTTGCATCTTGTTGTTTCCTTGAAATCCTCCTTTGAAAATGGATGCTAGAGGTAAAAAGAAAACTACTCGACGTCCCTCTTCATCTAGATCAGCTTCTATTGCACAACGTCATCTTCGTTCTCCCGAAAATGATCCTTCTAATGCTCGGGATTTGCGTATGCGCAATGTTATTGTTGAACGTCCTGTGAATGTTAATCACATTGCTTCATTTGGTATCCCTCCTCTGTTGGAATCTGTGGGATGGGATAACATCTTGCATTGGGGTGGAGCTGCATACCAGTCCATTGCCCAATCCATGTTTGCATGTATCTGTGATTTTTCTATTGAGAATTTAACTTTTAAAGTTGATACTCAAGAAGGATTGTTTTTAGTGGATCGTCATTTGATTGCTGACATTATGGAAATACCTGTCAATGATGAGAGCATTCCAATTCATATTTTACATGACAGTCTCTCAGAATCTGAACGAAAAATGCTTACTAGAGATTTATGTAATTTGGATGTTCACTGGACTCATAAAGGTCATGCACTTCCCTCAAGGTATTTGTTACCCAGACACAGGGTACTTCATAGGATTTTCATCTCAAATCTTTATCCCCGTTCTGGTAATAAAACCGAACTCACTGCTTTTATGGTTCGTGTTTTGCATTCTGTCATCTCTGGTGCAAAAATATGTCTACCTTCTTTAATTTGTCATTCCATTATTCTGTCTTGTCACCATCCAGGACATAGTGATATACCCTTTGGTTATCTATTGACTATGCTGGCAAATCATATGCTCGTGGCTATGCCTACTAGAGAAAAACCCATCCATCATCTCCCTTTTAATAATTCCAATATTAATAAGATGAATTTAGAATTGGCTGATGGCCAAGTGGATGCTGGTAGCAGTGGTGTTGAAGCAGGAGATGCAGGTCAAGCTGGTGATCTTCCTGAAGACGTGAATATGGATGATTTATTTGAAGAACTTGAGTCAGACTCGGCTGATGATCCTGATTTTCAGCCTTCTGATTTTGATGAGAGATTGAATTCCCTTCAAGAGCAGGTGGCTCAAATTCGTGTTACCCAAGACACGCAATTCTCTTATCTTCGCAAATATATGAGGCGGATTGCTAAGGGGTTACACAAAATTGATCCTTCTAATCCTGCTCCCTCTTCTGGTTCTGACTGAATTTTTGATGGGTCTGTAATATTTTTTTTTAAGTCTGAACTTTACATGCTCACTGACTTTTTGAATTATGCATTATGCCTTCTTGAATCATCTCCTATTTTCATTATCATTGTTACTCTTCTTCCTTTGTCATTTTGTGACAAAAAGGGGGAGAAGTTTTGGGAGCCTTTGGCTTTATTTGAATTTAATGATTATGATGTGCTCCTATTACTCAGGGGGAGTTAAGCTTCTCAGGGGGTAATGATGCTAGTTATTACTTTTAATGATTATGATGTGCTCCTATTACTCAGGGGGAGTTAAGCTTCTCAGGGGTAGTTATGGGGTAATGATGCTAGTTATTACTTATCATATATAACTGTGCATGCTTCTCTATTGTTGAACTTGTTGTGTGTACTTAGTTTCAATTGGAAGTATACTTAGTTTCAATTGGTAGTATTATAATTTGGGTGTTTTGTCACAAATTTGACAAAGGGGGAGATTGTAAGTGCTATGGTCTCATGCTCCTTTGGTTGTCAAATTTTGATGTGTCAAAACATCTTTTTGTGTCCTGTGCTTGTATGATGATTTATATGAATTCAAGACACTGCATAAACACTTCAAGAAGCTACATGTTGAAGTCTCAAGAAGCTACATGTTGAAGTCTCAAGAAGCTACAATGTTGAAGCTCAAGTCTTAAGAAGCAACGCATGAAGTAGTTTTATGTTGATGAAGATCTCAAGTTTAAAGCTACAACAAGTTCAAGATCTCAAGCCTGATATGGTTCAAAAATATCTACATACGTTGAATGGTTGAAGTTCAATGTCCATACGACATGGTTCAGGTTTGAATGACCTTAGGTTGACCCTTTAAGTAGGTCACTTTGGATACATAAATCAAATATTTATTTTACATAAGTTTGGTCTATTCTACGACCAGTCCTAGCTCTTGTTCGACCAGTCCTAGCATTGGTTCGACTAGTCCAAGAAATTCCACGACCAGTCCTAAGTAGTTGAAGATTTTTCGGAATTTTTGGTACGCCCACAACCAGTCCTGGAGGTCCTTTGACCGGTCGTAGGTGTGGCTTCGACTCGTCCACGACCAGTCGTAGAGCTACGACTCAAAGTCCAGTAACGAATCTCTGGTCTTACGACCAGTCGTAGATATCCACGACCAGTCGTAGGTGACCCACGACCAGTCGTAGGCTACTCATGACCAGTCGTGGAACGACTTTCAAAGATCGCGCTTAATTTTTCAAAAATCTGTTAGAGCTACGACCAGTCGTAGGTTTCTAAGACCAGTCGTAGGAGCGATTTCTGCTTCTATAAATTGAACACGAAATTCAGAGTCTTTACACTTCAACTCGATTCTATTCAAGAAATTTAAAGTGATCACTCTGAGATAAGTCTGTGTTTATTTTAAGCTACATTGTGCTTATTTAATATTCCTTTTTGCTAGCTTATTTAATTTGATTTTGTTTCTGTATTCCAATCTTATTTGAAAATAGGAATTATCTTATTCCTTCTTCTTGGAATCAAAATCAAATATAGCTACGCCCAACAAGTAAAATCTAAAATCAATTAGGATTTAGAACCTTATGAATGTGAGTATTGGAAATTGAACTTTGACATTCAATCATCTACTCCGATTGGTTCTACCGGGCTGCTACGAAAAGGAGAAATCCAGGTATTTTACATTTCTGTAAAATTTATTTACCTTTGGTTTTGTTTGAGGTTAAGCCAGAAAAATCTCATTGTATTGGTTTTGTTTGAGGTTAAGCCAGAAAAAATCTCATTGTATTGGTTATCTGAGGAGAACCAGAAAACTCAGAAAAGAGGGGTTTTTGAATTGTGTAAGCCCAAGTGAAAAAGACACAATTGTAAAGGTTTTTGGTGAACCTGTGAAAACCTATTTGATAGTGAACGCTAATATCCCCTGTGTGAGGATATTAGGAGTGGAGTAGCTTTTTGTGTGGCTGTTGGAAAACAGTTGGTGTACACACAGGCGAACCACTATAACTCTTTGCCTTATGGATTGAATGCTTGCTTAATTTTCATATCTTTTATCATTCGATTGTGTGGAATGTACAAGTGGATGTGAATGTTGTAACTATTTACATTTCAAGCAAGTGTGGGGATTGTTGTAATAATTTTAGATCTTACTTCTGCATTTAATTTCAATTCCTTGCTATTTCATTTACTAATATTAAAATTGAGTCCTTGATCCAAAAGAGGTTCTAGAAATAAGGTTGTCCTACCATAAGCCCTTGTTTATTATGGTGTAAGGTTGTCCTTAGAACTGAATTTGTATTAATCTCTCAATACTTATTTATCAAGGTGATTTAAATTTAGCTTTGTGAATTGATTCATATTGTAAGGCTATTGGTTTACTTTATTTCCGCTGATTTTATTTTAAATTTGGCATAGTCCTATTCACCCCCCCTCTAGGACATATAGCTTGGCCTTTTCACTCATCTCATTATTATTGATGGGTTTTTTGACCCATCGTCGACCGGTCGTGAGCCTCGCTCGACCGGTCAAAGACTAGCCTCGACCAGTCGAAGGAGTCGAGTCGTGGCACGACTCAAAGTCCAGCGAGTTTGGGCTATTTTTCTTGGGGTTCTCGACCGGTCGTAGCCTCCTCACGACCAGTTGAAGTTACGCAGATTCTTCCGCAATTTTGTGCAGATTTCGTGTCGCAAGTCCTTTCGCAACTGGGATGCGGAAGGGAGTTTCCTAAAACTATAAAAAGGGGTTTCTAGGGCTTTTCTAGGTATGCAAGAGGGTTTTCTAAAGCTTTACAAGAGGTTTGCTAAAGGGTTTAGGGCTATCAAAAGGTGAGAGAGAGAGGAAGCTTATAGAAGGGAGGTTCTGCTCGTGGAGGCTATCTACTGTGCAATCTATATCTCAGCGCTTCTATGTCCTCGTAATCGGTTAGATCTCTCCATTTTCTCTATTTCTCTTATTGTTTATCCACTCCTGCATAAGTGAAGAAGGTTGTAACGTTCTACTTCATAGTGGATTGTTGATCTGGACGAGGTCCCGTGGTTTTTACCTCTTTGAGGGTTTTCCACGTAAAAATCTCTTGTGTGGTATGTGATTGATGCATTGATTGTTTTCATTGCTTTATTATCCATAATTCTGGTTTGTTCTGGAGGGGTAGATCCTAGGGTTTTGTGCAAGGCCCCTAACAAAGTGGTATTAGAGCTAAGTTCATTGAACGGGTAGGATTGGTTTTGAATTATGGAAGGTGGCTCATCAAGGATGATCAGCCTCAATGGTTCTAACTGGACCATATGGAAGGCAAAGATGGAGGACTTTCTTTATTGCAAGGACCTATATTCTCCAATTTTAGGCATATCAGCAAAATCCAAGGATATGACTGATGATGATTGGAAGAAGATGGACCGGAAGGTGGTGGGGTTTGTTAGACAATGGTTGGATGATTCAGTGTTCCACCATGTGTCTACGGAAACCTCAGCCGCTAGCCTATGGCTGAAATTACAAGGGCTGTATGAGAGGAAGACAGCCGGTAATAAAATTTTTCTGATAAGGCGACTTGTGAATCTCAAGTTCAAGGATGGTGGTTCTGTGGCTGAGCACATGAATGAGGTCAGCAATATAGTGAACCAACTCACCTCTATGAAGACGGTCCTGGATGATGAATTGCAGGCTTTACTATTGCTTAGTTCATTGCCTGACAGTTGGGAGACATTGTGGTGTCTCTGAGTAACTTCGCGCTAGACGGAAAGATATCCATGGAACAGGTAACCAGTTGTCTCTTTAATGAGGAGACAAGGAGGAAGTCTCAGGGGTATACTCATCAAGAGGCTCTTATGACACAGGAACGGGGGAGAGGAAAGAACAGGAAGGGCGGGAAGGCCTGAGATAAATCAAGAGGCAAGTCGAGTAAAAGGATAGATGTTGATTGCTGGAATTGTGGCAAGAAGGGCCACTACAAGCATGAATGTCGTGGTAAGAAGAACGATAAGAAAGGAAAAGGGAAGGAAGATGAATCAGATTCTACTACGGTCGCTTCAGATAGTGACATGGTAGTTATTCTTTTAGTAGATCATGATGTATGTCTCACGGCTACGAGTCAGGATACCGACTGGGTGATAGACTCGGGAGCTTCTTTTCATGCGACTTCACACAGGGACTCCTTCATAAGCTACAAGTCTAGTGACTATGGGATTGTGAAGATGGGAAATTTTGGCGTATCAAAAATCGTGGGAGTTGGTGATATTTATGTGAAGACCGATGTGGGCTGCACATTGGTTCTCAGGGATGTGAGGCATATCACAGACCTTCACCTCAACTTGATGTCGACGGGAAGGTTGGATGATGATGGCTATGAAAGCCGGTTTGCTGGTGGGCGATGGAAGCTCATCAAGGGTTCATTGATCGTGGCCAGAGGAAAGAAGTGTTACACCCTTTACAAGGCAAGTGTCAGTATGTGTAAGGGTGAGTTGAACGCAGCGGAAGATTCAGCTATTGACATGTGGCACAGGCGTCTAGGCCACATGAGTGAAAAAGGGCTTCAGCTACTAGCAAGGAAGCGGCTCCTTCGTGACAGGTACACCTCTCAAAACCTGTCTTGATTGTTTATCAGGGAAACAGTATAGTTTCATTTGTTAAAACTGCTTCTTATGTTAATAAAGTGCATGCATTAGATTTAGTTTATTCTGATGTTTGTGGTCCTATGAGGACAAAAACCTTGGGTGGGGCATTGTATTTTGTTACTTTTATAGATGATGCATCTATGAGGGTTTGGGTTTATGCTTTGAAATCCAAAGATGAGGTCTTTGGTGTGTTTAAATTGTTTCATGCTATGGTCGAGAGAGAGACAGGTAGACCTTTGAAGTGCATCTGCACTGACAATGGTGGTGAATACATCGGCGACTTTCATGAGTATTGCAAGTCCCAGGGTATACGGCATGAACAGACGGTTTCCAAGACTCCCCAGCATAATGGTGTAGCTGAGCAAATGAATCTCACCATTGTTGAGAGAATCAGATGCATGTTATCCCATGCGAAATTGCCCAAGACGTTCTGGGGAGAAGCAATGCACACGGCGGTGTATTTGATAAACAGGTCTCCATCAGCCCCGTTGAATGGAGAAGTACCTGAGAAGGTGTGGACTGGACATGATCCATCGTACAGTCATCTCAGGGTGTCTGGATGCAGGGCATCCATTCACGTACCAAAGGACGAGAGGTCCAAGCTCGATATGAAGATCGGGCAGTGTGTGTTCTTAGGGTACGGTGATGAAAAATTCGGTTACAGGTTGTGGGATCCGACCGAGAGGAAGCTCGTCAGGAGCAGAGATGTGGTTTTCTTTGAAGATCAGTGTATAAAAGACATTGGTAAGCCAGAGAAGAACCAGCCTAGTTCGGGTGAGCTAGAGGACATGGATCCGGTTACTCCTCCCGTGGTGCCTGATGACGGGGAGTACAGTAAGGTGCACAGGACGAGGGAGTTCCTTCAGAAGATGGACCAGGGGAGCAGCCCCCACTTGATCCACCTATTGAGCCACAGGTGAGGAGGTCATCTAGGGACAGACAGCCGTCCAAGAGGTACTCGCTACATGAGTACATTATGCTGACTGATAGGGGAGAGCCAGAAGATTATTCTGAGGCCCTAGCCGACGAGCATAAGGGGGAGTGGTTGAAAGCTATGCAAGAGAAGATGAAATCTTTGCATAAGAACCACACTTATGATATGGTGAAATTGCCTAAGGGCAAGAAAGCTTTGAGCAACAAGTGGGTATTCAGAAAGAAGATTGACCAGAAGAATTCACAGACGAGGTTCAAGGCCAGACTTGTAGTGAAAGGGTTAGTTCAGAGGAAAGGCATAGACTTCGAAGAGATATTCTCACCAGTGGTGAAGATGACATCTATACGGGTGTTACTTGGGTTGGCAGCTAGCATGGATCTGGAGATAGGGCAGTTAGATGTTAAAACTGCCTTTCTCCATGGTGACCTGGAAGAAGAGATCTACATGCACCAACCAGAAGGGTTCGAAGTCAAGGGCAAGGAGCATATGGTGTGTAGGTTAAGGAAGAGCTTGTATGGGTTGAAACAAGCTCCACGACAGTGGTACAAGAAGTTCGACTCATTTATGTTGAAACATGGGTATGACAGAACAGAGTCAGACCACTGTGTGTTCACGCGCAAGTTCTTAGATGGTGATTTCTTAGTTTTGCTATTATACGTTGATGACATGCTCATCATGGGAAAAGACATCAAGAAGATCAACAGGCTGAAATAGGAGTTGGGCAAGTCTTTTGCGATGAAAGACCTGGGCCTGGCTAGACAGATTATAGGAATGAAGATAACCCGTGACAGGAGCAGCAGGAAGCTTTGATTGTCACAAGAGCGGTATATTGAGAAAGTTCCAGAGCGGTTCAATATGAATGCAGCGAAGCCGGTCAGTACTCCACTAGATGGTCACTTCAGATTGAGCGATAGGTAGTGTCCGAAGACGAAGGCAGAGTTGGAAGAGATGCAGAAGATACCCTACGCGTCAGCAGTAGGAAGTTTGATGTATGCTATGGTGTGTACACACCCAGACATAGCATATGCGGTTGGTGTTGTCAGCCGGTATCTTGCCAATCCTGACAAAGAGCATTGGGCAGCGGTGAAGTGGATACTGCGGTATCTAAGAGGCTCATCCAGGTTGAGCCTATGCTATGGTGACGGTAAACCTGTGTTAGAGGGCTACACAGATGTAGATATGGCAGGTGACATAGACTCCAGGAAGTCTACATTGGGGTTCATGTTCACGTTTGCAGGGGGAGCGGTTTCTAGGCAGAGTAAGCTACAGAAGGTTGTAGCATTATCGACGACAGAGGCCGAGTACATTGCAGTCACAGAGGCATGTAAAGAGATGCTTTGGATGAAGAGGTTCCTACAGAAACTTAGCTTAAAGCAGGAGGAGCACGTGGTCTATTGCGATAGTCAGAGTGCTGTACACTTGAGCAAGATTCCAAGTCAGCATTCTAAGTCGAAGCACATAGAGATTCGGTATCACTGGATCAGGGATACTTTGGAACAGAAGGTGTTACAGCTTGAGAAGGTCCACACGGAGATAATGGGTCAGACATGATGACCAAGGCTTTGCTCAAGGGTAAGTTTGAGGTTTGTAGAAACCTGGCTGGCTTGAAGAAGGTGGATCCCTCTTGGGTCAAAAAGAGGGAGATTTGATGAGTTTTTTGACCCGTCGTCGACCGGTCGTGAGCCTCGCTCAACCAGTCGAAGACTGGCCTCGACCAGTCGAAGGAGTCGAGTCGTGGCACGACTCAAAGTCCAGCGAGTTTGGGCTATTTTTCTCTGAGGTTCTCGACCGGTCGTAGGTGGCTCTCGACCGGTCGTGGCCTTCTCACGACCAATCGAAGTTACACAGATTCTTCCGCGATTTTGCGCGGATTTCGTGTTGCAAGTCCTTTCGCAACTGGGATGCGGAAGGGAGTTTCCTAAAACTATAAAAAAGGGGTTTCTAGGGCTTTTCTAGGTATGCAAGAGGGTTTCCTAAAGCTTTACAAGGGATTTGCTAAAGGGTTTAGGGCTATCAAAAGGTGAGAGAGAGAGAGAGGAAGAGAGAGAGGAAGCTTATAGAAGGGAGGTTCTGCTCGTGGAGGCTATCTACTGTGCAATCTATATCTCAGCGCTTCTGTCCTCGTAATCAGTTAGATCTCTCCGTTTTCTCTATTTCTCTTATTGTTTATCCACTCCTGCGTGAGTAAAGAAGGTTGTAACGTTTTACTTCATAGTGGATTGTTGATCTGGACGAGGTCCCGTGGTTTTTACCTCTTTGAGGATTTTCCTCGTAAAAATCTCTTGTGTGGTGTGTGATTGATGCATTGATTGTTTTCATTGCTTTATTATCCATAATTCTGGTTTGTTCTGGAGGGGTAGATCCTAAGGTTTTGTGCAAGGCCCCCAACAATTATCTCCATCAAAAAATGGGGAGTCGTTTTTTGCCCAAATTAATATCTGTCAGTGGATGTTGATTTGTGGATCAAAGAAATGACTGCCATGCTCTCCTGAAATTGAACAACTGTTTGAAGGAATGCTAATCCCAGATGCACATGTAGGAAAAAAGGACGGCTGGAATCCATCCATCCAAGTTTGGTCACCTTTTTCTACTCAATCCAATGCATAAATGGACCAATCTAAGTGCATGTTAACATCTTTCCTGCACTTGTGGATTTACAATTCCTCATCTCATTATGATATCTGTCAAAAAGTGGGGAGGGATTCTTTTTTGCCCGAATTAATATCCGTCAATGAATATTGATTTGGGTTGAAAAAAGGCATAAACCATATACCCAGTACGGGTCCAATTTTCCATGCTGCCCCAAATGCACATTGGAACATGTAACCCTTAATCCCACCATTGATTTGGATACACTGAATGCATCCTAGAAGAATGTACATACACACACGCACCTGTGCATGCATGTGTGCCTGCCTCTACATCTACACATGGAGTACTCAAATATATATAACTAGTTAAGAGTGCCAAGTTAGGTCCAACTAGTGCATCATTGCCAAATGTCATGTGTGGACAACATCCATCCATGAAATTAATTGGTACCATGGGTGCAGCTCAGGTGGGTTGGGTCTGGTTGAGGATCAACCCAAGCTGAAGAGGACCCAACCCTAGCTGAATTCCAAATGGAGGTGCCCAACCTGAATTCCTCAGTACTCAACCCAATCTAACCCAACTCAAATAATTGAAATTGTTCCAATCCAATTTGGTCAACCTGAACCTGACCCGATTTCAAATTGGGTTGGCATTTTCCAACCTGCAACCGGACTAACGATTGACAACCTGAGCCAACCCAACTGGGAATCAGGTTGTGTTAATTGGGTTCAGGTTGACCCGAACCAAGTTCCGGCCCTAAATGGCACAAACCAAGATGATCTACTCATCATGTGGTCTACACCCTAGAAAACAACAGGCAGCCACTGATCTTATGCTAAGTGCATGTATGACCAACCATATGAAATCCTTCGACAACAGAAAGAAAAAAAAAACAAAAAGAAGAAGAAGAAGAAGAAGAAGAAAGAGAGAGAGAGAGAGAGAGAGAGAGAGAGAGAGAGAGAGAGAGAGAGAGAGAGAGAGAGAGAGAGAGCCTCCTTATGAGTGATCATCGTGGTTGGACTAACCTTTTGGATGGGTTGGATGCTGTACACACATGACATGTTGGCATTGATCCATTAATTGGACTAACTTGCAGCCCACTTAAGTTGTATTTAATCACTACTCACATGTGTTCATGCAATGTGTGTACATATGATATTCATTGCAACCATCCAACAAACAAACATGCAGCCACCCATCATAACAATGAGCAATTGTAAGATTATTTAATGTGTGTTTGGTTTCACAAAATACCATGAAATTTATGATTAATCAGTCTAATTTAGTGCAAAAATTCATGAAATTTTGACATTTGGTGCAGCCAAACTCAGCCTTAGAAAATGTGTGCAATTGAAAAATTGGCTGGAGTTGTCTCCTGATCAAGAAAGAGTTGGGTTAGTGTGCACCATCTCTAGGGTCAAGATCAGGGATCTTTGAACCCAACCAAAAAAAGAAAATGGCTTGAGCTAGAGAATAATATCTTATATTGAGATTTTGATGATCCTTTTTTTCCCCCCTTGTTAAACTCTTAAACTCAAAACAGGATAATGTGCTTTAGAAGAAGATTTAAGGCATGTTTGGATGCCACTTGAAGATGTGTTAAAAATGAGCTCATCTCATTTTAGTTTACATTAATTTTGTATTAGAAATCATGATTGCCAGTTATTAAGATTATTTTTAATCCTTACCAAAAAGAAATATGATCTCTAATACACAATCATGATCTTTGAACCCAACCAAAAAAAGAAAATGGCTTGAGCTAGAGAATAATATCTTATATTAAGATTTTGATGATCCTTTTTTTTTTCCCCCTTGTTAAACTCTTAAACTCAAAATAGGATAATGTGCTTTAGAAGAAGATTTAAGGCATGTTTGGATGCCACTTGAAGATGTGTTAAAAATGAGCTCATCTCATTTTAGTTTACATTAATTTTGTATTAGAAATCATGATTGCCGGTTATCAAGATTATTTTTAATCCTTACCAAAAAGAAATATGATCTCTAATACGCAATTATAAAATAACTAAAATGAGATGAAATCATTTTTAAATGGGCACACAGACATGGGTTCCAACCCATGGCTCAGTGGTAGACACACGGTGTTTCAATACTGAATTCATGGGTACAAGTGCCCATGTGGATATGTAGGTATGTGGGTGTGTGTGTAAAATAATAATAATAATAATAATAATAAGTGCCACTCAGACATGGCCTTAAACAAATTACAATGTTGACAGACTCATGTCCTTTGCTTAAACCGGGTTTTCTGAAACCAACGAGTGGTCCAGTTAACCCACCGTCAAGGTGGCTGTGACCGTCGATGCTGCTGTGGTCCTTGAGTTGGTCATGGAACGGCTCATGAATTTCTAGCGTGGGAGCCAGAACCAGCTGACGGGGGTATTTTTGTTGGACTTAGGTCAGTGGGGCCCACTGGTGAGCAATCACTAGTGGGTGGGTCCCACAAGTTTAGGCTTCTTCCAGTCTTTTTCCTTTTCAGTTATATTTCAAATTCAACTTTGAAATTGATTTATGATAGGAGATAGGGTGTAACATCCCGGATTTTTACCAACCTGGAACTAGACGTCCTTAGGCAATGGGTCGATCCTAACACTTTATTAACTTGTCAGAACTCAATCCCACAGTCTAAAATCGCTCCTTAACCCATTTCCTTCACAAATCTCACCTTTCACCACCTTGTTCTTTAAATTTTCTAAGTACTTTCACATTAGACGCTATCTTAAACTAGCTAAGTAGTATAACTTGGATCACTTTACATACAAACTACAAAGGCCCAGGTACCACCTCAGACGAAAATTACTCAGGACTAAATCCTTTAGAAATTAGGTGAGAATTAGTCAGTGTTAAACTAGAGTGCCTGTGAAATTAGCACCAATCACTTTAAATACGATCCGCAAGATCCAAAACTTGTATAATCATTGACGCTAGGTTACCCTAAAATTTAGGATCAATCTCATTACCTGTATGCTCTCGGGAGCATCTCGAAACTCCGTATCAGATCTGGACCGCGCGTCGGAAGTCCGGTTAACACGAAGTTAAGGAATTAGGACCGCCTTGCTGGGCTTTACAACCATCTTGGAAATCAAATCCAGACAGTGTCCCACGGCTGTTCGCTTGAGTCCGGAGCGAGAGAGTGTGAAAACACCTGTTTTCTTTACAAAATAAATATTTTGAATAGTAATCTGGCACGTGTTGCTTGCAGATCAGTTTTAAGCAATCAGACCGTCAGAATCAGACCAAATTATACCCTCGGATCAGGAGAAATTTTATAAACATAACCATGTACTCGGAATCTCCGATCGAGATCCGTTGACCGTTGAACTGAAATTGGTCCGCCACACGTGATCTGAGAACCCTATTGGAACGAAAACTTAATGGAACATAGATCCATAGTCTGTGAGCTTAAGTCCGACCTTTGGCTCAAGGAGGCCTGCCAGAAGTCCTCCGTTGAGCTGAAACTGACCCGCTTTGGTTATAACGTAAGTATACTTTGGCATGGAGTCTATTTCGGTGAGTTTTTAGGCTGTATAAGGACCTTAAACCCTCTCTCATTGCAGCCATATGAATTTGAGAGAAACCCTAGAGTGTGAAGAGAGAAAAGAGAGAGAAAGTGAAAGAGAAGTGGGAGAATCTCCCTGCCACTCTTCCCTGCTGCTATCCATGCTCAACCGCACTATTCTTGTCGCTTTCCCGGCGATTCCGGCATCATTTCTAGGTAAGAAACCCTAACCCTAACTTGTTTTGGAGTTTTGATAGTTGTAGGTTATGAAATAGCTAACCTATTTTGTTCTATAGGTTACCAAACTGCCGTATACGAAGGCTTAGCAAACCTATTAGATTCGTTACGTTTCTACGATAAAAGGTGCGGACTTTAGGTGTATAGGTTATGGTTTTCAACGCTTTCAATGTTAGATAATGATAGATTCATGATCTGTATGCAATTGCACATGTACAAAGTGCTGTCTGTTTTCCGTTTCGATTAAAGATGAAGAATATGGAATTTTACATACTCTAGGTATTTGTAAGAAAGTACCGTATACGTATAAATTTTGGAAATGTGTTTTCCATGATTATTTGTTGTATTGATATATTATATATGGATAAAATACTTGTTTAGCGAAAGGATTCGCCCTAATACATGCTTTTGCTAATATACACTATGTATGTTGAAATAGTGTATTCTAAGTGTTTGTGAAAATGACTGAATGAGTATAGAATTCTCATTCGTGCTCACCATGACTAATTGTCATGGATATATGATTGTTGTATTGGCGATACCCCTTTGACGAAAGGATTTGCCCTGAATCACGCCACGGCCACTATACGCTATATATGTTGAAATGTGTAGCCCAAGTGTTTGTGAAAATGTTCAAATGAATATAGAACTTGGATTCCTACTTTCCATGACTATCCGTCGTAGGTGTACGCGTGTTATGATTGGGGCAACTCCCTAGTGAAAGGATTTGGCCTAATGCCTATGTGATCAACATATGTCATGTATGTTGATGTATGTATTTTAAAGTGTTTATTGAAATGTCTGAATGAGTAGTAGTTAGTAAATTGTAATGTTTAAGGGTGTTGAGATATGATTCTCACCTTCTTTAACTATGTGTATGATTTCTTTAAATATCTGTGTGATTAGGAATTGAATATGTACAAACTCATGCTTATGTTGTACTTCATAACATGCTCAATTGATTGTATGATTTTATCTATGTAATGCATATGTTTAAATTCATGTTTACGTTGTATGATCCGTCATGGGTGATGGGCGAGTGGAGCAACGAGTGCGTGCAACAGCCCTTGCAACCCTAAACGGATAACATCAGTCTTTGATTGTATGATTTGAATTTTGATCCATTACTGCTTTAAATATCTGAAATTGAATGTGATTGGGGATATTGTATAGTCCAGGCAGTCGGTAACGGGATCAGATTCGTGGCTGAGATTCATTTGCCACGTGTGATGTGTTCGACGAACCCGAGTCGTACTTCGGTTGGCGATAGTGGTTGGCCACTTGTTCACTCCCCAAGTATAGGGTTGTGATGTAGTAATAAACTCAGTAAGACTGAAGTCGAATCCACAGGGATTGAAACCTGTACGTTATCTGAAAATAACCAGATCTAGAACTAGGCTAAGATGAAATCTAAACCAATTGTGATTTGAAGAATAATGGTGAAATATTAATCTAAATTTAAAGAATTCAGAGAGAGGAAAACTAGGGATTCAGAGGATCCACTTGTAAAGATCAGGGAGATTTATGGTCGATTTATGAGCTCAACTGGACTTCGAGTCCCATCTTCATCCAGTTGGAAGATATAACCTGAAAATCAATGTGAACTTCCTTTTGATCTAGTCTTCAAAATAGATGAAAGGTATAAGAATTAGATATGATTCCATCACAAATCCATGCCTATGAGACAAGGTAAACAACAGAACTCAAACCAATCTACAACCAATCAAAAGACGTATGAATGTTAGGAAGGATTCCGTCATCCAACCATGCCTAGGAGACGATGGTGAACAACAGGGCTTCCTAACCCCATAATCAGAAGAAGGAAAAGGAAAACTCAAGCCATCACAGATCTAATGTAATATCAGTCACACTAAATCATTAAAAACTAAAATCTTCCTTAAAATCAAACCGATCAAAACGAGTTCAACGGGCATAATCCAAGCTGCAGAATCCTCCCATCTCGCTACAAGCTTCACCTCTTAGCCCTAGCTAAGAGGTTTAGCCAACCATGATTGGCTAGATCTCTCAACAGCAAAGGAAGAAAAGCAAAAACATAAAAGAAGAGTTCTCTCTCTTCCCTGTCTCTCCCTGTCTCTCTCTCTCTCTCTGTCCGTGAATCAGATGCCTGACTCTCTCTTTCCTCTTCTCTTTATAGCTGCCAGGGACGAAGGAGAGCGTCGGTCGACTTCTGTTTCGCAGCAGAAAATGGATGTATCACGGATGCAGCGATAGTTCTTTCGCAGTGGAAAAACAGCAACAGAAAACTCCCAATTACTTTGCTTTCTTTTCAAAGAGACAACATCCCTTGGGGGATTTGTGGATGGGCTACACGATGGACGGATCGGATCATCCATCTGATCAATTTCCTGATCGCACAACTGCCCCAGAGTCGGTCGAATTTCGGACGCTGTAACAGAGGTCGCGACCTCTTCCGCTGTGAAGTCTGTGGGTCCCATTCCACTCTTTTTCTGCAAAATCCACGCCGTCCAGTGAATGCAGAATGAAAATTCAGTCGGAGATACGAAGTTTTGGATCATATTTGTGGTGGCCCACAGGATTTTAAACCCACCGTTCGTTCTTCCATTGAACGGTTAAACGAAACAAAAACTTAATATTTTCAGTTTCCAAAAGCTAGGCGTGGACTGTGGCTGCCCCAGAGAAAGAATCAACGGTCTGGATTGTCCGTTTGGACGATGTGTGGGGCCCACAACAGAAACCGACGGTCTTTGTTGCGAAACAGCAAACGACAGTTGCCGTTTTCGAAATTTTGAGAAGGAAAGTCGGTCAGCGCCGCTGACCGACTTTTGAATGGTTCGGTGCACACCCGGTGCACTTGTGCACCGTACACATGTGTTGTACATGTGGGTCCCACAGAGATGTTTTTGAGACATCTGCTCCGTCCATCCGTTTTCCCATCAAATATAAGGGGTTGAGACCAACTTTCTGGCATATCCAGATGTCAGGTGGGCCCCACTTAAAGAATTACGGGGCTGATCTGTCTGTTGGGCTGCTTCTAGAGGTCTCCAATGGATGAAAATTGACGTGTACGGTTAATTTATGCTCCTCAGGCCATGTATGAAGTTTCAAGTCTATCAGATGGTGGGAACCCTGTGATCTTGCATTATGGACCAATTTCGGGCCACTTAAGCTTCAGTTTCTCGGTTTTCTTCGATCTTTGGCGTGCAACTCTGTCGATCTCAGTCCCTGGAGTCCGTCCATTGCCTTTGGTGTCATCAGAGCGTTAAATCCATGCTTTAATCTCCCTTTTTCAGTCCATACTCATAAATACACTCTGCATCACAAGCACGAATAAAGCGAACCATTAAATGGTATTATGTATGTAAATCCAGGCAATAATCAGGGTTTGATGTGCAATATTTGACCCTCAACACCACACGAAGTGCTTTTGCGCTTCATATCGTTCAACTTGTTGTGCGCTCGAGCTAGCCGAGCTCGTCAAGCAACCCGATCTGTCTTATGTATGTTCACCATGTTTGGACGCTACTGCTTAAACCTAGGGTACCAAACTTACCAGTGAAATCCCCTTTAACCATGGTACCTCGATCCGCTAAGACTCATGAGCCGGGCATGGTGGTATGGGACACCGTGGTCGAGCTGTCGGCCTACGTTGGGGCCACGTGCCTCCCCGTAGTGACCAGTGAGCAACCAGACTCGTGAGTCGATTATGGTGGTATGGGACACTATATTCGTGCTGTCGGCCTACAGGTGATGGGGGAGTGGTGTAACCATTGTGCGTAACAGCCCTGACAGCCCTTTATAGTGACCTCGAGCATACTCTGAATTGCGGTGAGGCGACGAGTTTTGCCGCAGTGTATAGAGTATGAAACTAGGCCTGTATCTGCATAGTGATGAATCGTTAAAAAGGTGATGAGGGAGTGGTGTAACCTTTGTGCGTAATAGCCCTGACAGTCTTTGCAGCGACCTAGAAAACACACCATCTTCTGAGACTAACTAGGACTGACGACCTTAGAATGGATCATGTTTGGGAATGATACAAGGGAGGTACCTTAGTTTCCCAATCCTGCTGTTTGAAATAGACTAATAACAACTCGGTAATCATGCTCATCATGCATTGCATGTGCCTGGAAGATGTGGAGCACTGAGGAATGCAAGCATGCCGCGAACGTAAGATGGTGTCGCACGAAGGAGTATGTGGTGAGGGCATACATCATGACTGCATTCATACTTGCATTAATAAGAGTAGTTAGGAGTGTTTGATTGTACTGATTGACTGAGTTGATAACATGTTAACCTATGCTTTATTGTTCCATTGAGTTAGCTACTCACTCCCACGTTACGGGACGGTGTTCCGAACACCCACCAGACTTTGTCTGATTGCAGATGGCGACGCTACTCCTGAGGCAGAGCCGGACCTTTATGATGACTATGATGTTTGCTCGTATTTGCTGTATTCTGGAGGCTTCATGTGAGTCGTGTCTTGATCGACGGGATTACAGGGATGTAAACTAGATGACACTACATGTTTGGTATAATTTGAATTGTACTTGTAATTCATTAACCTGGTAACCTTATCACACTCTGGAGACTTACCATAGTTTTATATTTTATATATCTATCACAGTCTTTCGCTTGCAATTTAACTGTCTCTGGAGTATGATATGCTGTTTTGGCTTAATCTCACTCATGTTCAATGCTTTATTACAGACAACATTCAATCATCATTCATTTTGTTGCATAAGTGATGCGTTGGAACTCGGGAGTTGAGTTTATGCTCGACCCTCGATTTTCAGGGCGTTACATAGGGATAAGACCAGATGATGTGGTCTCATCCAATCTCATCCGATCTCTCATTCCTTTCCTATATAAAGGATGAGACTCTCTCTCTTGTAAAAGATATCATAAGTAATACTGAGAGTATATGGAGAGAGAATAGTGTGCACAATAGTCTGTCCATTTTGACTTGTCCTTGGGACGATCTAATCCATAGATCGCAATCCGGGGCCACTTATACCGTAGGATCAGAGGTATGAATAGATCCATCTGCTCCAGTAGTAGATAGGCGGGCCATTGGAACGTCAATCTTTGCTTTGTGAGGGTTCCAAAACTCGTGTAGACCGTCAGATCTTGAGGGCTCACCTTCCGCGCTTCCCTTCAGTGATATCAGAGCATTCAACAGCGGATCTCTGATTATTTTCATCTAAAAAGGTAAGTAGCCAATCTTTTCTTTTTGAATTGGAATCCATGGCCTGCCTGTTAGAATAATCTTGATTCCATACATGAAAAGTCATGTAGACAATGGATTAGATTAGATTTTGTATACACGTATGCCATGTGCATGAAAGCCCAATCATGTATCCATACACGTTATGTATAATGGGTGGTATGATGCATTTCTACTAAATTCTTTCCGCAGATAAAGATCGATTACAAAAGCATGGTCCACGTGATGTACCCCATGAATGTACATCACGACAGCAACATACCATAGCTTTTGTAAACGTGGAGATCATAATGGTTGGTGTACATTATGCCATCTTTGACGTAGGGATCGGTTTGGCTAATGTTGTTGTATTGAAATACAATAGAGCTATCAATGGCCGATAGTTGTTGTATTAAACTACACTACTAAAACATAGCTGACGTTACGAGAGTTGTTGTATATCTCACAAAATATCCACTGAAACATGCATGATGCTCATCACACTAGTTTTATTGACATCAGCTACTCACGTGGGTTTGATCACATGATATAAGTTGTATCCAAACCGTCCATTTTGTTAGCTAGGCATAATGTGGCCCTCTACATGAAATGTTTGGATTGAAGTACCGTGGAATCAAAGATATTTTTTTTTATATCCCAAAACATATCAACGTACATGGCCCACCGATATAGATGACATACGTGCTTTTTGAATGGGACCCACAGGATATAAAACCAAAAATCATAATTTAACCCACATGAGTGGGTGACATCACTTCACAATGGGGTCTTACAAACTCCACCTGTCAGTAGCTATTTTGTTGTACATTGGCTAATATGTGTATGGTTATAGTAGCTAATTTGTTGTACATTAGCTGACGTACACAACTTGCTAATCTGTTGTATATTAGCTGACACACACAACTAGCTAATCTATTGTATAGCTGACATACACAACTATATTAGTTGTTGTATAGGTGACGTACACAACTCATATAGATGTTGTATTGACGTATATAGCTAGTACAACACAGCTATGTTTTAGTTTTGCTAATAGCCACATGTGTAGATTTGTTGATCTGTTGCAAAATGAGTGCAAATATCTATTGCAAAACCACACAGTGCACATATCTGTTGCAAAACACTGTGTAGATCTGTTGCAAAACGAGTGCAAGATCTGTTTTAGCCACATGTGTAGGATCTCTTCTTGCCACATGTGTAGATATTGTGCACATATCTTATAGCTGTTGTACAGTGTTGGCTATCTGTACACGTGTTGGCTATCTTATAGCTGTTGTACACGTGTTGGCTATCCGTACCGTGTTGGCTATCTGTATAGTTGCTGTACACATGTTGGCTATCTGTACACGTGTTGGCTGATGTGAACGTGTGCACGTGTGTACATGTATTAGCTGATGTGAACATGTACACGTGTTGTTTTGGGAGAAAGCTTCTGCTATATATATATATATATATATATATATATATATATATATATATATATATATATATATATAGCTTCTACACACGTGTTGGCTGATGTACACGTGGGCTCATCAGCCACACGTGTTGGTTGTATGCTTATGTTATATATGGACCCAGGGATTAGCATACTATTCAAGTTTATTTTTATTTTTTTTTAGTTTTGTACAAGTGAGCCCATTTTTCAATGGTCTACACCGCTGAGATTGTTAGTCTCACTATTGATCTTCCCTGAAATAAATATATCCTAGATTGAATAATCCTATCATCTCATAAAATGAGGGGATTAGATTCTTACATCAACTGGATTATTGACATATGGGATATACAAAGTAGGGCCCATAATATCAACTGTTGGATCAATAAACTATGGTCCAGTTGCACATTTGGAGTAACTCAAAACCCTACAGCTTTCTTGTAACTAATATGTATATTTATCTTTTTTTTTGACATGTACATATATATGCATATGAATGTTGTTTCCTTTATAACATTTTCTTCAATGTTGATCAAGAGATCATTAGTGATCGAAATGATCATTGACCATGATGATCAATGTTGATGAAAGGATCCATCATCAACAATGATCATTAACGGTTATGATCGGATTTATCACTAATGGTCATGATCACAGGTGATGATAGAACTCTCTTGATATCTTAACACTTTATTTTTATTTCTTTCTGATGATGTTTATATGTGAGATATTATTTGGCTTGATGTGGCCCCCTAAAATTTTCATTGAAAAATATAAAACTTAGTGCTTAGATGCTCCCTATAAATAAAGGTTGTGCATAACCTGAGTGGGAGTTTATTATCCTTCACCAAATGATGCATGCAACCAATAATGGAATTGCACGTTATACTAATTTATTCTTATAAAAGCATTTAACTCATCTTAAATAGAGAACTTGATTGTTTTACACTGCCCATTCGGATATGTGGACTTTCAGATCTCGTTAAGATGTGTTGACTACTTTTATACTCTGAAAAGTTGTATAACACGTAAAAATGCTGATGATTAGAGTCAATACTTTAGATCATAGCTAAGTAGTGATACTCATGCAATGTAGAGATGGCCACTAAAGCGTTAATCGCTGAACAGCTAAAAGGACAACATTTCGACGACAACAACTACAAAGACTAGTCCCGCGCGGTGCGATGCCTTCTGGACGAGGACGACATATCGTACACACTCGATGAAGTTCAAGAGGAACCCATATTGGCTGAAAATGAAAATTTACAAGAACATAGGGTTGCGATGACTCGTTATAATAAGTGGCGAAAACAAAATCGTTCAGCTCGTAATGTCCTTCTTAGCACTATGCACAAAGAACTCATACCAACGTATGAAGTGCATGAAACTGCTAAGGGAATCTGGGAAGCACTGACAAATGCCTATGCGCAGAAGTCAGATGCAAGAGTTCGGGCAATAAAATTAGAATTCCAGGAGTATAGGATGCCCGTCGGCTGCCCCATCAAAGATTATATCCGTAAGATTGAGCAAATGATAGGTGCCCTTAGGAATGTTTGGTGTAAATTGACTGAAAATTAAAAGATTATACCCATGCACCGTTCCTTGCTTGATTCTTGGGCTCAAATCAAAAGAATTATGAACCATACTAATTCTATCACTATGTTTAGAGACTTTTGTGGCCACTTGGTATGTGAGGTTGAAATGAATGCAATTTAGCCAGGTTCGGCCAAGGCCTTTGTAGTAGAGACCCAGAAGAGGAAAGCTAAAAAAAATGGTTCAAAGCTCGCAAGAAGGCGAAAAAAATTAAGAATAGAAGACCACATCACCTCCTCTAAAAATTAAGAAGGAGAATGGAAAGAAGAAGTAGAAAAAGACAAATATAATCTGCTTTGTTTGCAGAAATTCTGGCCATTATGCTCGGCAGTGTGCCCATAAAAAGATGGTAATTTCTCAGTCAGTAAATACTTTGTATGTAAGCGTTTGTTCTGAAATCCTTTCCATTGATACTATATCTAACGAGTGGATTTTGGATTCAGGCGTAACAAAGCACATGACACAGAGTCATCGAGGACTCGAGGAATTCTGGCCTGTAGCCAAGGAAAGTTACAAGCTATACATGGGCAATAACACTGTTGAAGACGTACTAGGGATTGGTGTTCTCCATCTCCATACACGCATAGGGCAAACAATAATCCTCCGTGATACTCTTTATGCACCGGGGATGTGTCGGAATTTAATTTCTGTTTCTAGGTTATTATTTGATAGTTTTGATATTCGATTTTTCGGGACAAGAGTTTCTTTGAGACTGAATAACCTCATCTTTACATGGGAAAATTTAATTTCAGATTTATTTATTCTGGACGTAGATTGTGATAATGTCCCTCTTGCTTTATCTGCTATGTCGAATGAAACTGTAGTATCTGAATCTCAAAAAGGACACGTGAGGTTAGGTCACATAGGAAAGGATTGCATGACAAGACTAGTACGTTCTGGTTTGTTAGACTCCTTATCCAAAGTTGATTTGCCATTTTGTGAACATTGTGTGTCCGGGAAGACTTCGAAGAAACCATTTTCCAAAGCGGATAGGTCTAAGGGCACATTAGAGATAATCCATTCAGATATATGTGGACCCTTTAATGTACATGCCAGAAATGGATGTCAATAGTTTGTCACTTTCATTGACGATTACTCGTGTTATGGATATGTCTATCTCATCTCACACAAATCTGAGGCTTTTGATTGTTTTCTTAAATATAAAGCTGAGGTGAAAATCAGCTTGAGAAAAAAATTAAAATCCTTCGATCTGATAGAGGTGGCGAGTATACATCTGAAACGTTTAAATCATATTGTGAAAATGTTGGAAATTGTTCGGCAGTACACAATGGCTTACACTCCACAACAAAATGGCCCTGTAGAGAGAATGAATAAGACACTATTGGACATGGTTAGATCGATGATGGCACAAGCCAATCTCTCTACCACATTCTGGGGAGACGCGTTGTTAACAGCCGTTTACGTCCTTAATAGAGTCCCATCCAAATCCATTCCTAAGACCCCATATGAGATGTGGTCTGGGAGGATTCCTTCTCTAGCCAACCTACGCCCTTGGAGAGAATATGTTTTGCTACTTACTCCGCATAGAGGTAAACTTGATAGTAAAACCATTGAATGCGTGTTCATTAAGTACCCTATGCATTCAAAGGGATACGTTCTAGTTTATGAGAACCATGGACGATGGATTGAGATAGAATCCCAGGACATGACCTTCGTTGAAGATAGATACCCCAGCCGAATGAAGCAAAAGGCTCAAATAGAACTTTTTGAAATACCCGATGTATCTCAGGAGAGTGGGAGTTCTGCTTCTCAAGATGGGGATATTCCTATAGTTTGTCAGGATAGTGGGACGACATCTCAGCAGGCTCTTGAGTTATGTCGAAGCAAAAGAGGATTGATTCTCCGAAGATACTTCGATATTGAGGGGCAAACATTCTCTTATGTCGCAGTTGATGATGATGAACCTGATTCATATCAGGATGCATTATTATCTTCTAACTCGGCCGATTGGGTGAATGCTATGGACGAAGAGATCGCTTCCATGGAGAAGAATAAAGTCTGGGAACTTGTTGATCTGTCTTCCAATCGCAAAGCGATAGGTAACAAATGGGTACTAAAGATCAAAAGAAAGACAGATGGTATAGTGGACAAGTATAAAGCACGATTAGTTGCTAAAGGTTTTACACAAAAAGAAGACATTGATTACGAGGAAACCTTTTCACCTGTTGCAAAGTTCTCCTCAATCCGCATGATCTTGTCCATTGTCGCAAGGTTAAACTTAGAGTTATATCAGATGGATGTAAAGACCGCATTCTTAAATGGTGACTTAGATGAAGAGATATACATGCAACAACCCATGGGTTATGTGGACAAAAAGCATCCAAAAAAAGTCTGCAAGTTGTTCAAATCTATCTATGGGCTGAAGCAATCCTCAAGACAGTGGTACAAGAGGTTCCACTTGGCCATCACCACTTTTGGATTCACGATAAGTGAAGAAGATCATTGTATATACCTAAAACGGTCTGGAAGATCTTTTCTGATACTATCTCTATATGTAGACGATATTCTGTTAGCTGGTAATGATATGCAATTATTGATATTGACTAAAGATTGACTATTCTCGAACTTTGAGTGAAAGACCTCGGTGAAGCCAACTTTATTCTTGGTGTAAAAATCATCAGGGATCGTCCAAAAAATTTTTTAGGCTTGTCTCAAGCAACCTATATACAAAAGATCTTAGAGCGGTTTAGGATGAAAAATTTAAAAGCCGTTGAAACCCCTATGGATAACGCTACCAAGCTAGACAAGAAATCGTGTCCCCAGACTGAAGCCAAGAAATTGGCTATGTCCTCAGTACCTTATGCAAGCGCAGTAGAGAGCTTAATGTATGTTATGCTTTGCACCAGACCGGATGGTATCTATGCAGTTGGCATAGTCAACCGTTATCAGAGTAACCCGGGACAGTCTCATTGGCAAGCGTCAAACGTATATTCCGCTATCTCAGAGGAACAAAAGACCTAATGTTGTGTTATGAAGGCATAAGCCTTGGGCTCAAAGGATATTTTGATGCTGCTTTGGGTAATGACGCCGACGAGGGAAAGTCTACTTCATGGTATGTAGTCTTACTCGGAGGAGGTGCTATCTCATGGTCGAGTAAGAAATAGACATCCACAACTCTTTCATCTATGGAGGTCGAGTACATTGCATGTTGTACTGCAGTTCAGGAGTGTGTATGGGTTCGCAGATTTCTATTGAGTTTGGGTGTTGTACTGAGTGTTCGTCAGCCTATATCGCTGAAG
Source organism: Magnolia officinalis (assembly GCA_021015155.1). Taxonomy (NCBI): domain Eukaryota; kingdom Viridiplantae; phylum Streptophyta; class Magnoliopsida; order Magnoliales; family Magnoliaceae; genus Magnolia; species Magnolia officinalis. The sequence goes on along the minus strand of JAJHSJ010000002.1, from coordinate 58,126,295 downwards.
ATAGACAATACTTCTGCCATTGACTTGGCAAAGGACCCTAAATACCACCAGAAATCTAAGCACATTGAGATCAAGTATCATTACGTCCGTGATCAAGTGAAAGATAAGAAGGTCGCCCTTAGCTACATTCCTACTAAGGAGATGATGGCTGATCCCATGACGAAACCTATAGATAGATATCTATTTCAGGTTCACGTCAGGCAGATGGGATTGAGGAAAGTTTGACTGATGTACTTGTTTTGTAATACATTCGATCTTTCATGAATAATATATTCAATTTATTCAGTGTTGAACACTAATATAAACTAGGAAGCAGATCATCAACATTTACCTTGAGATCATGTAAGATTTCTATTTTTTTTATCGGCAGGCCGGTCACCCACTCGCATGGGTTGACCAACCTTGAATGTACAAGAGAGGTACATTTGGGGTCATGTTCATACATTGAGGCATGAACTTCTCTTTATTTCGAATAATAAAGGATGAGGATATGAGTGAGTCGTATCCGCCTACAATCGTTCAAGATTGAAGATGAGACTGATAAAGTCGAATAACATAATCGCACCATTCTTTTATTATGCGATTAATGTTATGGCCTGAATTTAAAGCCAGGTTATGAGGTTATGAGATGAGTCGTACCTCATGTAGAATGACCTGCGTATTGTAGACCCGACATTCACCTAGTATTGTCTACTTTACGACGTGAATTGTAGCCACGTGCTAGGACCTTTGACCTACATATTTCTTTGATTCGATCTAATCATTACAACATGCGAGTAGCCAGTCCCGTAGGTGACTCCTTGTGTCCTTAGCTACCCTCCTCTTGTGTATATGAAGATGAGATTGAGTGTCGCTACTTTAGTGTATTATGACGAAAGGTCCTTGATTGACCAGACTCAGTTACGCTAGGAAAGCGGCTTAATTAATTCTAAATTGCACATCTGTGTGGGGAAGATCCCGTGACAGCTACACTAATTTTCTAGAACTTTATATACGCACTTGAAGACTTATCCGCCGGCAATATCGAGTTGTTTTTAATAGACTTTTTCAAATAATATTTTTTCTTAAAAGCATATATATAAGTATTGCTTTAAATCGATTTTAGTTGAAGTTTGTGAAAAATCAAGTTTTCAGAATAACTCGATAAGTTGGATAAGTGCGTATGTTGGCCGAGTACTCCAGATCGGGAGTTAACTCCATCCGATGTAGTCATGCGGACTAGTACATGCATTGCAAAGCTTGGGTTATTAAGTACTAGTTAGGTGGTCACTTAGTACTTAAGCACCTGTGAGAAGATTACGGTGATCCAGCTGGTCCCACGCCTCTGATTCTTTTGATCGCGATGTTTGGTCTTTGATTGTTATTAGGAGAGTTAAGTGGACAAAATTTTGTGCATATTCTACAATGTGATTGAGTGGGAGATGTTGGACGTAGTCCAGTGGGGCCCACTGGTGAGCAATCACTAGTGGGTGGGTCCCACAAGTTTAGGCTTCTTCCGGCCTTTTTCCTTTTCAGTTATAGTTCAAGTTCAACTTTGAATTTAATTTATGATAGGAGATAGGGATAAGACTAGATGATATGGTCTCATCCAATCTCATCCGATCTCTCATTCCTTTTCTATATAAAGGATGAGACTCTCTCTCTCGTAAAAGATATCATAAGTAATACCGAGAGTATACGGAGAGAGATATAGTGTGCACAATAATCTGTCCATTTTGACTTGTCCTTGGGACGATCTAATCCATAGATCGCAATCCGGGGCCACTTATACCGTAGGATCAGAGGTATGAATAGATCCATATGCTCCAGTAGTAGATAGGCGGGCCATTGGAGCGTCAATCTCCTGCTTTGTGAGGGTTCCAAAACTCATGTAGACTGTTAGATCTTGAGGGCTCACCTTCCGCGCTTCACATCAATTTTATCTGACATGGTTGGAAGGGATTGGCTGTCAGCTTCATGCTTTACATTCAATATCATAAATGCCAGTTGTCAGTTCAGAAGTTCTTTTGACGGGGTACTCCTGGATTCGATATAATCAGTTCATCTCAACACTGTATTCTATTTTCTCCCATACTTCAAGCACAAGAAGCAAACATCTAGAATACAAATAAATGAGGGCAGGGTAATGAAATTCATGCCTCAGGATGCATTTGGACAGTTGGATTGTTTTCAGGATGATAGAGTACTTTCGTGTATTTCTATCAGTTCTTCTTCTTTTTATTTTTTTATTTATTTTTTTATTTTGTGGCTTTAGTTGCATGTTAGAAACAGACAAACACAACAATTGGAAGTGCTATTATTACATATTCTTGATGAACCAACATTTTATATATAGATGTGGGAGAATTTGTTTGGAAAATAATAAGCCCCTTACCTTTTATATGATGTTTTATAATATATGCCATGTTATTCTACCACCATTGATTGTTTTAATGGATCTCGAGATCCATATTGAAAATAATCTCTGTCAGCTATGTTTTAGGTTGTTTCAGGAAAATGATAGCAGGCTAGCAGTTTCTATTTGGTTTGCCACACCGAATGCACATGGGAAGGTGATTCCCAATTCATCTTTTCCATACTTTTTCCCACATGTGCCAAATGTGGCAAATCTGGGCCGTTGTCACTAGGCAGCATGGAATTAGATCCTGACTAAAGCATCTAAATCCTGGATTTTGCATTCTTTCAGTTGCATTTGGCGGTTTTGATTTTTAATCCTGTGGAATTCAAAAATTGTTTTTAGCAGCCTGGATTTTGACTTACGGAGGCCTTAAAAAGAGAGTAGAGCAGTTATGACGGTTGAGAGAGGATTGAAAATTCAGGATTTTGCACCCATTTTTTCTCCTGGATTTTAGAAGGGGATTTTGAGGTACCAAACAATGATTTAGTTCGTAAATCCCAAACTCCAATTCATAACTGCCTAAATCGACACCGCAAAATGAACTCAAGGGCCATCGGGAACAATGTCCTGGTCCATATCAGCTTGGTCCCTCATCTAGTGGGTTGCATTGTACAGTGAAACTGGATTATCCATGATCAGCATGCACTCATCACCCATTGATGTAGAGCGGGTCACGGACAGTTTCATGGCCAAGATGGATCAGAAAAGGCCCGGTCGACGACAGAAGTGATCCGGACCGTCGGACATTAGATCGAGCGTATCTCGCAATCTGGAATGAGTTACCTGACGTAAAATATATGATTTTGGGGTAGAACGAGCTACTTTAGCCAACCAACCCTGCTATGCCGAGTTACGACACTCGAAATTGTGAAAAACCCCTGGATTGACGGTCGTTTCCTGCTTTAATTTCGTTTTACTATAAATAGTAAATTTTAGTTTGATTATAACTCTTCATCCGTCGGGCTTTAGGAGTTGCGCCCAACATGAAAAGAGCTTAGAATAATTAGGAGAACGGTTTGGTGAAGCCAAATAGGACACTTACTATTTTGGCCGAAAACCTTGCGCACTAGTAGACATCACGACCGTCTATAAATAGTAAGTTTACTATTTATAGTAAGTCGTGGATTCTAGGAGTTTTAGTTGTAGTTTGATTCTGATTTCTTTCCCATTGCTTGGTACCCCTATTTAAAGGGTTGTGAACTCATTTTTAGTCATCAATTAATCAATTTCAAATTTCTTAGAATTTATTTCTATTTTCTGCTTTCTTTCCTCGTGGATTCGAGAAGTCTCTGTGAAGAGTCCAGAGAAGCTCCGTGGATTTGGAGTAGTTATCCTCATCACGTTCATCCCTGCGTCATCCATGGCCAACGGTACTCAGCGCTACATGTCGGGGGATTCAAAATTTTGAAACTTTTTATTTTTTTATTTTTATAACAACTATATTGCTATAACAAATGTATTCATCATAATGTATTTCCCTTCTCTATATTCTCAAAATAATAATCATAAAAAAGTATTTTTGTCCAATATTTTCCAAATAGTAACAAGAAATGGCATTTTTGGTTATTGCAACACAAACGCCTGCTTAAGAGATTGGGAAAAATGCTATGGTCCCAGTGTATGTGAGGATAACACAATTTCACATTTGTATTGCATTCTTGTGATGATAGATCATTGCTCTTGCTCCTCCTCTGATTTGTAAGTCATGAGTAGAATTGGTTGGATTGAATTTTGGTTTAGTAGGTTGATAGTAGAATACACACAAATCCATAGCTCAAGTGATAGACTGAGTGAAGATAACCTCATTTCAACAGGAACTCAGTATGACTGTTACTTGTTCAGTAAACTCTTAATCATAAATATGTATGAGAGATTATGACTATCGGTTATCAAGATTATTTTTCATCTGATCTGCAAAGCATCAGATTTCCTAGAAGAAGAACGTGAGTTGGCTTTTATAGTCACTTTCTCATTAGATAATTCCTACTACACAGACTAGAATTCAGATTCCTAAAGTTTCTTTTCAATTTTCTGCAACTATGTTGAGATATGGAGCCACATCTGGTGCCGTCTTTGACCGGTCGTGAGCTATGCTCGACTGGTCGTAGGGGCCCCGCTCGACCGGTCGTGGACTGGTTCGACTCAAAGTCCAACGAGCATCATTTTTTAGTCCCGAGGTGCTCGACCGGTCGTGGCCCATTCACGACCAGTCGTAGGGGTCGCTCGACCGGTCGTAGTTACGCAGATTTGTTTCCGAATCCGATGCGGACTGCGGATTTTGGTGTCGCCTTTCGCAAGGATGCGGAAGGGAAGTTGCCTAAACTATATATAGGTGTTCCTAGGGCTTTTCTAGAAGTATTGGAATATTGGGAAAATAATTATAAGGTGTGGGCAAAGGGTTTTCTATGTTCTTCCAAGGGAGAGGTTAGTAATTGCCTTGTAATCTTTGTTCTTCATTGTGGAAGTTTGTATTCGTGGTTTTTTACCCTTGTTGGGGTTTTTCCACATATATCTTTTCTTGTGGTTTGTTTGGATTGCTTTAATCTGTTTCTAGTTTATATTTCTTCTTGTTTATCATTTGTGGGTGAGGCCTGAGATTAGATCTCAGCTCACTGCATTGTTGGCGTGCTGCGTAACAATTGGTATCAGAGCTTTTAGTTTAGTTCTATTGGGAGCGATGAGAGAAGAAGGAAAAACTAGAATTGAGAAGTTTGATGGTTCAAACTTTGCCTTTTGGAAGATGCAGATGGAGGATTATCTGTATTAGAAGGACCTCTATGTTCCTCTAGGAGGAAAAGAGAAGAAACCAGAAAAGATAACAGATGATGAATGATTTTTACTAGATAGGAAGGCCTTAGGAACGATCCGACTCTCTTTGTTTAAGAGCGTCGCCTTCAATATATCCAAGGTGAAAACTACAAAAGAATTACTGGAAGCCTTAACCACCATGTATAAAACGCCCTCAGCATCCAACAAGGTTCATCTAATGAAACAACTATTCAACATGAAGATGTCAGATGGTGGGAGCGTGGCTGAACATCTAAACGAGTTAAATACAGTCACGAGTTAGTTGGAATCCGTTGGCATTGTTTTTTGAGGATGAGGTCAGGGCGTTATTGATCTTATCCAGTCTGCCGGACAGTTGGGATGGTTTGGTGATTGCTGTGAGCAATTCTTCAGGGTCGACAAAGCTGAAATTTGATGATGTGGCCGGTCTAATTCTCAGTGAAGAATCTAAAAGGAAGGCATCAGGAGTTTTAGGGGACTCAGGGAATGCACTAAACGTTGAAGGAAGAGGAAGATCGCTGAACAAAGGAGGCAATAAACATGGACGTTCTAAGTCGAGGAAGAAGTCCAAGGGATTGAAAGACAAAGACGGGTGTTGGCATTGCGGCAAGAAGGGGCACATAAAACGTGATTGCAGGGCGCTCAAGAAACAAGAAGGAAGCTCTCAAGGCAGGAAGGATTCAGTGAATCTGTCTGAGGAGAGCGACACAGAGGTGTTGATCTTGTCTCTTGATGTGAGGAATGAGTCTTAGGTTATAGACTCGAATGCTTCCTTTCATGCCACTTCGTGTAAGGAAGTTTTGCGTGATTATGTGTCAGGTGACTTTGGGAGAGTCTACCTGGGTGATGATGAGCCATTCAGTATAGTTGGAAAGGGGGACGTTCAGGTCAATCAGAAAGACGGAATGGTTTTGAAATTAAAGGATGTCAGACATGTACCGAGTTTGAGAAGGAATCTGATCTCAGTGGGATAGTTGGCCGATACCAGTTATGTGACGACATTCACCAGTGACTCCTGGAAGATCACAAAAGGTGCCTTAGTAATATCTCGAGGTAAAAAGGAAGGTACCTTGTACGTGACTTCAGGATCGTATTGTTCACTCGCAGTCGCATCAACTGGAGTGAATGGGCAGTTATGACATTAAAGACTAGGACATATGAGTGAGAAAGGGATGAAAGTGCTATTGTCAAAAGGGAAGCTACCAGGGCTAAAGTCTATTGACATTGAATTCTGTGAGGACTGCGTGTATGACAAGCAGAAGAGGGTAAGATTCAAGAAGATGGGACGCACTCCAAAGACGTATCTGTTGGAGCTTGTACACATTGATGTGTGGGGACCGACACAGGTATTATCTCTTGGTGACTCACGTTATTTTGTTTCCTTTATTGATGTCACGCCCCCAAACTCAGAAACCGGGCTCACAAAATTTCCGATCGCCGAATCCGGCGCCGACAGCCTCCGTAGAACCCCATTCTCGGCTCCCAGCGCCCATACGCCAGGTTCCGATCCTGGGATGCTACAAGGAGGATTTTTCAGCATTCGTTTAATTTGTAATAAGCATAATCAAAGGCATAACCCATAACAACAACCAAAAACTCCATCACATTTTCACTATGATAAAAAACTTTACAAGTACAATGAGCGTAAAGGGAAATACAATGAGAATGGACAAAAAGCTCCAAAAGATCTGCTCTGCGCTCCTGCCTTAGCGCTGCTGCGTCCTCGCGTCACCTGCACGCAACGGTCGTGCATAAGCTTATAGAAAGCTTAGAGGGTGGTGAAAGTGTGTACGCAAGGTAGTAATGCAGTATACAGTATCAGAGTAATGCGGAACATGCTGGGGAATCCATTAATACTACTAGTCGTACCAAGACTATGCAATGCAAGGCATGAAAGATGTCGGCCATACCAAGGCCATGCGATGCGAAATGCAACTCAAGCATACAAATCCTCATCTAAGTCCACATATCAGTACAGCTCAAAATCTGGGATATCACCAGGGTCTAGTACACTCTAAACCAGATTGCCGCCCCATCGCGCGTAATAAGGTAAGTGGAAGAGACCTCACTACCCGCCTGCCAATATCGGGCGCGGCTCGTCGGTAGCGGACCCATTCCTCGAGCTGGTCAAACTCAGCCTAGCATTGCCCCCTCCTCTCGGGCGGTAAGGCCGCACCCCCTTCCAACCGACCACGACGCAGTGGAAAGCGCAGCCGTCTAGTAATCGGCAATCGGCAATCGGCGCTCTCTGCACCCACTCGGTCTAGACGTTGGAGTAACCTCTTGGTACCATAAGGGTTTTGGGACTTTCACCCAAGGATATCTATAGCACCCCATGTAGAACAAGATTTTCGGTATCCAATCCTGCCAACCACGATATGACTGTGGCGGCTACGGCCCTGATGTCGCTAGGGCGTACAGTAACCATATCATACAATGCGAATGCATGAATCACACTCTCCAGTCATGTAGAAATCCTGCGCGTCTCGTGCGCTCCTGTGGGGTAACACCGCCTAAACGGGAGCCCCTAAACAATCTGACCGAAGGCATATGCTATGATCAGCCACCAAGCATACATATGATGCGTATGATCATGAATCATGGGACTATACTAAACATGTTATATGGGATAGATGTTGTTCATAAGGAGATGGGCCTAGACGACCTACAAGTATGGGCCTAACAATGGGCCCTAGGGAGAATCAGAATGCGGACATTTAACCAACATTATTCTACAATGTGGACGTCAAACCAACATTGCTCCCAAGGCATTGCCCGTCGTAAAACATCATTACATAAATCATGTTGGGATCACACATTGCAATGGACTTTCGGTACATCCCATTGGGCCTTAAATACATCAAATGGGCCGTATCACATGGGCCTTACATTCATCAAATGGGCCGCAATAATGGGCCTCACCAATGGGCCTTATGTGGGCCTTAGATACATCAAATGGCCTAAGGACATGGGCCTTACATCCACATCAAAGTGGGCCCCAATGATTTACCACAAACACATTAAGATGGACTTCAAAACATGCCAAGGTGGGGTCCACTTGGACTATGGATCTGGCTCATCTTTAGCTCATGCCATAAAATGATCCTTCAAAACGGATAGATGGATTGGATGCAACATAAGCATCACGGTGGGGGTCCAATTGAGGGCCCACCATAATGTGTATTATATTACATAATATAATAAATATATACATATATATATATATATAAAATATATATATATATATTATATATATATAATATCACACGCACACACACCACACGCACACACACCATGCACCGCATGCACCCACACATGCACACACACGTGCACATACCACCACACGCACCCCATCATGCACACGTACCCACCCACGCATGCACGCACACACACGTGCACATGCACCACACGCACACCGTCCAGCGGGCTCCACCGTCCAGCGGACGGTGGGGTAAACCCACCCACGGTTCAAGTGGACTGCACGTGCGGCCCACTGTAATGTTTACATGCCATCCAACCCGTTCATAAGGTCACGCAGACCTAGGAGAAGGGAAAACACAAATTTCATCTTGATCCAAAACTTCTGTGGGCCCCAAAAAGGTTTCAATGGTAGACCCTCAATTCTCACTGTTTCCTTTGGTGTGGGCCGCCAAAACAATGGATGGGCCTGATCTTTGGAGGGGGCCCACTCCATGGAGGGGCCCACCTAATGGACGGGATGGATGACACATATACATCATGGTGGGGCCCACGGCAGGGGCCGTGGGTGGCCGCCTCCCGCCCGTCCGCCACGGTCAGCGCAGGCAGCGCCTGCACCCTCTGGCGTGTCAGCGGCAGCAGGCGGCTGCCTAATATATATATTTTTTTGTTTTGTTTTTTAAAACCGTTTTTCCACGGTTTTTCTCGTGGGGGGGCCCGCACCAGGTGAATCCACCCCGACCATTGGATTCCACGGCTCGTGACAGGCAATATGAGCCCAATATTCACTATGTTTTGGAACATCAAAACAACAGGGTGAATTTCAATGGAGGATACACCGTTTGCTATGCTATGACCCGCTTGAATGTCAGATTAGCCCCATTTTTTCGGCTCAACGCCTAAAATAGTCTTGTGAAAGAAATGAACGGCGTGGATTGAATACATACATCTAGGTGGGGCCTAAATGAGTGGACCACCTTACCGGCTTGGAAAAACCAATATTTGAGTTTGCCCAGTAACGTCCAGCGTCCCTGGACGCTGGACGGCTTTCCTTTACACATGCTCTGAGGTGGGCCCTATTTAGGTGGGCTACCAGATGATGGATGGTGTGGGGATAACACATTCAAAAGGGGCCCCACTTATAAGAGGCTTGGATACAATGCCTACCTCATGGTGGGGTCCATCCAAGTGGGCTATACCATTTTGATGGGTGGACAAGGTGGATAATCTCATGCTTCAAGGTGGGCCACAAGCCATCATACACAAGAGAGAGAGAGAGAGACATCGGTGAGGATGGAGGGACCCCGCCACTATGGGCCCCCCATACAAACATACAGCAAGGTGGGTCCCACATATATGGACCCTTAATCAAACAAAATGAATGAAAAACAATTATCTAAAATCACCCACCGCTCCTTCTTGCTCCTTAGGCTTCCTTTGCTCCTTATCTTCGATTCCAACGGAGGAGATGGGGTTTAGATGGTTGAGATGGAAGATCGAAGGGTAGGAAAGGTGGGCCACACTTGTTGCTTGGGAGAGTTGGAGAGGCTTGGACGTGTGAAGCTCTCTTGCTTGGGAAGTGTTTTGAAAATGAAGGAGAGAGAGGGTTGTAAAGAGAGAGAGATGGGTGATGTTTGATGGAGTGATGGATGTGGTGGTGATGGGTGTAAGAGGCTCTTTTTGACTTTTGGGGTAAAAGTTGTAAGAGAGGTATGGGTTTGTAAGAATCTTTTGACTTGGGGCTTGCTTGGGAAAGGGTGAAAAGTTGATGTGTACTTGACATGATAGGATTGATTGATGGGTGATTGATGTGACATCTCGTTGAGATTCTCTTGGGTTTCACAACGCGCGGCGTTTTCCTCACACCGAACGCTAGCTCACATCTCCTGGCCAGGGTATCGTCTCGGCGCGTGAGTCCGGCATCGGAACCGCGGCGACGGTGCGGTCGCATTGGTACAAGTCTCGGTTTGAGTCGACATGGGTTGACAGCGTGTGAATCAGGGTCGCGCGTAACGCCGGTTAAGGGTCGAAGGTTGCCGAAATTCGACCGGAAAGACCGCGGGAACCTACGGAACGGTACGGTCTAAGATGCGGGTTTTATAATTGATGATGCTAGTAAAAAACTGTGGGTCTATTTCTTAAAACATAAATCTGATGTATTTGATGTATTTAAGAAGTGGAAAGTTATGGTAGAAAATGAGACAGGTAAAACAGTAAAGTATCTCAGATTTGATAATGGGGGAGAATATTGTGAGAAGAGGTTTGAGGAGTATGTGCAGCAAGTGGAATCAAACATCAAAAAATGATTCTAGGGACATCGCAGCAGAATGGTGTGGCTGAGTGCATTAACAGGATCATCCTTGAGCGCGCCAGGAGCATGAGGCTACATGCAGGGTTGCCCAAGATTTTGGGGCAGATGCTATGAATACTGCCGCATATCTTATCAATAGAAGTCCCTCAGCACCATTGGATGGTGGGCTATCAGAAGAAGCGTGAACTGGGAAAGAAGTGAACCTTGCACATCTCAAAGTGTTCGGTTGCACTTTATATGTTCACATTGATGCAGAGCACAGAAACAAGCTGGATACGAAGTCCAGGAGGTGCACGTTTATAGGCTACGGGCAACATGATTTTGGCTATAGGTTTTGGGATGCAGAAAACAGGAAAATCATCAGAAGAAGGACGTAGTCTTCAATGAAAAAGTGATGCATAAGGACAATGTGTAGGAAAATAAGGCCGAGAAAAAGAAATTCGTAGAGTTGGAAGAGTTACCGGACACGGGTGTTACAGTGCCACAGGATGATCATGCACAGGAGCATTATGAGGCAGAGCCACATACACCGGTTGTGAGGTCTACTCGGGAGAGGAGATCCACGGTCTGATACTCACCCTCCTTACATTATCTATTGCTTACAGATAATGGTGAACCAGATTGTTTTGAAGAGGCATTATAGTCCGATACACGGGTCAAGTGGGTGCAGGCCATGGATGATGAGATGGACTCTCTTGAGTCTAATCATATATGGGAGCTAGTCACTCTACCTAAGGGTAAGAAAGCCCTTCATAACAAGTGAGTTTACAGACTGAAGGAGGAGCACGATGGTTCGAAACGATACAAGGCTAGATTGGTTGTAAAAGGGTTTCAACAAAAGGCAAGTATCGATTTCACTGAAATATTTTCACTTGTGGTGAAAATGTCTACGATTCGTATGGTCTTGAGTATAGTAGCTACAGAGGACTTACATCTAGAGCAACTAGATGTTAAGACAACCTTTCTTCATGGGGACCTTGAAGAAGAAATATATATGCATCAGCCGACAGGATACGTGGCACCAGGAAAGGAGAATAAGGTGTGCAGACTGAAGAAGAGTTTATATGGCCTGAAGCAGGCCTCAAGGCAGTGGTATAAGAAGTTCGATAGTTTCATGTCGGGAAATGGTTTTAGGAGATGTCATACAGACCACTGTTGCTATTTGAAGAAGTTTGATACGTCGTACATCATTCTTCTTCTGTATGTTGATGACATACTTGTGGCTGTGTAACGCCCTGAAAATCGGGGGTCGAGCATAAACTCAACTCCCGAGTTCCAGAACATCACTTATGCAACAAAATGAATGATGATTGAATGTTGACTGTATTCGTGCATTGAACATGAGTGAGATTAAGCCAAAACAGCATATCATACTCCAGAGACAGTTAAGTTTGCAAGCGGAAGACTGTGATAGATAGATAAAATATATAACTTATGATGAGTCTCCAGAGTGTGATAACATTACCAGGTTAAATAAATACAATTGCAGTTCTAAAATTTACCAAATGTGAGGAAGTGTAATGCCTTCTATCCCATGTGCCATAGCCCCGTCAATACCTTATCAGGTCTTCATTGACCTGCCAGAGAGATACAGATAGGAGAACTCCTCCTACCATCACAGAAGTAGTCCGGCTCTGCTTCACAAGCATCGCCATCACCTGAAACTCAACAAATCTGGTGGGTGTTCGGAACACCGTCCCGTAACGTGGGAGTGAGTGATCAACTCAGTGGAACAGTAAGGCATAGGTTAACATGTTATCAATTCAATCAAGCAGTAATGATAAAGCAGTACAAATCAAACAATTCTAACTACTCTTATTAAATGCAAGAATGAAATGACATGATGCTGTATGCCCTTGCCAAACCACCCTCAAGCGACATCATCTTACGTTCGCGAATGCTTACTCCCTCAGTGCGCCACATCTACAAAGCACATGCGGTGCGATGATGCTCATGATTACCAAGTTTTTATTAGTCCATTTCAAACAGCAGTATTGGGAAACTAAGGTACCTCCCTTGTATCATTCCCAAACATGATCCATTCTAGGGTCGTCAATCCTAGTTACTCTCATACGATGTTATGGTTTGAGAAACGTAGTGAAGGCATCGCAAAGGGCTCATCACCCGTCAGCGCGGATACAGATCTCACCGTATGCGGCTTAATTGCTGGCCGTCAGCTCGAGTACAGGTCTCACCGTACTCGGCTCAATCACTAGCCGTCAGCTCAAGTACAGGTCTCACCGTACTCGGCTCAACTCACACTCTAGTTGCTGTGAAAGACTCGTGGCCAATCACAGACCCTTGGAGTGTACTCGATGATACTACGGAGGACTCGTCGCCCGTCAGCACGAGCACAGATCTCACCGTACTCGGCTCTCGCCTAGGTATCGACAGCTCGAATACAGTGTCCCATACCACCGTATTCGGCTCTCGAGTTTGGTTGCGCAATGGTCACTACGGGGAGGCACATGGCCCCAGCGCAGGCCGACAGCTCGACCACGGTGTCCCATACCACCATGCCCGGCTCATGCGTCTTAGCGGATCGAGGTACCATGGTTAAAGGGGTTTCACTGGTAAGTTTGGTACCCTAGGTTCAAGCAGTAGCGTCCAAACAGGGTGAACATGCATAAGACAGATCGGGTTACTTGACGAGCTCGACTAGCACGATCGCCCGTTGAGCTGCACGACATGAAGTGCAAAACAACTTCGTGTGGCCTAGCCACTGCCGACAGGCAACGCACGACTCGAGTTCGTCGAACACATCCCACGTGGCAAATGAATCTCAGCCACGAGTTCAATCCCGTTACCGATTGCCTGGACTATAATCATAGCCCCAAACACAATCAATTACAGAGATATAAAGCAGTAATAGATCAGGATTCAAATCATACAATCAGTCTGGTATTATCCGTTTAGGGCTGCCAGGGCTGTTGCACGCACTCGTTGCTCCGCTCCCCATCACCCATGACGGATCATACAACATAAATATAAATTAAACATATGCATCACATAGTTAAAATCATAAAGCAGTTGAGCATGTTATGAATCACAACACAAGCATGAGTTTGTACATGTTCAATTCCTAATCACACAACTATCAAAGGAGATCATACACATAGTTAAAAGAGGTTGAGAATCATATCTCAACACCCTTATACTTTACAATTTGCTAACTACTACTCATTCAGACATTTCAAGAAACACTTAAACAAACATACATCAACATACACGACATATGTCGATCACATAGGCATTAGGCCAAATCCTTTCACTAGGGAGTTGCCCCAATCATAACACGCGTACACCCACGACGGATAGTCATGGCAAGCAGGAATCCGAGTTCCATATTCATTCAGTCATTTCCACAAACACTTGGGCCACACATTTTAGCATATATAGTGTATTTTGGCCGTGGCGTGACTTAGGGCAAATCCTTTCGTCAAAGGGGGTATCGCCCATACATCAATCATGAATCCATGACAATTAGTCATGGTGAGCACAAATGAGAATTCTATACTCATTCAGCCATTTCCACAACACTTAGAATACACTATTACAACATACATGGTGTATGTTAGTAAAACATGTATTAGGGTTATCCTTTAGCCAAACGAGTATTTTATCCATGTATACCATAATCATACTACAAATAATCATGACAATTATATTTCCAAAATCCGCACATATGCGGAATTTCTAAAATACGCAATTTCAACATACATGACATTTACACATGAACATGTATTTTTGCGATTCTTTTCGCCAAACCAACATTTTATCCACACATGATATAATCAAACATTAAATAAACATGTCAAACATTTTCCCAAGAAAAATACGTATACGGTATTTATACGTATATCTAGAGTATGTGAAAATCCATATTCTTTATCGCTAATCGAAACAGGAAACGGAAAGCACTTTGTACATGTGCATTTGCATACAGATCATGAATCTATCATTATCTGACATTGAAAGCGTTGAAAAACGTAACTTATACGCTTAAAGTCCTCACCTTTGGTCGTAGAATCGTAACGGAGACGATAGGTTTGCTAAGCTTCCGTATTCGGCAGTTTGGCAACCTAGAGAACGAAATAGTTAGCTATTTCACAACCTACAACAGTCTAAACCCCAAAACAGGTTAGGGTTAGGGTTTCTTACCTAGAAACGGGGCTGGAATCGCCGGAAAAGCGATGAGAACGAGATGGTGCAGCCCGTGTGGTGGCAGGGAACGACGGCAGGGAGTTTCTCCCACTTCTCCCTCACTTTCTCTCTCTTTTCCCTCTCTCAAATCCAAATTCGTATGGCTGGAATGGGAGAGGGTTTAAGGTCCTTATATAGCCTCAAAACTCACCGAAATAGACTCCTGTTCAAAGGTTACTGCTAATATAGGTATTCCGTCACTTTCCAAGCTCAAAAGGGGTGTTCTGGTAGCCCTCTTTGAGCCAAACGTCAGACTTAAGCTCACCCTCTGCGGATCTACGTGGGATTACGTTTTCGGCTCGATCGGATTCCCAGATCGCACGTGGCGGACCACTTTCAGTTCAACGGTCCGTGGGCCACGATCAGAATTTCTGAGTACATGTAAATGTGTATGAAATTTTTCCTGATCCGAGGGTGTAATTTGGTCTGATTCTGACGGTCAGGTTGCTTAATACTGATGCGCAAGCGAAAGGTGCCAGATCACTATTCCAGATATTTTCTTTTCAAAAGAAATAGTGTTTTTCACACACCCTCGCTCCGGATCGAAATAAATGGCCGTCGGACATCGGAATCATCTGATT
This sequence comes from Magnolia officinalis, assembly GCA_021015155.1. NCBI lineage: Eukaryota > Viridiplantae > Streptophyta > Magnoliopsida > Magnoliales > Magnoliaceae > Magnolia > Magnolia officinalis. Next base: position 58,110,817 of record JAJHSJ010000002.1, on the reverse strand, counting down.
TTTGAGATGATTGTCAAGCCCAGTGGGGCGGTCCTAGTTCCTTAGCTTCGTGTTAATCGGACTCCCGATGTGCGATCTAAACCTAATACGAAGTTTCGTTTCATTCCCGAGAGCAGACGGGAAATGAGTTCGGTTCTAAACTTTAGGGTAACCTAGAGTCACATGTTTTACAAGTTTTGGGTCTTGCAGATCGTATTTAAAGCGATCCCAACGGATTTCATGGCTAATCGAGTTTGCACTTAGTTAACTTTGTTAAATTTCTAAAGGATTTAATCCTAATTGTTTTCTGGTTGAGATGGTACTTAGGCCTTTGTAGTTTGTATATAAAGTGATCCAAGTTTTACTACTTAGCTAGTTTAAGATAGTGTCTAGGGCGAAAGTGCTTTGAAAAATTGAAAGCACAAGGTAGTAAAGGGGTGGGATTTGTGAAGGAAATGGGTTCAGGAGCGATTTTAGACTGTGGGATTTAGTTTTGACAAGTTGATAAGGTCTTAGGATCGACCCATTGCCCTAGAACGTCTAATCCCAGGTTGGCAAAAATCCGGGATGTTACAGGCTGGTTCAAGCATAAAGAACATCTCAGATCTCAAAAGACAACTGTCTAGAGAATTTGCCATGAAGGATTTAGGAGCTGCAAAACAAATCCTAGGCATGAGGATAAAACGTGACAGGGAAAATAAGAAACTAGTTTTGTCACAGGCAGAGTACATAGCCAAGGTACTTGATCGATTCAATATGGGAGGTGATAAGCCGGTTAGCACTCCATTAGCCAACCACTTCAAGCTATTTAAGGAGCAATGTGCAAAGACGCAGGAGGAACGGGACTACATGGTTAAAATCCCATATGGTTAGCAATAGGGAGTCTCATGTATGTTATGGTGAGCACGAGGCCAGACATTGCTCAAGCAGTAGGAGTTATTAGCAGGTTCATGAACAACCCCGGGAAGGAACATTGAGAAGCTGTGAAGTGTATCCTTAGATACTTGGTACGTACTAAGGATGTAGGGCTGTGCTATGGTGGATCGGAAATCAAGCTACAGGCTACATGGATTCAGATTTAGCAGGAGATATCGACAGCGGAAGAAGCACTACAGGTTATGTCTTTACTCTGGGCAGTGCTGCAGTTAGTTGGGTCTCTCAGTTACAGAAGATACTATCTATCAGTACGACAAAGGCAGAATATGTTGCAGCTACAAAAGCGTGCAAGGAGTTGGTATGGATGCAAGGTTTTATGGAAGAGTTAGGTAAGAAGCAAGCAGATTGCAAGCTGTACAGTGACAGTCAGAGTGCAATATACTTGGCTAAGAATTCAGCCTTTCATTCAAGGACCAAGTATATTGCCATCAGATATCACTTCATACGTTCGTTACTGGAAGATGGATCGATTGCTCTGGAGAAGATTCATACAAGTGATAATCCTGCGAAATGTTGACCAAGGCGGTCACACGAGAGAAGCTGAAGCTCTGTTCAGCTTTGATTGGTCTTCAGGCTTGAAGACTGGGAAGTGTGCACTCCGGATGAAGAAGACGAATGTTTATGGTTATGTGTCTCCAAGTGGGAGATTGTTGAGATATGAAGCCACATCTGGTGCCGTCTTCGATCGGTCGTGAGCTATGCTCAACTGGTCGTAGGGGCCCGCTCGACCGGTCGTGGACCGGTTCGACTCAAAGTCCAGCAAGCATCGTTTTTTTGTCCCAAGGTGCTCGACCGGTCGTGGCCCATTCACGACCTGTCGTAGGGGTCGCTCGACCGATCGAGCAGTCTGCTTGACCGGTCGTAGTTACGCAGATTCGTTTCCGAATCCGATGTGGACTGTGGATTTTGGTGTCGCCTTTCGCAAGGATGCGGAAGGGAAGTTGCCTAAACTATATATAGGTGTTCCTAGGGCTTTTCTAGGAGTATTGGAATATTGGGGAAATAATTATAAGGTGTGGGCAAAGGGTTTTCTATGTTCTTCCATGGGAGAGGTTAGTATATTGCCTTGTAATCTTTGTTCTTCATAGTGAAAGTTTGCATCCGTGGTTTTTTTTATCCTTATTGGGGTTTTTCCATGTATATCTTTTCTTGTGGTTTGTTTGGATTGCTTTAATCTGTTTCTAGGTTATATTTCTTCTTGTTTATCGTTTGTGGGTGAGGCCTGAGATTAGATCTCGGCTCACTGCGTTGTTGGCGTGCTGCGCAACATACTATACATTGGTCTAAAAATAAAACATAAGGAGAAGATTATAATTGTATGTGAATAAATGTACATAAATCAGTGGATCGATTTCATAACATGTACCCAAAATTCAGACTAGAATCGCTGATTTCTTTGGCCCAAGCATTCGAAACGTTAAGTAGCTTCCACATAATAACCCACTTAAATTTGGTAATGATTCACTTACGAATTTCAATTTCGTCCATGTTTCAATTAAGATCACAACTCCTACACCACACTGATTGGCACAACTCAGCACATCTCCTAATGGATACTTAAGAATTCTGTGACGCGCCATCACTGTGGTCACATATAGGCGGGCACACGTGGGCAGGCGCATATATGGGCTGACCCAAGGTGGCTGGCAGGCTACTGTGCTAGTAGGACACTGTGCACACAGTGAAGTTGGAACTTTGTCCTACATCAGAAGGGTCGTTCAAAGTTGTGATGGCTATAAGTTGGGTTGCTTCCTTAATAGGCATGATGCATTTTAAATCCGTGAACTTTGGCAAAACGGACAATATCATGTGTTGTGGCCACGGGCGTTACGCAATTTTAAGAATTGGATTCTGTCAGCCTTGTTTGACAACTTAGAATTGGATTCTAGGAAATGGGCTTGGAATCTGAAACAGTGGTTGGATGCAGGAAAATGGGTTTGGAATTGGTAAGCGCAATTCAAAAAATGACCGGAAGGTTAGAACCTTTCCACCCTTAGATAAAGAATGCAAAAATGGGATGTCATTTGTGCAAAGACATGGGTTCAAATTCCAAGTGCTCAGATTACATGCTGCTGCCAAACGACACAATAGGGATTCCCCTTACCACCAATTCAAAAAATATGACCGTTGAGTTGGAATGGATAAACCCACCCACCTTCAGTCAAATAATTCAAAATGGGCATGTTCACCCAAATGCTTTAAGCCCTCAGATGCTGGAATTTGCCTGAAGATAGGATTACAATTCCAAATGCCCCAAATTCCAAAGGTGTAAAATGGCCCATAAGGATTCTCCTGCACCACCAATCCACGGCGGGAGATGTTTTCACTTCAATTAGTAATGATGCAGTAGGTCCCTCCCCTGCTAGGTAGGTCTCTCTTTCATACTTACCTAGTTGTGCATACGGCTGAAGTTTACCTCTCCTGCAACTTTGGCATATGGGCTCTCATGTGGTCTATATGAGGGCTATAGGTAGGTGAAGCATTGACATTCCATTAATTCATTTTTTTGAAGTATTCGTTTGTGTTGGATTTCTTATACGAGTGAGAGAGAGGTAAGCTTTGTATTTCAGTTCCTCTTGTTTCTAGTGAAGAAGAAAGCTCTGTATTGTTGTCAGTGCAGTTAGCATATTATCGAACCATGTAAATCCTTATGCTTATTGTCTCTTATTTTGGTTTGGTCATTTTCTCTTGCATTTTGTCCTCACCTATATTGATCACATGTGGACGTTTTTTCACAACAATTGATATTACAACCAAAGGTGAGAAACATTTTAGCATAAGATCGGTGTTGGTTTTTTTTTCTAATTATGTTTCAGATGGCTAGATCGACTTCTACCAAATTTGAGGTGCCGAAGTTTGATGGATCCAATTACGCTTTGTGAAAACTAAAGATGAACACGGTGTTGGTGAAGGAAGGATGTGCTATTGCAATTCAAGGAAAAGAAAAGGAGCCTATAAAGATGAAAGATGAAATATTTGAAGAGAAAAATCAATAAGTCATGAAAACTTTCTTCTTGCTCTGAATGATTCCATTTTGTTCAATGTGTCTGATCGAACGACTACAAAATTTTTGTGGAACAAATTGTGAAACCTATATAAAGGGAAATCAATGTTAAAATAAGATATTTCCCCAATGGCTACTGTACAACTTGAAGATAAATGAAGGGTCATCTTTGCAAGACTTTAATGGGTTTAACTCCCTAATTAACATTTTGGTGGAGGTCAATGTGAAAATTGACGATGAAGAAAATATCGCACTTTTGCTCTATTCGATGTAAAATTCATGAGATGGTTTGATTATAAATATTAGCAACAATTTAGATCTTGCTATGGAGTTGGTCGTGTCCACATTGCTTACTAAAGAGTCTCATAGAAAAATGCATGGAAAATCTGCTCGTGATACTATGATAGTCAGAAGAAGATCTACTGAGAAGGATACTAGTGGGAGAGATCAAATGAAATCCAAGCTGAAAGGGTACAAAATAGGTAAGTGTTGGAATCACAGAAAGAATGGTCACTTGCGCAAAATTTATAAACTTAAGAAAGTAAACCAGAAAAACCTACAGACCTAATTGTAACATCCCGGATTTTTGCCAACTTGGAGATAGACGTCCTTAGGCAATAGGTCGATCCTAACACCTTATTAACTTGTCAGAACTCAATCCTACAGTCAAAAATCGCTTTTTTTTTACCCATTTCCTTCACAAATCTCACCTTTCACCACCTTGTTCTTTAAATTCTTTTAAGTATTTTCACATTAGACGCTAATCTTCAAGTTTAGGTGAGGATGAACAATACTTAAACTAAAACTTACTGTAAATAGTAAATACATAAATAAAATGGGCTTGTGACCCTTAACCTTATGGAATCATCGACGAATAGTTTATTTGGAACGTCAGCCTTTCCTGCCCTACGACCTTATTCTGCCATGATTAGGGCGTAATTTAATTAAGTGTTAATAGCTTGAACCACCTTCTATACAAACTACCAAAGGCCCGAGTATCACCTTAGGCTGAAATCCCTCAGGACCAAATCCTTTAGAAATTAGGCGAGAATTAGCGAGTGTTAAACTAGAGTACCTGTGAAATTAGCACCAATAACTTTAAATACGATCTGCAAGACCCAAAACTTGTAGAACCATTAACGCTAGGTTACCCTAAAATCTAGGATTACTCTCATTACCCAGTTGCTCTCGGGAGCATCACGAAACTCCGTATCGGATCTGGACCGCACGTCGAAAGTCCGATGACCACGAGACTAAGCGCTTAGGACCGCCTTGCTGGGCTTGACAACCATCTCAGAAATCAAATCCAACTAATGCACCGGGGCTATTCGCTTGAGCCCGGAGTGAAGAGTGTGAGAAACGTGAAATTAATTAGAAATCAATTCCACATTTAAGTAATCTGAGACTTGTCGCTTGCGGGCTTGATATAAGCAATCAGACCGTCAGAATCTGACCCAAATACACCCTTGGATCAGGGGAAATTTCATACACAGGTCAGTGTACTTGTGGCCCTGATCGAGTTCCGGTGACCGTCGAATTGAAATTGGTCCGCCACGGGCGATCTGTAAATCCGATCGGACTGAAAACGTAACTCGACCTAGATCCAATGTCTGTGAGCTTAAGTCCGACCTTTGGCTCAAGGAGGGCCTCCAGAAGTGCTCCGTTGAGACGAAACTGTCCGTATTTGGACATAACCTAAGTATACCTTGGCCCTGGGTCTAATTTGGTGAGTTTTGGGCCTATATAAGGACCTCAAACCCTCACTCTCTCATCCCATACGAATTTGAGAAAAACCTAGGAGAGAGAAGAGAGAAAAGAGAGAGAAAGTGTGAGAGATTCTTCCTGATGCTCTACCCTGCTATCCTACGTGATTAATCATCACGATCTAATCACTTTTCCGGCGATTTCGGCTTCGTTCGTAGGTAAGAAAACCTAACCCTAAGCTGTTTTAGAGTTTTCAAGAGTGTAGGTGATGGAATAGCTGACCTGTTTCATGATTCAGGTTATCGTTGTGCCGTAGACAAAGGCGTTGGGTTCAAACTGGTTTCGGTTCAAGTTTACCAACAAAAGGTATAGACCTTAGACGTATAGGTTATAGTTTTCAAGGCTTTCAATGTCGGTTAATGATTTATTCTCGACATGGATGCTATTTCACATGTAGAACATGCTGTCTGTTTTCCGTTTCGGTTAAATACGAAGAATATGGAATTTTGTGTATTCTAGGTATTTGTAGAAAATACCGTATCCGTATAAATTTTGCTGATATGATGGCCATGAGTATTTGCCGTGTATATATGCTAGTTATGGATGTATGACCTGTTTGGCGAAAGGATTCGCCCTAATACACATTTTGGCCAACATAGCTTATGTAGGCTAATGTGTGTAGTCTAAGTGTTTGTTGAAATGACTAAATAAATATGGATTTATGATTTATGCCTGCCATATGTATTGGATGTAAAAACATGATTGTTGTGTATGAGACAACTCCTTGATATAAGGATTTCTCATATTCTATGTTGAAATCCACACATGTCATGTATGTTGGAGTGGTGTAGTTTAAGTGTTTGACAAAATGCTTGTGTGAGAAATTGTGTGACGAACTAAATTTAATAGTGGTGTTGAGATAGGCTTCTCAACAAACTGAATGATGTTTCTGATTTCCTCTATGTATGTTGACAGTATGATGTCTGTTTTATTTATGAAATGCATATGTGTGGATTACTGTTTAGGTTGTATGATTCCGTGAAGGGTGATGGGGGAGTGGTGTAACGATTCCGTGCAATAGCCCTGACAGTCCTAAAGCAGATTGTAATGGACCTTTGATTGTATGATTTGCAATATGATCTATTACTGCTTTGAGGCTTCATAGGATAATATGTTGTAATTGAATGTGATTGGGGCTATTGTATAGTCCAGGCAATCGGTAACAACTTCTGTCTGACTGGGCAAATTCGTCTCGCCACAATTGATGCGTTCGGTGAATCCGAGTCATACAATGGTTGTCGACAGTGGTACCTTGTCGGCTACTTCAGCGTACGCTTGTACTAGTCGAACTCGTCAAGTAACCCAATCTGCCTTGTGTGTGTTCACCATGTTTGGACACCATTGCTTGAACCTAAGGTACCAAATCACTTTTTAACCCTTTTCCTTCACAAATCTCACCTTTCACTACCTTATCCTTCAAAAGTAACTAAGTGCTAAACTAGATTAGCTACGAAATCCGCTTGATCCACTTTAAATACGATCTGCAAGACCCAAAACTTGTAGAATCATTGACGCTAGGTTACCCTAAAATCTAGGATCAATCTCATTACCCGACTGCTCTCGGGAGCATCACGAAACTCCGTATCAGATCTGGACCGCACATCGAAAGTCCGATTAATGCAAAGTTAAACGGTTAGGACCGCCTTGCTGGGCTTGACAACCATCTCGGAAATCAAATCCAGATAGTGTCCCAGTGCTATTCGCTTGAGCCCGGAGCGAGGAGTGTGAGAAAATGTGGTTTTCTTTAGAAATTAAATCTAATTTAAGAAATCTGAGAATTGTCGCTTGCGGGCCAAATATAAGCAATCAGACCATCAAAATCTGACCCAAATACACCCTCGGATCAGGAGAAATTTCATACACATGGCAGTGTACTTGTGGCCCTGATCGAGTCTCAGTGACCATTGAACTGAAACTGGTCCGCCACGGGCGATCTGTAAATCCGATCGGACCGAAAACGTAACTCGACCTAGATCCAATGTCTGTGAGGTTAAGTCCGACCTTTACCTCAAGGGGGGCTTCCAGAAGTGCTTCGTTGAGACGGAACAGTCTCCCTTTGGACATAACCTAAGTATACCTTGGCCTTGAGTCTAATTTGGTGAGTTCTGGACCTATATAAGGGCCTTAAACCCTCACTCTCTCATTCCATACGAATTTGAGAAAACCAAGGAGAGAGAAGAGAGAAAAGAGAGAGAAAGTGTGAGAGAAGTGGGAGCATCTTCCTGATACTCCATCCCCCTGCTATACGTGTTTAACCATCGCTATCTCATCGCTTTTCCGGCGATTCCGGCTTCGTTCTTAGGTAAGAAACCCTGACCCTAATATGTTATAGAGTTTCACATGTTGTAAATAGCGAAATAGCTGACTCAACTCGTGATATAGGTTGTGATAACAATGCCAACGAAGGCTTAGCGATTCTAGTAAGTTCGTTACGATTCTACGGCATAAGGTGCGGACTTTAGACGTATAGGTTATGGTTTTCAACGCTTTCAATGTCAGATAATGATAGATTCATGATCTGGATGCTATTGCACATGTACAAAGTGTTGTCCATTTCGTTTTTCAGATATACGTTAACTATGTTGAATATACTGTATTCCTCGTATTTGTAGAAAATACCATATACGTATGAAATATGGATTTGTGCTTACCATGATTAATTACTGTCTATGTATGATAGATGCATGTGTATCAACTTCTGGGTGAACGGATTAGCCTAACACCTGTTATATTAACATACGTCGTGTAGGTACTAGTTGTAGCTTAAGTGTTTGCAGAAATGTTCGAATGAATATGAAACTATGATTTATACTTGCCATGACTATTGGTCATGAATGCATGATCGTGGTTCATGTGGCAATCCTTTGTGAAAGGATTCGCTACGACTTGTGTTTTAACTAGCATATTATAGGTACGTTGGAGTGTGTAGTCTAAGTGTTTGTGAAAATGCTTGTATAGATATGTACTTAATCTAGTAGTGCCTTGAGTAGGTATTGAGATAGGATTCTCAACTACCTTAGTGATGTGTATGAGTTCCTTCATGTAAGTTGTTTAGTTTAATCACTTACTGGTTTATGAAACGTATGTGTTTGGATTTCCTATTTGCATTGTGTTTTATAACATGCTTGTTAATATGTTTGAATTACTTGTTTATTTAATTCTACTCTAATTACTTCACATGTTTAAGTTGTATTCCATAAAATCCGTGAACGGTGATGGGGGAGTGGTGTAACGATTCCGTGCAACAGCCCTGGCAGCCCTAAGCGGACAATATTGGATATTTGATTGTATGATTTGAAATCTTGATCCATTACTGCTTTAACTGTTCCGTAATTGAATGTGATTGGGGGCTATTGTATAGTTCAGGCAATCGGTAACGGGATTGAATTCATGGCTGAGATTCATTCGCTACGTGAGATGTGTTCGACGAACCCGAGTCGTACTTCGGTTGGCGATAGTGGTTGGCCACACGAAGTGCTTATGCACTTCATGTCGTTCAACTTGTCGTGCGCTCGAGTTAGCCGAGCTCGTCAAGTAACCCGATCTGTCTAATGTATGTTCACCATATTTGGATGCTACTGCTTGAACCTAAGGTACCGAACTTACCAGTGCAACCCCGTTAACCTTGGTACCTCGATCCGCTAAGACTCATGAGCCGGACATGGTGGTATGGGACACTGTGGTCGAGCTGTCAGCCTACGCTGGGGCGATGTGCCTCCCCGTAGTGACCAGTGAGCAACCCAGATTCGTGAACTGAATACGGTGGTATTGGACACTGTATTCGAGCTGTCGGCCTACACTGCTTTGATGGGTGATGGGGGAGTGGTGTAACGATTCCGTGTAACAGCCCTGACAGCCCTGACAGCCCTGACCGTACCCGATGTAGTGACCTCGAGCATACTCTGAATCTGTGGAGAGGTGACAAGCCTTCCCATAGTAAACAAAGTATAAATTAGGCCTGTATTGATAAGGTGATGGGGGAGCAGTGCAATGAGTGCGTGTAACAGCCCTGATAGCCCTTTACAGCGACCTAGAACCGCATCATTGTATGAAATTATCTAGGATTGACGACCCTAGAATGGATCATTGTTTGGGAATGATATAAGGGAGGTACCTTAGTTTCCCAATACTGCTGTATGAAAAGGACTAATAACAACTCGGTAATCATGTTCATATCTCACTGCATGTACCTGGAAGATGTGGAGCACTGAGGGATGAAAGCATGCCGCGGACGTAAGATGGTGTCGCATGAGGGAGTATGTTGGCGAGGGCATGCATCATGACTGCATTTTCATACTTGCATTAATAAGAGTATTTAGGAGTGTTTGACTTTACTGCTTTATCATTACTGCTTGACTGAATTGATAACATGTTAACCTATGCTTTATTGTTCCACTGAGTTGATCACTCACTCCCACGTTATGGGACGGTGTTCCGGACACCCACCAGACTTTGTCTGATTGTAGATGGCGACGCTACTCCTGAGGTGGAGCAGGAGGACTTTTGTGACGACGGATGTTTTCTCGTATATGTTGTTTTCTGGCAACTTCATGTGAGCCGTGTCTTGATCGACAGGGTTACAGGGATGTTGACTAGAGGACCTTACACATTTGGTATATTTTGGAATTGTACTTGTAATGAATTTACCTGGTAACATTATCACACTCTGGAGACTCACCACAATTTATATATTTTATATATCTATCATAGTCTTTCGCTTGCAAATTTAACTGTCTCTGGAGTATGATATGCTGTTTTGGTATAATCCCATCATGTTTCAATGCTTTCATCATAATCATCATTATCTATGTTGCATAAGTGATGCGTTGGAACTCGGGAGCTGAGCTTTCCTCGACCCTCGATTTTTAGGGCGTTACACCAGTGCAACCCCGTTAACCTTGGTACCTTGATCCGCTAAGACTCATGAGCCGGGCATGGTGGTATGGGACACCGTGGTCGAGCTGTCGGCCTACGCTGGGGCCATGTGCCTCCCCGTAGTAAGTGAGCAACCAGACTCGTGAGCCGAATACGGTGGTATGGGACACTGTGTTTGAGCTGTCGGCCTACACTGATAAGGTGATGGAGGAGTGGTGTAACGATTCCGTATAACAGCCCTGACAGCCCTTTGTAGTGACCTCGAGCGTACTCTGAGTCTACGTGGAGGCGACGACCCTTCCGTAACAACAAGAGTACAAACTAGGCCTGTATTGATAAGGTGATGGGGGAGTGGTGCAACGATTCCGTGTAACAGCCCTTGCAGCGACCTAGAACCACACTATTGTATGAGATTATCTAGGATTGATGACCCTAGAATGGATCATTATTTGGGAATGATATAAGGAAGGTGTAAGACCCGTATCCTAGCCCGTACCGTTCCGTAGGCTTCCGCTGTTCTTCCGGTCGAATTCCCCCGACCCGTGATCTGTTATCGGCATTGCGCGCAACCCTGAGTCATATCCCGTATTTTAGAGTTGGATTGACCCGAGACTTGTACCCTAGCGACCGCGCCGTCGCCGCGGTTCCGATGCCGCGTCTCGCGCGCCGAGGCGATACCCAGGCCAGGAGATGTGGGCCCGCGTTCAGTTCGAGGAAAACACCGCGCGTTGCAAACCCAAGAGAACATCACATCGAATCCCATCAATCTCATCAATCAATCACACATCACCTCACATGTCAAAGTACAACCCCATCCCTAAGCAACCCCAAAGTCAAACTCTCTCTTACACAAAGTACACCCACCACATCACTCACCCATCACTCTCTTTCAATCTCTCTCTCTCATCTCTCTCTCCCTCATTTTCTCTAAGCAATCGGCCAAGGCATGAGAGCTCCATTAGAGAGCTTTGTATGGCCCACTTCCAACCTTCAATCTCCACCATCCAACCGTCTAATGTCCATCATCCTCCGTTAAAGTCGTACCCGAGGAGCTAGGGGTTTCATCGGACCAAGTAGGATCGACAATGGTGGGTGCTTCTCTCTCTCTCTCTCCTTCTCATTTTTTTTGTGTGATGTGTGGCCCACTCGGATGGACCCCACCTTGATGTATGTTTTATCCAACCATCCAAGTCATGTGGACCCTACCTCATGGTGGTGGAAAACACAAATATCAGGTTGATTCAAATCAGGTGGGTCACGTATATGTGGGACCCACCTTGATGAGGGATATGCCACACGGTCCGTCAGTGGTGGTGGCTAATAGTGTAGTGTTAACTGACAATGGGGTGTAACTAACTGAGAAGTGAGAACTGACGGTGGAGTGTGCACCACCCAGCCACCCTCTTTTTATTTCTTTTAAACATAATATAATAAATGTATTATACGTATATTATATCATCAGGTGGGCCACGTACATGTGGGACCCACCATGATGCTTTGTGGTACCCAAACTGTCCAGCGTCCCCCATAGTGAAGCGTGAACCGAGGTGGTGTGGCTAACAGTGATGTGTGGACTGCTCGTGCAGGCCCCACCATGATGTGTGTTGAACATCAACACCGTGCATTTGATAGGCCCCCTTTAATCAGTGGGTCACCTCCAAAATCAGCTGTACAAGGAACTCAGGCAACCCACACTACAAGAAACGGCTGAGGATTTAACGTATACCATTGAAACCCTTATTTTTGGGTCACAGAAGTTGTGGATCGATATGAAATTTGTTTTTCTTCCTTATTCAAGTGTTTGTGATGTTATGAACGGATTAGATGGAAAATCAACGTTATGGTGGGCCCCACGTGGGACCCACCTACGGTGCACGTATTGACTAGTGTGCACTGACAGCAGCTGCATTGCTGCTGTCAGGATGTCGGCATGCTGTGTGGAACCCACGCGTGATGTATGTTTTGTATCCACACCGTCGACGTGTGGGACCACCATGATGTGGGTTTTGATCCACACCGTCCACACGTGTGGACCCACCTTGATCTTGTACGCTGGATCGGCACCGTCCAGAGCATCCAGGTTCTCTGGACGGTGGCCTTTTTTTTTCTTACATCATGTTATATTATAATAAATGATATTATATTATGTTATATGTCATAATATTATATTATATTATCTTATGTAATATATGTGGTGGTGGGCACTGCTACGTGAGACCCACCTTTATCTTGGCATCCACACCGTCCAGATGGATCTGGACGGTGGATATGGCATCCTCCTTCCACCAGATCATATATATATAATATATGATATTATAATATATATTGATAATATTAAAATGGGTGGGCCACTCCTATGTGGGACCGACCTTTAAACATGGGATCTGCACCGTCCAGATGAATCTGGATGGTGTGTTTGGGCAGTGCGGCCACCTGCACACACATACATAATAAATAATATTATATTATATAATAAATTTATATTATTAAGAACGTATTGGTGGGCCACTACATGGTCCGCACCATGATGTGTATATCTGCACCGTCCATTGCTGGACGGTGCAGCAAGCCTGACGTCCATGCCGTCCATCCATTTTGAGGGAGGAGTCCACCGTGATGTAAGTCATGCACGGTCCCACCCTGAAGTATGTGTTGTATCCCTACTGTCCATCCATTGATGACTGACCCCACCATGATGCATGTGATGTATCCCTACCGTCTATCCATTTGGTGAGTCTGTCTCCAGGCTTGAGACTAAAAATCAGACAGATCTAGTTATCAAGTGGACCACGTTGCAGAAACAGTAGAGGTTGAACGTACACCGTTGAAATTCTTTTGAGAGTACAGAAGTTCTGGATCAATATAGTATTTATTTTTTTTCCCTCTGGATTCAGGTATTTGCGACCGTATGAACAGGTTGGATAGAAAATAACGTTATAATGGGCCCTACCTTGAAGATGTGTTGTATCTGCACCTTCCCTGTGAACTGGATGGTGGAAACCCACCTTTGATGTGTTTATGGACCATTCAAGAGGCCCACCTTTGATGTGTTCGTGGCCCATCCGTCAAGCCCACTTTGATGTATTTTGTGGCCCATTCGAGAGGCCCACTTTGATATACTTGTGGCCCACTTGATGTATTTGAGGCCCAGATACGTGGCCCATTTGATGTATATGAGACCCATGTGTAAGGCCCGCATGTTGTGTGTTTGAGGCACATGTGTAGGGCCCACCTGTCATGTATATGAGACCCATTAATGCGGTCCACTTAATGTACAATAAGGCCCATGGGTCGTAGCCCATTACGATGTATTTGAGGACCATGGGTCGTGGTCGATGGTGATGTATACTAAGCCCGTGTATTCGGCCCATTGTGATGTATAATAGACCCTTGTATGAGGCTGTGGGCCCACTACATGTTCGGCCCTATGTGGGCTACTCATTGGGAGCAATGTTAGTTGAATGTTCACGTTAATGGGCAATGATGGTTTAATGTCCACATTGTGATCTTTTCTTAGGCCTTGTTCAGCCGATCGTATGGGTCGATTTTAATTGTCATGACCGATTGCCGATTTCGATTGACGTGACCGAATTGCCGATTTTGATTATCGATCGATTCCGATTGACGTGACCGATTTACCGATTTGATAATCGATCGATCCCAATTACCGAATTGGATTAATATGACCGATTTGGCCGATTTCGACTATCGATCGGTGCGATTGCCATGACCGATTTGCTGATTCTGATTACCTTGACCGATTTCGATTAACGTGACCGATTTGCCGATTCCGACTATCGATCAGTGCGATTGCCGTGACCGATTTACTGATTCTGATTACCTTGACCGATTACCGATTTCGATTAACGCGACCAATTTACCGATTCCGACTATCGATCGGTGCGATTGTCGTGACCCATTTGCTGATTCTGATTATCTTGACCGATTGCCGATTCCGATTGACGTGACCGAGTTACCGATTCTGACTATCGATCGGTGCGATTGTCGTGACCGATTGCCGATTCTGATTGACGTGATCGATTTGCCGATTCCGATTATCGATCGATTTCGTGTATCAAGGCCAATTCCAATGATTTCGATTTGTCGAGGCCGATTGTATATGCCGATTCTGATTGTTGAGGCTAAGTATCGAGGCCGATTCTGATCTGTCGAAAACCGAGTATCAAGGTCGATCCGATTGCCGAGGCCGATTATCGATGTCGATGTCGATGTCAATCGTCGATTCTGATTCCGATTGTCGAGGCCGCGTATCGAGGCCGATTCTGAGTGTCAATTCGATTGTTGAGGCCGAGGCCGATTGTCGAGACCTATATGATGTATATGCGACCCATAGTTGGGGCCCACGGTGATGTATTCGTGGCCTATGGGCAAGGCCCATTGTGATATGTATTAGGCCCATGATGCATGGCCCATTTGATGTATTCGAGACCCATGTGTAGGGCCCACATGTCATGTATTTAAAGCCCATGAACAGGGCCCACCCGTTGTGTATATATGACCCTTAAGTAAGGCCCAATGTGTTATATATTAGGCCCTTGTGTGAGGTCATGGGCCCATTGTATGTTTGGCTTTGTGTGAGCCATTTCTTGGGGGCAATGTTGGTTAAATGTCCACATTGTCGAGGCCGATTGTTGATACCGGTTATTGATACCGATTATGAGTATGTGACTGCATAGCATCATGATACATGCCCATACGCATCATCTGCATGTTTGTTATGAGATGTGGTTGACCATTGCATATGACATTGGGCAGATTGTTATGAGACTTCCTGATAGGCAGAGGTTATCTCACTTGAGCGCACGGTATGCGCATGATTGATGCATGATTAGATTGTATGGCTCATGCATCTTGCATTGTGTGCCCTAGCGACATCAGGGCCGTAGCCTCCACAGGCATATCGTGGATGGCCAGATGGGACACCGGAAATCTGTTCTACATGGGGTGCTATAGATATCCCTGGGTGAAAGTCCCTAAACCCTCTTGGTTCCAGAGGTTGCTCCAACGTCTAGACCGAGTGGATGCATGAGCGCATGAGGGCCATATACCGTTAGGCCGCGTCTCCCACTGTGTCGTGGTCGGTTGGAAGGGGGTACGGCCTTACCTGCCCGAGAGGAGGGGGCAATGCTAGGCTGAGTCTGACCAGCTCGAGGAATGGGTCCGCTATCGACGAGCCGGGCCCGATATTGGCAGGCGGATAGTGAGGTCTCTTCCACCCACCTTGTTGCGCGCGATGGGGCGGCAATCTGGTTTGGAGTGTAATAGACCCCGGTGATTTCCCAGAGAGGAACCGTACTGATATGTGGACTTATTGAGTAGGAGTTGCATACTCACGCATTCATTTCATTCACTATCCACTCGGGTTGGTGGTGCGCAACTAATTGTTGTGTACCTTCACATGGCCAGGATTTCGGTTGGGGCGCGCGACTAACCTGAGGTCAGGAGTTTACCACGTTGAGTCTGACTATCCAAATTTAGGTATGGGACTGATTTGGATAGAAGTCCTTTGTGGTGGACCCCGTAGCCAGCGATACTACGTACTATCATCCCGACTTCACTCCAGCTTGGTCATTTCATTCGCACCGCATATTACATTGCATGTGCAGTACTTATCATTTTTGGGTTGTCATGTTTCTGCATTAATATGGTCGTTAGTACTCATACCTTACATCGCATAGCCTTGGTACGGCTGATCGCACTCATAAACTTATCAGTATATTTTCGCTTATTTCGATATTGTATTATTTAGAACATCGTATCTTTGGTATCTAATCTTGACTCATTTTGACTCCTCATTTGCATAACTGATTTGCATTGTGTACCATGATATTGTATGACTTATGGGCTTGTCAGTATTTTCGCTTACTCTGATTACTTTGATTACTCTGATATTGCTTACTTGGCACTTACCTTGTGCACACACTTACACCACCCTCTAAGCTTTCTATAAGCTTATGCACGATAGATGCGTGCAGGTGATGTTAGGTTGCAGCAGTGTTGAGCTTGGAGCATGCAGCGGTCTTCTGGGGCATGATTTTCGATTTATGTATTTCCCTTTCAGCATTGTACTCAAATGATTATATTAGTGGATATGCGATGATGATGTTGCCTTTGTGATTTGGGTATTCTTGTGGTTATGTTTTCTTTCGAGTTAAATGTACAAAATAAAATCCTCCTTGTAGGATCCCAGGATCGGAATCTGGCGTATGGACGCTAGGAGCCGAGAATGGGGTACTACGGAGGCTGTGGCACCGGATTCGGCGATCGGGATTCCTGTGAATCCGATTTCCGGGTTTGGGTCGTGACAGAAGGTACCTTAGTTTCCCAATCCTGGTGTTTGAAATGGACTAATAACAACTCGGTAATTATGCTCATCATTGCATTGCATGTGCCTGGAAGATGTGGAGCACTGAGGGATGAAAGCATGCCTCGGACGTAAGATGGTGTTGCATGAGGGAGTATGTAGGTGAGGGCATACATCATGACTGCATTTCATACTTACATTAACAAGAGTAGTTAGGAGTGTTTGATTGTACTGCTTTATCATTACTGCTTGACTAAATTGATAACATGTTAACCTATGCTTTATTGTTCCACTGAGTTGATCACTCACTCCCACGTTACAGGACAGTGTTGTACACACCAACTAGACCCTGTTGTAGTTGCAGGTGATGACGATGCTTATGAGGCGGAGCCGGACTTTTACGACGACGAGGATGCCTTCTTGTATATGCTGTATTCTGGTGGCTTCATGCGAGCCGTGCCTTGATCGATGGGGTTACAGGGTTGCTGACTAGATGCCGTTACATTTTTTTTTGTGTGTATATTTTGGACTTGCACATGTAATTATTTAACCTGGTAATGTTATCACACTTTGGAGACTCACCACAGTTTATATATTTTATATATCTATCACAGTCTTCCGCATGCAATTTAACTGTCTCTGGAGTATGATATGCTGTTTTGGTATAATCCCATTCATGTTTCAATGCTCTCATCATAATCATCATTATCTGTGTTGCACAAGTGATGCGTTGGAACTCGGGAGCTGAGTTTTGCTCGACCCCCGATTTTCAGGGTGTTACACTAATTCACATGATCAAGTATTAGATTCAAAGTGTTGGAATCATATTTGTTTTCTCAATTCCATGGCATATGCATAGGAAATGTAATTAGATTCATGTCTGACCCATTATCGTCCGTGTGGACTTTCTCAAGCTGTAACACCTTATGTTCCAAAGTATCCCTGATCCAGTGATACCGTATCTCAATGTGTTTCGACTTGGAATGCTGACTTGGATTCTTGCTCAAGTGTATAATACTCTGACTATCGCAATAGACCACGTGCTCCTCCTACTTTAAGCTAAGTTCTTGTAGGAACCTTTTCATCCAAAGCATCTCTTTACATGCTTCTGTGACTGCAATGTATTCGGCCTCTGTCGTCGACAATGCTATGACCTTCTGTAGCTTGCTCTGCCAAGAAACCGCTCCCCCTGCAAAAGTGAACATGAACCCCGATGTAGACTTCCTGGAGTCTATGTCACCTGCCATATCTGCATCTATGTAGCCCTCTAACACAAGTTTTTCGTCACCATAGCATAGGCTCAACCTGGATGAGCCTCTTAGATACCGTAGTATCCATTTCACTGCTGCCCAATGCTCTTTGCTAGGATTGGCAAGGTACCGGCTGACAACACCAACCGCATATGCTATGTTTGGGCGTGTACACACCATAGCATACATCAAACTTCCTACAGCTGACGCGTAGGGTATTTTCTGCATCTCTTCCACCTCTGCCTTCATCTTGGTACACTGCCTGTCGCTCAATCTGAAGTGACCATCCAGTGGAGTACTGACCGGCTTCGCTGCATTCATATTAAACCGCTTTAGGACTTTCTCAATATACCGCTCTTGTGACAGCCAAAGCTTCCTGCTGCTTCAGTCACGGGTTATCTCCATTCCTAGGATCTGTCTAGCCGGGCCCAAGTCTTTCATCGCAAAAGACTTGCCCAACTTCTGTTTCAGCCTGTCAATCTTCTTGATGTCTTTTCCCATGATGAGCATGTCATCAACGTATAATAGCAGAACTAAGAAATCACCATCTGAGAACTTGCGCCTGAACACATAGTGGTCCGACTTTGTTCTGTCATACCCATGTTTCAATATGAACGAGTCGAACTTCTTGTACCATTGCTGTGGAGCTTGTTTCAGCCCATACAAGCTCTTCCTCAGCCTACACACCATTGCTCATTGCCCTTGACTTCGAACCCCTTTGGTTGGTGCATGTAGATCTCTTCTTCCAGGTCACCATGGAGAAAGGCAGTTTTAACATCTAACTGCTCTATCTCCAGATCCATGCTAGCCGCCAACCCAAGCAACATCCGTATGGATGTCATCTTCACCACTGGTGAGAATATCTCCTCGAAGTCTATGCCTTTCCTCTGACCAAACCCTTTCACCACAAGTCTGGCCTTGAACCTCGTCTATGAATTCTTCTGCTCAAACTTCTTTCTGAACACCCACTTATTGCTCAAAGCTTTCTTGTCCTTAGGCAGTTTAACCATATCATAGGTGTGGTTCTTATGCAAGGATTTCATCTCCTCTTGCATATCTTTCAACCACTCCCCCTTATGCTCGTCGGCTAGGGCCTCAGAATAATCTTCTGGCTCTCCCCCATCGGTTAGCATAATGTACTCGTGCGGTGAGTACCTCTTGGACAGTTGTCCGTCCCTAGATGACCTCCTCACCTGTGGCTCAACAGGTGGATCAAGTGGGGGCTGCTCCCCTGGTCCATCTTCTGAAGGAACTTCCTCGTCCTCTGCACCTTGCTGTACTCCCCCGTCATCAGGCACCACGGGAGGAGTAATCGGATCTATGTCCTCTAGCTCACCTGAACTAGGCTGATTCTTCTCTGGCTTACCAATGTCTTCTATATACTGATCTTCAAAGAAAACCACATCTCTGCTCCTGACGAGCTTCTTCTCGGTCGGATCCCACAATTTGTAACCGAACTTTTCATCACCGTACCCTAAGAGCACACACTGCCTGATCTTCGTATCGAGCTTGGACCTCTCGTCCTTTGGTACGTAAACGGATGCCCTGCATCCAAACACCCTGAGATGACTGTACGATGGATCATGTCCAGTCCACACCTTCTCAGGTACTTCTCCATTCAACAGGGCTGATGGGGACCTATTTATCAAATACACCGTCGTGTGCATTGCTTCTCCCCAGAACGTCTTGGGCAATTTCGCATGGGATAACATGCATCTGATTCTCTCAACAATGGTGCGATTCATTCGCTCAGCTACACCATTATGTTGAGGGGTCTTGGGAACCGTCTGTTCATGCCGTATACCTAGGAACTTGCAGTACTCATGAAAGTTGCTAATGTATTCACCACCATTGTCAGTGCGGATGCACTTCAATGATCTACCTGTCTCTCTCTCGACCATAGCATGAAACAATTTAAACACACCAAAGACCTAGTCCTTGAATTTCAAAGCATAAACCCAAACCCTCCTAGATGCATCATCTATAAAAGTAACAAAATACAATGCCCCACTCAAGGTTTTTGTCCTCATAGGACCACAAACATCAGAATAAACCAAATCTAATGCATGCACTTTATTAACATGAGAAGCAGTTTTAACAAATGAAACTCTATGCTGTTTCCCTAATAAACAATCAAGACAGGTTTTGAGAGGTATACCTGTCACATCTGGAAGGAGCTGCTTCCTCGCTAGTAGCTGAAGCCCTTTTTCACTCATGTGGCCTAGACGCCTTTGCCACATGTCAATAGCTGAATCTTCCGCTGCGTTCAACCCACCCTTGCACATACTGACACTTGCCTTGTAAAGGGTGCAACACTTCTTTCCTCTGGCCACGATCAACGAACCCTTGATGAGCTTCCAGCGCCCACCAGCAAACCGACTTTCATAGACATCATCATCCAGCCTTCCCGTCGACATCAAGTTGAGGCGAAGGTCTAGGATATGCCTCACATTCCTGAGAACCAATGTGCAGCCCACATCGGTCTTCACACAAATATCACCGACTCCCACGATTTTTGATACGCCAGAATTTCCCATCTTCACAGTTCCATAGTCACCTGACTTGTAGCTTGTGAAGAAGTCCCTGCGTGGAGTCGCATGAAAAGAAGCTCCCGAGTCTATCACCCAGTCAGTGTCCTGACTCGTAGCCGTGAGACATACATCGTGATCTACTGAAAGAATAACTACCATGTCGCCATCTGAAGCGACCGCAGTGGAATCTGATTCATCTTCCTTCATTTTTCCTTTCTTGTCGTTTTTCTTACCACGACATTCATGCTTGTAATGGCCCTTCTTGCCACAATTCCAGCAATCAACATCTTTTCTGTTACTTGACTTGCCTCTTGATTTATCTCGGGCCTTCTTGCCCTTCCTGTTCTTTCCTCTCCCCCGTTCCTGTGTCACAAGGGCCTCTTGCTGAGTAGACCCCTGAGACTTCCTCCTTGTCTCCTCATTGAAGAGACAACTGGTTACCTGTTCCATGGATATCTATCCGTCTGGCGCGGAGTTACTTAGAGACACCACCAATGTCTCCCAACTGTTAGGCAATGAACTAAGCAATAACAAAGCCTGCAATTCATCATCCAGGACAATCTTCATAGAGGTGAGTTGGTTCACTATATTGCTGACCTCATTCATGTGCTCGGCCACAGAACCACCATCCTTGAATTTGAGACTCACAAGTCGCCTTATCAGAAATATCTTATTACCGGCTGTCTTCCTCTCATACAGCCTTTGTAATTTTAGCCATAGGCTAGCGGCTGAGGTTTCTGTAGACACGGTGGAACACAGAATCATCCAACCATTGTCTAATAAACCCCATCGCCTTTCGGTCCGTCTTCTTCCAATCATCATCAGTCATATCCTTGGATTTTCCTGATATGCCTAAGATTGGAGAATATAGGTCCTTGCAATAAAGCAAGTCCTCCATCTTAGCCTTCCATATGGTCCAGTTGGAACCATTGAGGCTGATCATCCTTGATGAGCCACCTTCCATAATTCAAAAACCGATCCTACCCGTTCAATGAACTTAGCTCTGATACCACTTTGTTGGGATGCCTTGCACAAACCTTAGGATCTAGCCTCCCGAAACAAACCAGAATTATGGATAATAAATCAATAAATAAATCAAAGCATCAATCACACACCACACAAGAGATTTTTACGTGGAAAACCCTCAAAGAGGTAAAAACCACGGGACCTCGTCCAGATCAACAATCCACTATAAAGTAGAACGTTACAATCTTCTTCACTCACGCAAGAGTGGATAAACAATAATAGAAATAGAGAAAACGGAGAGATCTAACCGATTACGAGGACATAGAAGCGCTGAGATATAAATTGCAAAGTAGAAAACCTCCACGAGCAGAACCTCCCTTCTATAAGCTTCCTTTCTCTCTTTCTCACTCTCTCTCACCTTTGATAGCCCTAAACCCTTTAGCAAATCCCTTGTAAAGCTTTAGGAAACCCTCTTACTGTGTCTAGAAAAACCCTAGGCAACCCCTTTTATAGTTTAGGAAACTCCTTTCCGCATCCCTGTTGCGAAAGGACTCAAATCCGCAGTTTCGCGCAAAATCGCGAAACAAAGTGCGTAACCTTCGACTAGTCGAACCGAGTCTTCGACTAGTCGTAGGTCCCCTTCGACTAGTCGAGGCATTCCTTCGACCAGTCGTAGCTACAGTAAAAACAACAAAACAACTCGCTGGACTTTGAGTCGAAGTTACGACTCGAACCTTCGACTGGTCGACCACCAGCCTTCGACCAGTCGAGCAGGGCTCTCGACGGGTCGAAGATAGGTCAAAAAAACCCATCAATTAGTGTCTTCCCTTCGCTCAGGTCAAGTGTGACCTGTGCACCGGGGATAGATAGATGGGAAATAAATATCATGATAGGGCACTTGAAAGGTGTCAACGGTGGCCATGGATGTCTTCACTCCTTTTCTGGGTGTGATCAGCTGAGATCTGGATCTTTTTCATTTTTTATCCCTGGCCTTAAAAGGATATGGAGAAGTAGATGGTAGGGGTTGATTAAAAATATACATCATGATGGGTCCCGTGAAGTAGGCCACCCCTTTGCTGCAGAAGGCTGCTTCCAGCGTCTCTGTCGCTGTGAGCATCAGTATCCCTGACACTTCAATTTTAATTTTTTTAGAACTTATTTATTTATTTATTGGTGGAGTTTACTTGGGATGATCCACACCGTCTACCATGTTGTCCAGGTCATGGTGGGTCTAAAAAGCTTTGGATCAACTAAAATGTATGTTTTTCCTTTATCCAGATTATATGATCTTATTAACAACCATCGCATCCTGTCAAATAAGTCCTCGTAATCGCAACATAGCTGCTCGGTTATAAAACCAAAGCTCCCATCGAAGCGAGCGGATCAGGTGCGGCTGGCCTAACACGGTGCGACCATGACCGTGGGGCCCACCTTGATGTATGTGTATTGTATTCATGCAGTCCATCAGTTTTACTATTTCATTTCAGGGCATACAGGTGGACTAAACCAATCTTTGGTGATTGAATACCTACGGTTTAAAACTTCCCAAGGCTAACTGTAATGTTTATTTGCCATCCAACCTGTTGGTAAATGAAGGAAAATAAAAATAAGATTGATCCAAAACTTGTGTGGCCCACAAGATTTTTTAATAAACTTTTGCAGCCCACAGGAATTTTTAATGGTCAATCACCGCTGTTTAAAGTGGTGGACCCACATGAGATTTAGATCTGCTTCATTTTTGAGACAATGCACTAAAATGGGCCATAAAAACGGATGGACGGTGCGGCTATACAATACATACATCAAGGTGGGTCCCACGGTCAGGGCCGCACCGTGTTGACTGTTGCGTGAGGCGGGGCCGCACCCAATCGGCCCTCCCTCCTTCCAAACCCCGTCTTTTCGGAACCCTCTCAAAGAAACCAAGATTGGGAAAGAAACGAAAAAAAAAAAAATTAAAAAAAAAAAATGGAAGCGGTTCATATTTCAGAAACCCTAGCCTCTTCGAGCAAGAAACCCTTCTTCTTCCCTTGAAATCGCCGGATTCTCATTCTCCAAACCTACGTCCGTCTCTCTCTGCACCGTCCATCTGGTGGGCCGTACACCCGATCGGTCACAGTTCAAAAAAGAACAAAGGTGCGTTTCCTCCTCTTCCCCTCTTTTTGAAAAATTACAAGGTTGGCCCGTAAGTGACTTACAGGGAAGTGACTTCTCACCCCAGCCCCATGAATTTCCCTGGCAGTTTTGCCTGTAAGTGACTTGCAGGTGAATTTCTTCCCCCAAACACCACCTGGAGCGACTTCCACGTACAGAGCTTACAGTCATCCAAACGACCTGTTTGGTTTTCCGATTACTTACAGGCATCCAAACGACCTGTTTTGTTTTCCAATTACAATGGTAAATGGCTGTAAATGGGTAATGATTATTTACTCTTGTAATTGTGTGGTGACATCACTTACATTTGACTACAATGATGATTTTGCTACATTGTTTGTTTCAACCAGAAATCATTGAAAAATGGTAGTTTTATATTGTGAAAAATGTAATGATTACAATTTACTTTACCCACTTTTTTTACAAGTGTATTTAACTCTCAATTTATGAACCATAATTCCTGTTTAAACAAACACCTGGAAATGATGATGGTGGCTCATTTACTATGCATTTCATAGGAAAACATAAGAGCTAGAAACAAATGTATGCAGCCAAGCCACAATAAGATATCTAAGAAAGAAACTAGAGTGAGAAAAGAGCATGAGAATGACACACCAATTTACGTGGAAAACCCTCTCAATCAAAGAGGAAAAATGACTGGGCCACCAATAAAATCCACTATGCTAGACTAGGATTAGAAGCGTTTTTTCTCAAGCCAACACTTCAATTGAGGAACACCTTCACATGTGTACCAGAACTAATTGAGGATTCCCTTCACATGTGTACCAGAACCTAATGCAAGTAGATTAGGGAAGAAACTAATTGCATTAAGATTCAACAAACTAGATTAAAGTTCAAACCATAAAAGAGAAAAGAATGCAAGACTTGAGCAAGCTCAACAGTCCTCTAGTCTTACTAGAGATCACTTTGCCCCTTCAATAACTGCTGTAGAGAAACAAGATAATTTGCTCAAAGAGAATATCATTCAACCGTGTCTTATTCCATAGGCCTAAGTCTTATTTATAATGAGTGCTTACAACTTCAACATAATCTATGGAATTAAAAATAGGATTCCTAGCTAGTCAGGATTTCTAAAATAGGAAAAATAATTATTTTCTTACATGGAATATTTAAAATAAGAAAGCACCTTAAGTAAGAAAAATCTAAGATGGTTTATTTTCTAATATAAAAATATGAAAGAAAAAGGAAATTAGAGATAGGGTAAAAAAGAAAGTGAGCCTTTTCTTGTGCACACGTGGAGCTCGTGTGGGATATGGGGCGATTGCATCCATTTCAGACCACGGATTTGGTCCAGATAATCAATAAAGATAATGTGAATGGTTGGGTTCTTCAAATATTAATCAATCAACTTGCATGGTCATTTGGTTGCATTAGAACCCCCGTGTTCACTCTCACATTCAATGATGAACTCTCCTCAATTGGGTTTTTAAGTTATAGGGCTCTTACTTTTCTCTACCATCTCTCCACACGCCTCCTTTGACAGGAAAATATGGGAATGAGCAACATATGACATACACTCACCCCCACACACATAGAGACACACGTGGACATTATTCAAGACATGACCTCAATACCTATTTCCTTCATACTTGAAAATATGCTACTCTAACCAAATAAGGTGAACCACACACGTGAGGATGAACCAGCATAAATACCCAATAAAATATTTCATATCGGGGATCTTCTGTTCTAGGGGATTTTGGGTGAGGCATCAAATGAGGTCCATCATCTCAGCAGTTTGGATCAGTAAATGATGGGCTGTCAAATGGGGCCCATCTTATCAGCAGTTTGCTTCACTAAATGATGGGCCCCAGTTGTAACCAACTGAAAACCTGGATTTACTGTTCAGATTCTCAGCCTGATAATTGTGCAATACCTCTTTCAGATTATGGCGGTGAACCATCCATCTCAAATTTTGAGGCCCACTGTGGATGCAGCATGACCTGAAATTTACATAGATTAAACGATCTTGCCCATCTAATCTTTGCCATCAAATGGATGGACATAAATAAATTGGTCAGCGGCCCAATTAGCAGGCAAATCGGATGGTTAAGATTATCCAATAACTGTGATTTTCTATGCTCTATCCACAATGGGGCCCATGGGTTGGGACTTTTGATAGCTGTACATGTTTGAGGAGGATGAGTCAATAGCCCTTACAAAATATATGAAAAAACAAGATTAAACTCCTTTTTTCAATATATATTTTCGTGGTGTTCACTGTGACTTCTGCAGATGGCTAGGTGGGATGAGATTTTGACGCTCCCGGTTCAAAACCCACCAATGTCGGAATTCTCTTCATCCGATATTGTGTGGTCTAGAGTGGAAGGCTGGCGGGATGCAATTGATAGAGTGGCTCTCATCCCCTTCTCCAGAGTTGATGACTTTGTGAGAGGAGAATCTGCAAGCAAGGATTGCCCCACTCGATTTCATGTCGAAGCAAGGAGAAGAAGGCCTCCTGAGATGCCATACAAGCCCAAGGTGGATGGCATTCTTGAATACATTCTGTAAGTGATGATTTATTTATTTTATTTTTTTGAAATTTTTTATAAGTTATGATGATTCCTTGCAGTGGGTTTCATCATGCATTACTTATATGATATGGCACAACAATATATAGTTTTTATGATATTACTACTCCTTACAATAAATTCCTTCCTATATCACTTTGTTTGCATGTGGATGCTCACTGTGATTGAATTTCAATACATAATCAAGTGAACTGGAAATGACTATAAGTGGGATTAGCCCTACTCTGTTCAAAGTGAGGAACAGCACCCAAATATTAATTTTGATTGTTTCATGGGTCCAACATTGCATGGAATTGCAACTAGGGGTTAGTCTTGTCATGAATTTAATATATCTGTATGACTATTAGTTGGGCTTTTAGCTAGCCACAAGTTCTGGCAGTTAGTAGATATAAACTTCCTTCTGTAATGGGAAGTGGTAGTTCCTTTTGCACACTCTTAGAGAGTTGTGCATGTTCTTGTCTTCGTTCATTGGGAAGGAAGCCATTGAAGGTGATCTTAAAATGCCTGGTGGCCTGTGGTTGATAAGCCAGGATCATGGAGGCTCTTGCATCTTATATCTTAGAGATAAAGTCTTTAGTTACCAAATTGGGAGGTATGCGTTTGATTGTTCCACGGGGTGGCAATGGAGTGGCTAATGTACTTGTTAATAGAGGAAGTGATGAGAGGGTCAATCACTATTGGCCCTTTTGCCTGTCTCCTTTGTGATATATTTGCTTTCTAGCTTTTTGAACGAAAAAGTTTGTCACTTAAAAATGAATCAAATTGATCCCACCTCCACTTTGGTCATTTCCTTAGTATTTAATTGAGCCATTGCAATTTTTAATTTTTATTTTCTTTGAAAGATGATGCATATTATTAAAAGCTGAAAGGCCAAAAAAGGAAACAAAGTAGAACAAAAACAGCCCTCAGGGCACCCAATCTCTAATATACAAAACAATCCGACTGAGGATCCCAATAGCAGAGCCGGCTTTTCTTGTGGAAGCAATGATTTTTTCTTTCACCCCAGATAGACCAGAATAGCAAGCAAGGTGACCCTCCACCTTGATCTGCCCATACACCCTCCATCTGAACCATTGCAATTTAGTTGAGATGGCATCCAAAAGTCTCCTTAGATGATTTCTACAAAGAAAATCTCATATAATTACATAGTATTGCAACTCCTCATACGGAGTCCCATCCAATGTATTTGGCTTAAATTATATAGAAATGTAAGCAACCTTATAGTCATATAGTAATAGCATATGTATGCTATTTTAGTGAGTTACATCCTGTGTGATTTAGATGGTGGAGAAGTCTGTATAGTTATATGATATTATAGCTTTTATAATGAGTTTTATCCAATGTGACTCAGATGGTGGGGATAAGGGCGTGCACACACACACACACACACACGCACACACACACACACACATATATATATCATGTTACAGCTCATCGTAATGACACAATGAGTTTTGTCCTATCACCTATGTGACTTACATGACTCTAAACAGAGTCATATGAGACCACAGGTCCTTATAGTGACATTTGTCTTGTGGAACATATGACCGTGCGAATTTTGTCTGGTAGGGACCGGTGCCTAATTATGCTATATTACAACTCCACATAATCCATCGTATATGACTTATGAGCTGGGCATGGATATGGATACAACTGTGTAAGTTCATGATAGTACAGAACCTTGTGACTTGTTTCATCCTTTGTGGCTTGGGCGATAGGGATGTGGATATGGACACTGACATGGCCCTGTCCTTACATATGTTTAGTTTTTAGAAGTTTAAAATATGGAAAAAAATATTGGGGACTCGTTTCCATATCTTGATGGTTCATTTCCCTACCCTTCAGAGCTTTTTACTAAAATCATTTCTGTTGTTGTGGATAAGAAAGGAAAAAGTTATGCACTTAAATGCAAGTAAATGAACAGAAAAAACAAGTAGACATAATGGCAGTTTTCTAAGAGTAGAAGATTGGCTGAATCGATGTGGCTGAATGTACAGGTACTGGTGTTCGTTTGGTCCAGATGATCACAGGAAGGGGGGAGTTGTTCGACCCAGCAGGGTTTATAATTTAAAAAAGAACAAAACATCCGGTCGGCCGAATACAAAGAGAGGGTGTGTTTGTCATTTCATTGTAAAGCGTTTAATAGCTGAGCCAACAGTTGCACTTATCATCTACAACCAGGACAAGCATGTAGACAAGAAAGGGTTACCCTGCCACGGTCCATTGGATAAGAAGGCTGTTGGAACCCGTGCCATGTTTGCTCCCTACATCTCAGATGAAGCTAGGCTCCGGGTTTTATCTTTACTACATGTAGGTGTCCCTGTGGAAACCATAATGCAGAGGCATAACGAATCGGTGGAGAAGCAAGGTGGCCCATGTAACCGGGACGACCTTCTCACACACAGGTATGTCCGCAGATTGGAGAGGAGTATACGGCGTTCCACATATGAATTGGACCCGGACGATGCTGTTAGTGTCAGCATGTGGGTTGAAAGCCACAGAAATCACATTTTCTTTTACGAGGACTTCTCCGATTCTGAACCTTTTGTTGTGGGCATCCAAACAGAGTGGCAGTTGCAACAGATGATTCGTTTTGGCAATCGCAGTCTCATGGCGTCTGATTCAAGATTTGGGGCAAACAAATTGAAGGTGTGATCAGTGTTCAGTTTACATTTTATATTTCTTACAGCTGTATTCTTTGAGTTAACGAAGGTGTCTGGTTATTTGGAACTGAAACTGCTTATTTGTGCTGTCTTGTCTAGTATCCTGTTCACAGTCTCCTTGTCTTTGATTCAAACAACAAGGCAATCCCCGTAGCCTGGATCATAACACCACGGTTTGCCAATGCTGATGCCGACAGATGGATTAGGGCTCTCTATGATAGAGTTCACTCAAAAGATCCCAATTGGAAATTGGCCGGATTTATCATTGATGATCCTTCAGCTGATATCCTTACCATAAGGCATGCTTTTAGCCTTTTCCTTGGTGTTCTGTTTATTTATTTATTAGAGTTATTGGGTTGATAAACTAGCATATTTTTCTTTTTCTTTTTTTTTTTTTTTTTTCTTTTTTGTATTACTCAGGGAGGTGTTGCAGTGCTCTGTATTGATATGCTTTTGGCGTGTACGCCATGCCTGGCATAAAAACCTTATAGCAAAGTGTTCTGATTCTGGGACACGTGTTGAGATATTGAGACGGCTTGGGCATGCAGTATATAGCATCTGCAAAGGAAATGCTGATCTGGATTCCTTTGAGGATTTCATGGAAGATTTTGTTGACTGCTCAGAGTTCTTGGATTACTTCAAGGCGATATGGGTTCCGAGAATGGGTCAGCGGTTAATGATATAAACTAAGCTAGATGGTTATCTTAAGGTGCTATCTCTGTTTTCATGAGGCTGATAGACAGCTTTTCTTTTTCCACAGGGACATGGACCACTGCATTGAAGACTCTTCCTCTGGCTAGCCAAGCAGTTTCCTCGGCCATTGAGAGTTATCATCACCAATTCAAGCTAAGGTTGTTGAATGAGAAAGACACAAGTGCATATCAACGTGTTGATTGGCTTGTTGATAAGCTGGGTACCAAAGTGCATTCCTACTACTGGCTTGATGAGTATTCAGGAAAGGATGATTTTGCTCGATACCGAAAAGATGAGTGGAAGAGCGGTTTAACTTCTTGGCAACGAGCATTACAGATTCCAGATTCAGATGTTGTTGTGGAGCGTAGATGTGCAAAAGTAAGTAGCCAGTTCAATCGTGAATATGAGCATGTTGTATGCAACCCAGGTTCTGAGTTTGCAATGTGTGAATGCGATTGGTCGAAGATGGGCAACCTGTGCAAACACGTGATCAAGGTGAGTCAAGTTTATCGTGATAGGGGTTTGGCTGCACCATCTATGAGTCTCTTCAATTACAACCGCATTTTGATTAATATGCTCCACCGCCCGCCCCATGATTCTTTAATTCGAGATCATGCGGTTTCCTTAGCTGTTTGTGCACAGATTCAGTTAAATACAATCCTCAATCTGGAAAACAGCAAGAACTCCCCGTCTGTGTCAGCTCCCATGGAGGAAGCAACAGTCAATGGGGGAGTGCCCGCCCATGACATCCCGGAGAAGGGAGATGAAGAGTTTAATAATGATAGCCAATGCACCGCCGCTAATGCCTTTCCAAATGGTGATGAGTCAGGAGTTCATGTAGCGGGTTCTGGTGAAATTACAGACCATCTGGGTGGCAGTGATTACAGTAATGTTACAAAGGAAAATGTTACGGGTAACATGATGGACATTGATCTAGTCTCTGTCGAAGCATCTCAGTCCAGGTTGTTCAAGCAACAAATGGCAGATGGGGCTGTACCTGCCAATCATGTATTGGAGAACTGCGATAAAGTTTTAATGAATGAGAGCCATTGTACTGCTGAAAATGCATCTTTCAATGGCGACACCTCTGAAGTTCAAGAAATGATTTGTGGTGAAATCAGAGATGATCTGGGTAGTGACGAGGCAGTTGGTGTTGCAGCAAGTGATGGTGGTGTTTGTTGTAATGTTATGGCAGATGATATGGTTACAATGGATGTCGATCAACCCTCTGTCGATGCTTCCCAGTCCAAATTGGTTGAGCGACAAACAGCCAATGGGAGTGCACATACCAATGATGCATTAGAGAATGGCAATAAAGTTCTAGGGAATGAGAGCCACTGTACGACTCAGAATGCTTCTTCAAATGCTAATGGCTCCAAAGTTCAGGAAGCGATCGGTGGTGAAATTGGAGATGATTCGTGTGGTGAGAAGGCAGTTGGAGTTGCCCCAAGTGATGGTGGTGTTTGTTATAATGTTATAGAGGAAACTGGTACTGGCAGCATGATGGATGTTGATCTGCTGCCCATCGGAACCTCTTCATCCAGTTCAGTTCCTGTCAAGCAACCCATGGTCAATGGCGGCTCATCAGCCAATGACATCTCAGAGAATGGTGCTCTTGATCATAGGGATGAGCCTTCAAATGAGGCTGATTCCACCTCCAGAGATAGGTGCCTAGATCATATTGCAGATGAAGTGCATATTGACCAGGCGATTGAAGTTTTAGGTTGTGACAACGGTGTTTGTGGTGATGATGCAGTGGAGGCTGAAAGCATCCGAACACCAGATGTCGCATCAGTTAGAAATACTAGTGACAGTACCTCATTTGAAGCTGTGCCTAGTGGCTAGTCCTGTATATGCTATCTTTTGCGGCTGCAGTTCTGCATCTGATGGTGGTTCAATCCAGGATCATTGATGTCTGAAAGGACCAAGGATGGTAATTGTAGAGTGGTGGGTGTTTCGACAAGCAGAAATGAAGGTGAAGCTTGTGTTGACAGATGATAATTAAAATGGTGTAGAGAAAGGTGATGGACAAGCCACCACAAGCTTTAACTGGAGTTGGATTTCCTATCAGTTGATTGGCGTTGTTACTAGCAAATGGCGGCAGGGTCCATGATGCTGAAGGGGATGATTGGCGAGCCAAACAATCTATATTTCAGAAATCCTCGTGGGGATCCTACAGTGTTCATAGATCTAAAACATCATCGAGTTGACTCAGTATCTGACTCAGTTTTATTCAGATTTCTACCAGAGTAATTCTTTTAAACCTGGTTCCCTTGGAGGTAAGTTTCACCTATTTGATTGGGAGAAAACAGATTTTCTTTTAGAGACAGCTGGGATTTTGCATTTGTTTAGCTCTGTAACGCAGTTTGTAGTTTTTTTAATCATACTCGACTTCTCCATTTTCACTGCATTCATATGTTGATTATTAATTCATAAATCACTTGTATATATGTATTTTATTTTTCTAAAAAAGATATCATTCAAGTACCCGAAGAGATAGACTCGACCAGATCTGGTTGGACATGAGTGAGTCAATGGTGTTATATATGAAATTGACGATTCTGCAAACCAGCAGTGATTGACCTTGAGACTTATTTGATCCAATGTTAACTGTGGATTAAAATGGTAAATTAATGCCAGTATCACATCTCTTTTAGGGTATATAATATCCTTGGTCAGCAGTAAACAGTTGGGTCCCATCACAAGATTCATGATAACAGTGGGTGTTCACAGATGGCATCTATGTCCTGTAAGATTGAATAATTTTATAGTAGATTATCTGAGCTGGGACTCGTTTCTGGCTGTCTATTGTTTTTGTTTGCCTGATCTGATGATTCAGTAAGATGGCAATTTTTTATTTTTTTTTTTAAAAATTAAATTTTTTTTTTTTTAGGGCATCTCAGCTCCACCTGATGGACAACCTGGATATTTCTCAGGTGCTCCAAATAGGTGAGTGTGTGGCATGGTTAGTAGGGAGCATCAAATTTTTTTTTTTTTTTTTTTTTTTTTTTTTTAAAAAAAAAAAATAAAAAATCTTGGGGTGCATTTGGTTGCATCAGTTATCATGATTAATGTAACCTTGATGCAACCAAACACACCCTTCATGAAACTGAATGTTTGCAATTCAATTTGCTTATGCATCCAAACATGATGTAAATTTCAGCACACATCTGTTGCTCTCCCAATTTTTATCATCTCAAGAAAAGCATATTTAAATATATGCAACCCAAAAACAGCGACGATACCATGCTTGTCTAATGGCTTGGGTTTGAGGACGCTGATTAGCTGCTGATTGCTTCAGTTGCCAGATTCGCTACTGATGTTAGCCAAGTTCTGTGGTCCCCACCATGATGTATGTGTTGTATCCACGCCATCCATTTGGAGAATCATTTTAGGGCATGAGCTAAAGAATGAGGCAGATCTAAAGCTCAAGTGGACCCTGACCCACCACAGAAAACAGTGGAGATTGAACACCTACCATTCAAAACTTCTTGAGGGCCACAAAAGTTTTCGATCAAGATGATATTTGTGTTTCCCTTTGTCCATGTCTACATGAACTTATGAACAAGTTGGATCTCAAATAAATATAATAGTGGGCCCAAGGAAGGTTTCAACAGTGGGCGTCACTGTTTTCTGTTATGGGTCCACTTGAGCTTTAGATCTGCCTCATTTTTGGGCACATGCCCTAAAATGATCTCTTAAAATGGATGGACTGGGTGGATATAACACATACATTATGGTGGGGCCCATAGAACTAGGTGATGTCACTTCAGTAGCCAATCTTGCTACCGAAGCCTTCAGTGGCTAATCCATGTCCCGGGTTTGATGCACTGGGCCTGTTTGGGTGCCACTTAAAAATGAGTTGGCTCATTTTATAGATCATAATTCTTTTGGGTCCTTACTCATGCCTGTGGGTAGACTCACAAGAGTTTCAACACACGGTGATGGGTTCGAGTATCCATTGTGGTGAAATTCTGATGTGGTGTGAGTGTGTGTGGGGTGTGAGTGCCTGTGTAAAAAAAAAAAAAAAACCTTCTGCAGAGGATCCATTGTTGTAGAGAAGGGATGTGTATGCAATCTGAAGTGCAGCGATGAACAAAAAGAACATGGTGGCCCAAGGGCTATGAATGTACTAGTTCCTAAGGATAGCCATCCACCTATTCCATCTCCTCTTGCAGTAGAGGTTCACCTTCCTGGTGCAAAAACCTTAGGTTATATCTTTGGGTGAGGGTTATGTCCTTTGAATGCTGTAAAGAGCCTCATTGCTCCCCAATGCATTGTTGATGATCCCTTTCGATTGCAGGAGGCGAATGTCTTTAGCTGATGATATTGTCCATGAAGAAGACGTAGGATGTTCGCCTTGACGCCCATGCTATTGTGAGCTGCTTGAATGCCATTACATTTGAGGGATGTGTGCTCATGGGTGTCATCGATGGTTATTATGGGGAGTTTTAGGATGCCATCGGGTTCATGTTGGGGAACTGCGAAAGCAGTCAGAGACGAATCAAGCAAAGTACTTACAATCGCACAACCAAGTCCAAACAAGAACAATTTGAATTTTACGTGAAAAAACCTTGCGGGAAAAAACCACGGCACAAAGTGATGGGTAATTCACTATGAAAGCAAAAATTACAAGAGATAGAGTCTTATTGATTCGAACAAGCCTCAAATCTACTTCACAAGTCCTAATTATGCCCTTGAACCCTTAGGAACGAATTATAAAGCCCTAATATACCTCTCTCCCCCAAATCCCGATTACACTTGATATATGTACTATTACAACCGGAATAGGAAGCAACTTACACACTTACACAATTCTGCGTGTATCTTTGATGGGACCTTCGATGGCATCGACACTCCATTAAGGGTCCGTCAATGGCATCGAACTTACTTCAATGTCATTGAGTAGCAACACTAAAACGTTCTAGCAGCCAACATGGATTTTCCAAAATTTTCCGATTAGATCGGGCACCTGTCGATGACATCGACATCTAGTTGATGGGATTAAGCACCTGTCGATGGCATCAACAGACCCCTGTTGTTGACAAATTTAAGACATCAAGAACAATCTCTGTCATATCTTTAATCTTCATTCTTCATTGCACCTTCTATCATAGCTCTATCGCTTCTCATGCAAAATCCATCTTTCATTTACGCCTTCTCCAAACCTAGAGAAGTTGTACAAAACTTGAACTTCTCCTGGAAACCACATTCGTAACCATGTCAGACGGATTCACACTCGTGTGAATCTTCTCTAGAGTCACGCATCCTTCCTCAAGCACCCGTCAGATAAAATGATGATTCACATTAATATGTTCAATACATGAGTGATAAACAAAATTCTTAGCCAAATTGATCGCGCTTTCGTTGTCACAATTGACTGGCATGGCCTCCTGCTAAAGCCCCAATCGATTTATCATTCCTCTCAACCAAATACTTTCCTTGAATGCTTCTATCACTGTTATATACTTAACTTCGATCGTGGAAAGAGTCACCACAAACTGAAGCTTTGACATCCAATTGATCGCTTAACCCACTAGCACAAATGAGTAACCAGAAGTCGACCTTCTATTATCCACACTACTCGTGTAATCTGAATCCACATAGCCTACTAACTTGTCCCCTAATTTTTCAAATGATAAGACATAGTCATGCATATCCCGAATATATCAAAGTAGCCATTTCATTATCTACCAGTGTTGCTTGCCAAGGTTAGACATGTATCCGCTAACAACACCCACCGTATGTGCAATATCTGGTCTTGTATAGACCATTGTATATATCAAGCTACCAACTAAGCTCGAGAAAGGCACACGAGACATGACTTGTTTTTCTCCATCTTTTTTAAGACACTATTCAGAAGAAAGCTTAAAATGAACTGCATGGGGAATGCTGACCAGTTTTGCCTTGTCCATCCCATACTTCATCAATTCTTAAGGTATTCCGCCCAAGGTAACTATAGCCTGCTCCTCTTCCTGTCTCTGTGTATGTCAATGTCGAGTACCCTCTTTGCAGCCCCCAGATCTTTCATCTCGAATGTCCTTGATAGTTGAGCCTTCAGTATGTCGATCTCATACATATTATGACTGGAGATAAGCATGTCATCAACATACAATATCAAGATAATGAACTTCCCATTACTCAGTGTATTGTAATAGACACGATGATCATATTCACTCCT
Source organism: Magnolia officinalis (assembly GCA_021015155.1). Classification (NCBI taxonomy): domain Eukaryota; kingdom Viridiplantae; phylum Streptophyta; class Magnoliopsida; order Magnoliales; family Magnoliaceae; genus Magnolia; species Magnolia officinalis. Next base: position 58,074,947 of record JAJHSJ010000002.1, on the reverse strand, counting down.
GGTAAACCTCTGACTCATTATGAAAGAGTTAAATTTCTTGTACCACTACCTAAGTAACTGTTTCAGGCCATACAACGACCTCTTTAACCTACAAATCTTGTTCCATGCTCCTTGTGTTTCAAAACCTTCTAGTTTCTTCATGTAAATCTACTTTTCCAATTCCCTATACAGGAAAGCAGTTTTCACATCATCTATTTTAGCTCAAGATTATATTGGAAAACTATTGCCAATACGAATCTAATAGATACTTACTTTACTACCGTCATGAATATATTTGTGAAGTCCACACATTGTCTCTGAGCATATCCCTTCGTTACCAACCTTACCTTATACCTATCCCATTTCTTCTTGAAGATCCACTTGCACCCGATCGCTTTACGACTGACGGGAAGCTCCACTAGCTCCCACATCTCATTCTTGTACAAGGAGTCTATCTCATCATTCATCGATGCTTTTTACTTTTCGGCATCTGTCTTATCAAGAGCTTCCTAAAAAGTAGACGGATCTCCCTAATCAGTAATGAGGGCAAATGCGACATTTGAGTCATCCCTGTATCTAGGGTTGTGCACGAACCGAGTTAGCTTGGTTAACTCGCTCTACTCGACTTGAAAAAGCTCGATTCGACTTGGTTTCAAAATTGAGTTCGAGCCGAGTCGAGCTGATTTTTTAAGCTCAAAAAAATTTCAAACCGAGTTCAAGCTTGCCTAAGCTCGACTCGACTCGGATCGTACCCAACTTGAATCGAACTCGGATCGAACCAGTTCAGTGACTCGGTTACTTTGATATTGATGTTGCTCACCAAGTGTTTGATGAAATCACTCAACGAAGTGTGGCTGGTGGCAAGGAAGGTATGAATATGAAACAAATACCATTTTTTTTCTTGATTTTTATGTTGCTTAGAAGGTGTTTGATGAAATACCTGTAAAACCACTACTGATGTTTTACATACAGTGAGATTTTGAAGGTGCAGTCCATGTGTTTGTGAAAATGTTGCACAGGCGAACTCAGCTCGAACTGGCCTGAGCTGCTGATCGAATTGAGCCGAGCTGGCTAGTCAGGCTCGAGGACCGAGCCAAGCCGAGTTCGAGTTGGGGTCAGTAAGTGGGATTGTATAAGTCTTGTATGGGCGTTACATTTGGATTTTCATTATGGTTGGAACGTTTTATATAATGCATGGTTTACTCTAGTTTCGTTGCTGTTAACTCTGATTAATGATAAACGGTTCAAATTTACACTGAATTTTATAGGCTAATACTCGGGTTTTTGGGAAACGGGTCATATACTCGGGTCTTGAAAACATGGGGCGTTACAGTGGCTTTTGGAAAAAATTCATTTTTATCGCATCTTATAATGGAATATTTGCCCTATGTGGCTTTGATTGAACATTTGCCCTATGTGGCTTTGATTTGATATTTGGCCCATGTGGCTTCGATTGAATATTTACCCTACTTGACTTGATGGAATATTTTCGTATAACCCTGCAATGGTAAGTTTCACTTGTTGAACTATGATTGGCCACTATTTGAGGAGGTTACAATTAAAAATCCTAGTGTTAGAGTCTCATGTGCCAGGGATGATGGTATGTGACACTATGCTCGAGTTGTTGCCTATGTTGGGTGACGAGGCCCTCCATAGTGACCTTTGAGCTCTCTTAAATTGGCTGTCTGCAATTGGAATAATAACGGTTGGGCTAATCATACATTTCATGGCCTGCAAACTTTTTTGGATGTCTAGTTCTCCTTAGGGCATACCTTTGAGTACTTTTCTGGGTGGCTAGTTCACCTTGGGCGTCCTCATTACATGGTCTTTTCCAGGTGGCTAGTTCTCCTTAGGTCATACCTTTGGGTACTTTTTCGGGTGGCTAGTTCTCCTTAGGCAACCTTTTTACCAGCTAGATGTGCATTCTTAGGTCTGTGAGCATGAGCATGCATTCATACATTTAAATGAGATTTCTAGAACAATTCATATGATGTGAACTAATATACATGCTAGTTTAAACTATACTTAACTAATACGACAGTGTGTAATCTTGAGGAGAATTCACACTGAGTTGGCCAGTCATTCTTTGAATATTTAACCATACAAGTTGTGCAGGCAATTTAAGTAATACTCATGACCGGATTGATGAGGAGCAGGGTATAGATATCGGAGATATGTGGCTATACACGCAACTCAACTCTAACAACATTCCATTCTATTTTACTTGTTAAATTGTTAGTTCTTGTAATTGTTATCCTTGAGACATTGGTTTGTGTAATCCTTCGGGCAGCCACAGGAATAGTTTTATATATATGAACTTCCTTTTATGCTTGATTTGATTTTATTCTGCTAAACTATTAACTCTGAAAAGGAAAAGAAAAATAAATAAATAAAATTTGGGCTATTTTTAAAGGTTAACACTCGGGTTTTTGGGAAACGAGTAGTATACTTGGGTTTCGAGAACTAGGGTGTTACATCAAACTTACAGCATACATTATCAAGAGACATTTTGCACCTGTTTAAAAGATGAGCTCTATTTGGATCCTATTATCTATCACTACTAATTGCAAATGGACCTTACATCATCTAGATGTCAAAATACCTTCTTAACTAGAAAACTACATGAGGAAGTTTACATGAAACTACCACTAGGACACCCTTGTGAGGTGGAGAATAATAGTTTGCATATTAAAATAGGCAATTTATGGGCTTAAACAATCACTAAGAGTATGGTTCGAAAAACTATGTTAAACTCTTATAGGCACTAGATATAAATAGAGTGGAGCCAACTACATGATGTTCGTTAAGAATGAATCTTTAAAAATGTGATTGTTTTAATATATGTGGATGATATTATAGTCACGGGCAATGACGATCAAGCTATTCAATATCTAAAACTCAGTCTAAAAGCTCAATTTGACATAAAAGTTCTAGGTAAACTGAAATATTTTCTGAAAATAGAAGTAGCCTCCTCAAATAAAGGTATTTTCTTATCACAAAAAATACATCCTGAATTTGCTCAAGGAAACTGGAAAATTAGACGTGAAACTTGTCGATACTCTAGTTGACAGTAATGTTCATCTTGAGGAAAAATGGAGAAACTCATTGAAAACATTGGGCGATATCAACGTCTGGTTGGATGTCTCATATGTTTAACCACTACTTGCCCAGATATCATTCAAGTTGTTTCTTTGGTTAGTCAATTCATACACAATCCATGTATTCCTCACAAGGAAGTTGTAAATAGAACCCTCAAATATCTAAAGGGTTCTCCTGGAAAAGAAGTGTTTAATGAAGTTTAATGGAAATTTGAAAGTTACAGGATACTCAAATGTTGATTGGGCTGGTTTATCTGCTCAATAAAAGGTCCACAACCGGTATGTGCACCTTTGTTGGTGGTAACCTGGTTACATGGAAGAGTAAAAAACAAAGTGTCGTTGCTCATTCTAGTGCTGAAGCAGAATACAGAGCTATGACCTTGACAACTTGTGAACTCGTGTGGATTCAAGCATTGCTTAAAGACATGGGCTTTTTCTGTTGAACGTCCAATGTAGTTATGCTGTGATAATCAAGCATCCATTCATATCGCCTATAATCTTGTGTTTCACAAAAGAACAAAACACATTGAAGTTGACTGCCACTTCATCAGAGAAAAGGTTCAAGCTAAAGTAACCACCATTCCGTTTGTAAAAAACTAAGGATCGACTGGCCGATTCTTTCACAAAAGTTGTAGGAAAGCTCAGGTTCCAAAGTTCATTACACATGTTGGGCATCGTCGATATCTCGACTCCAACTTAAGGAGTGTTAAAGAAATATGGCTCGTCATCTGTGAACGGTGAGGATGGATTGAGAATCCCTGATTGATTTAAAAATCTTCCACAACTATTAATTGCTTGTAATCACTCCCAAATTAGTATTCTCACATTGTATACATTTTTTTAATTAAGGGTGAGTGCAAAATACATAAATGAAAAAAAAGGAGAAATTTTCCCTCTTTCTCATGTCTCTTTTTTCCCTTTTTAGCTTTCATGGAGAGTGTGGATATGAGAGTGGATATTGAGAATGGATGCAGAGAATGAGTTTAGATAATGGATGTAGGGAATAGATGTGAGGTAATAGAGAATCGGTGTAGACGATAGATATGAGGTGGTAGAGAATGGGTGTAGAAAGTGGATGTGAGGTCGATGTAGAGAATGGATATGTTGAGGTAGAGATATGGGATTATGGAGGTAGATTTAGGCTTTGGCTAGTGTATGGGTTCTGAATGGTTGTGGTTATGCTAGGGAAGAGAAGGAGGTTTTAGTATAGGGCCAAGCTAGGGAAGAAAGTGGAGAGGGCTTGTGGGGCATGTGAGGGGTTTGTATGTTGTCTGGGTATGAGATGTTGAAAATAGAGAGGACTTTTGGTTTGTAATAGAAGGGATGGGGTGCATGCATGAAATTTTGAGATGTAGAAGATGATGAGGATGTGGATGAATGCTCCTTTCTCACTCTTCGTTGTGTAAAGAACGAGGGGTTGGGGATGAAATTTTCTAGCTTAAGCCAATGACATTATTGCAAGTTGAAGTTAGGTGAGGGTCGATCCCATATGGAAGGCTTTGATTGAGTAAGAGGGACTTGGTGCATATGTCATCCTCTTAGATCCTCATAGAGTGGTGTTGAGGCATAAAAAGAATAAGAAAGATTGAAGATTGAGAAATAAGTATTAAAAAAGAAAGGAGAAACAAAAGATGAAAGACAGATGTGTCTTTAAAGGGGGTTGCGCGGGTTCACGCAAACCATATCAGTTACGCGGGTCCGCATAACTAGTGATACCAGTTGCGCGGGTTGGCGCAAATGATTTCAGGACATGTTGTACATGAATGATTAGATCTGATGAAAGGTGAGTCCCATGACACGAAGATCGAGGTTCGCACGTGTCACGCCCCAAACTCGGAAACCGGACTCACAAAATTCCCGATCGCCGAATCCGGTGCCGACAGCCTCCGTAGAACCCCATTCTCGGCTCCCAGCGCCCATATGCCAGGTTCCGATCCTGGGATGCTACAAGGAGGATTTTCAACATCAGTTTAATAAGCATAACCAAAGGCATAACCCACAAATAACAACAAAAAACTCCATCACATTTCCACTATGATCAAAAACTTTACAAGTACAATGAGCATAAAGGGAAATACAATGAGAATGGACAAAAGCTCCAAAAAGATCTGCTCTGCGCTCCTGCCTCAGCGCTGCTGCGTCCTCGCGTCACCTGCACGCAACGGTCGTGCATAAGCTTATAGAAAGCTTAGAGGGGTGGAAGTGTGTGTGCAAGGTAGTAATGCAGTATGCAGTATTAGAGTAATGCGGAACATGCTGATGAATCCATGAATACCACTAGCCATACCAAGGCTATGCAATGCAAAGCATGAATGATGTCGGCCATACCAAGGCCATGCGATGCGAGATGCAACTCAAGCAACAAATCCTCATCTATATCCACATATCAATACGGCTCAAATCTGGGATATCACCGGGGTTTAGTACACTCTAAACTAGATTGCCCCCATCGCGCGCAATAAGGTAAGTGGAAGAGACCTCACTACCCGCCTGCCAATATCGGGCTCGGCTCGTTGATAGCGGACCCATTCCTCGAGCTGGTCAGACTCAGCCTAGCATTGTCCCCTCCTCTTGGGACGGGTAAGGCCGCATCCCCTTCCAACTGACCATGACACAGTGGAAAGCGCAGCCGTCTGGTAATCGGCAATCGACGCTCCTACACCCACTCGGTCTAGACGTTGGAGTAACCTCTTGGTACCATAAGGGTTTAGGGACTTTCACCCAGGGATATCTATAGCACCCCATGTAGAACAAGATTTCTGGTATCCAATCCTGCCAACCACGATACACTTATGGAGGCTACAACCCTGATGTCACTAGGGCATACGGTAGCCATGTCACACGATGCGAAATGCATGAATCACACTATCCAGTCATGCAGCAATCTTGCGCGTCTCGTGCGCTCATGTGGGACAACACCGCCTAACCGGGAGCCCCTAAACAATCTGCCCGAAGGCATATGCTATGATCAGTCACTTCTCATATCAAGCATACATATGATGCGTATGATCATGAATCATGGAACTATACTAAACATGTTATATGGGATAGATGTTGTTCATAAGGAGATGGGCCTAGACGACCTATAAGTATGGGCCTAACAAAGGGCCCTAGGGAGAATCAGAATGCGGACATTTAACCAACATTATTCTACAATGTGGACGTCAAACCAACATTGCTCCCAAGGCATTGCCCGTCGTAAACATCATTACATAAACCATATTGGGATCACACATTGCAATGGACCTTAGGTACATCCCATTGGGCCTTAAATACATCAAATGAGCCATATCACATGGGCCTTACATTCATCAAATGGGTCGCATTAATGAGCCTCACCAACGGGCCTTAAGTAAATTGCAATGGGCCATAACCCATGGGCCTTAGAATGCATCAAAATGGGCCTCGCAACATGGGCCTTATAAATATCAAAGTGGGCCTCAACCACGGTTACAAATACATCGAATGGGCCTCATAATATGGGCCCTACATCCACATCAAAGTGGGCCCCAATGATCTACCACAAGTACATTAAGATGGACCTCAAAACATGCCAAGGTGGGGTCCACTTGGACTTTAGATCTGTTTCATTCTTTAACTCATGCCATAAAATGGCCCTTCAAAATGGATAGACGGATTGGATGTAACATATACATCATGGTGGGGGGGTCCACATGAGGGTCCACCATAAAGTATATTACCTAATATAATATAATATATTTGTATATATATACAATAATATATATATATATATATATATATATACACACACACACACACACACACACACACACACACACACACACGCACCCACGCACACACCCACACGCACACATGTGCATGCACCCACGCACACACCCACCGTCCACTGGACGGTGGGAAAACATGCATCACAGCGGGCTCCACCGTCCGGCGGATGGTGGAGAAAATACATAAATCACTGTGGGTCCCACGTGGGGCCCATCGTAATGTTTACGCCCCATCCAACCCGTTCATAAGGTCACGCAGACCTAATTGAAGGGTAACAACAAATTTCAGCTTGATCCGAGACTTCTGTGGGCCCAAAAAGGTTTTAATGGCAGACCTTTAATTCACACTGTTTTTTTTGGTGTGGGCCATCTGGGACTCGGATCGGACTGATCTTTGGAGGGGGCCCACCTTAGGAGGTGGCCCACCCAATAAACGGTTTGGATGACCAAAAGCATCATGGTGGGACCCACGGCTGGAGCCATGGGTGGCTGCCAGCCCGCCCGTCCGCCAACCGCATGCTGCAGCGCAGGCAGCGCCTGCTGTCTTCTGACAGCAGCAGCGCTGCTGCGGCTGCAGCCTTTATATATTTATTAGTATTATTATTTTTTGAGAAAAAACACCTGTGGGGCCCGCTTTAGGTAAATCCACACCGTCCAACAGATTCTACGGCTCAAAATATACAAAACAAGCCTAATGTACGACATATCTGGAGTGTAGATAAAGCAAGGTGGGCCCTAAAAGCTTTGAACGATATGAAACACAGTTTCCTATAGTATGGCCCGCCTGATGGTCGGATGGACCTCATTTTTCGTCTCAACGCCTAAAACGAGACAAGGAATAGGATGGATGGCGTGGATTGAACACATATATATCAAGGTGGGGCCTATATAAGTGGTCCACACAAGAGCTTGAACCAAGCTTATATTTGTGTTTTCCAAATGACGTCCAGCGTCCAGGGACGCTGGACGGTTTGCAGTTCCAAGTGCACAGGAAGTGGGCCTACTCAGGTGGGCCGCCAGATGATGGATGTTGTCAATCCAACACATATAAAGTGGGTCCCAACTACAAGTGACTTGGGTTAAATACATACTTCATAGTGGGGTCCATCCAAGTGGGCCACACGGCCAAATCATCACACAAAACATAAAAGAATGGGGGAGAGAGAGAGGTAGAGGGTGGGACACTCGTGATGGAGGGGCCCCGACACTATGGGCCCTCCCTTGCAACCAATCATACATCAAGTGGGTCCCTTTACACATGGGCCCATTAAATAAAAAATCCAACGGTGGAAGTCGCTTCTCCACTAAAATGAACGGTCTAGATGACCCTAGGTATAGAAGAAAATAAACATCATGATGGGGTCCATGGAGAATGGCCCCATCGTGGAATGATCATGATGATCCTAGTGGGCCATCGGTCACATCTTAGGGTCCCAAGTGAGATCCAAACCATTGATCGGTTGGCCTTACTTGGCCCATCTTAAAAATATGAAAAACTACTCTTATTAAGCACCCATCGTTTGATTTTCTTGCTCCTATGGGTTCCTTAGCTCCTTAGCTTCGATTCTAATGGAGGAGATGAGGAATGGATGGCTAAGATGGGAGATCTTGGGATGGAAAGGTGGGCCACACTTGGAGCTTTGAAAGAGAGGGAGAGGCTCATACGTATGGGGATTTTCTTGGAATGAGATTTGGAAAAGAGAGAGAGACTTGTAAAGGGAGAGAGAGATGGGTAATGGATGTGTGTAAGAGCCTTTTTGACTTTTGTGGCTTTTGGTGTAAGAAAGGTATGGGTTTGTAAGAATCTTTTTGACTTTGAGGCTTACTTGGAAAAGGGTGAAAAGTTGATGTGTACTTGACATGATGGGATTGATTGATGGATGATTGATGTGACATCTCGTAGAGATTCTCTTGGGATTCGTACGCGCGGTATTTTCCTCGCACCGAACGTTGGCCCACATCTCTTGGCCAGAGAATCGGATCGGCACGCGAGTCGCGGCACCGGAACCGCGGTGACGACGCAGTTGCAAAGGTACAAGTCTCGGGTTAAGTCAAATCAGATTAACGACGTGTGAATCAAGGTCGCACGCAACGCCAGTTAAGGGTCGAAGGTTGCCGGAATTCTACCGGAAAGACCGCAGAAGTCAATGTGACGGTACAGTCTAGGATTCGGGTATTACAGCACTTGTCCCCCCTCCCCTTCTCATTTGTGGTGATTGAAGATTTTAGAAGAAGTGCAGAGCTATAGAGAAGACTGAAGAGAAGCTTATGGTTTGCGTGGGTCCGCGCAAACAATATCGGTTGTGCGGGTCCGCGCAACCAGACTGCCATGCAGTCAGTAATGATAGGGGCCGAAATGCTGCCAAAATGATCAAACTCTAGTTCTTCTTTTGTACAAGCCTCGGAAAGAGAAATCAGACGATCAAATCCGCACAATATTCCTCTTAAAGAGATGAGCAAATCACAAGTCGAAGTGCTGCCAGATTTGATATTTAAACTCTGTCAATTTGTCATATTCTAAATAATCTATCTCAAAATCAAGGGATATCCGAGGATGTTAACGAACTCAATATTAATAATACAATGATTGTCCTTAATACACTCTCTGCTATATTTGAATAAGATAATCTCCCAAATCGAATGTTTTTGTTTCTTGTTCGAAACAAAATGGCAACTCTGTTGGGGACTTTTTCTTATTTAATGTTAACATTGAGAAGGTTATAGGACTTTTGTTGTAGTTTGGCGTCTTTCTAACGCCAAAATGGCGACTCTCAGTGGAAACATCCTCCCCTTCATCTCTCAGATAGATTACGTTATCACCCAAATGCTAATTGCAACTTCATGTTTTATATTGAAGGTAAGAAGATAATATTGTAACTTACAATCAATGGCAAATTCAACAAAGAAAGTGAATTTCTATTTCACTGCAGCTGGGTTCGTGGTAGAATACGCAACAAATAAAGCATCAAATCGTGAAGTTCGATATCTCACAAGTAAAAGTGACAAACCTTTAGCAATGGCCGGAGTCATATCCGCTTCGCCCATAATGCAAGAAAGTGATCAAGACTAGATTGTTGTCACATCTCGAAAGACAAAAGCAGTGATAGGTAGAATTAATTCGCCTTCACAAAGAATCAGAGGACTAGTAACATGAAATGCAGCTAAGAAAAATCTCAAATTAGCTCCTCCCGCATTATATCCTGGGAAATTTGTTCCTTCGTTGACATCGTATGATTTCTCGACCCTGCCTGTCGTGGAAGTTCAACAGACAAGGGAGCAAAAGGGTAAAGCACTATTTGTAAACTCGCCAACTCTAGTATCGCTCCAATCCTCCGACTGCTATGGAAGTAGTGAAAAGTCCAGCGAAACCCCTCTTTTCGTAAACCTCATTACATCGATATATTCATACTCTACCCCAACTACAGGTTCATCAGGAAGCGAAGAAGCAACCGTACATATGGCCGGGACAAGTCAGGGACCCCCACTGACTGCTAAAGATCGTATGGCCGAGATGGCGCAAACGCAGAGAACGTTAATGGAAGAATGCAGAAATCTCTGAGAAGCTTTAGCAACTCTCACGCATAATGTGGCCCAGATAGCAGTTCCTCCAATGATGGGAAACATGAATGGACAAGAACCGCAGCCCGAAGATCCCCAACCACCAAGAGCAGGATCATTTGGACCCGCCCCCATAGCGAGGGCGATAACCCAAGAAGAAATAAGACAGGTGGTCCTAGAAGCTGTTAGAACAGAAAAAGAGCGGGAGAATGCTGGAAGATTCAGATACCGAACTCCATACCCTAGAGAGGTGGAAGATATTCCCTTTCCAGTCAATTTCAAACATCTTGATTTTCAAGAGTTCAATGGAGACAGATCGCCGGAGGAATATCTCATGCACTTCATCACAACTATGGGAAACTTTTCTACAGTACCACAATATTACCTTCGGTTATTTGGATCTTCTTTGACTGGTAAAGCATTTAGATGGTACTCCAGCCTAGCAGCAGGATCGATGCTGACATGGGAACAGATGCAGGACGCGTTCATATCTAACTTCTTCTTATCAGTGCGCGACGTCAGTGTTGCATAATTGGCTTCTGTCAGACAAAGAGTAAACGAACATGTGGAGAAATTCATTAATAGGTGGAAAACTTTGAGAGCTTCATGTAGACAGTTGCCAAAAGAGAAGCATCAAGTGAACATGTGTTTGAATTCTATGGTGCCAGGAATTACCTTCGGGCTCACAAGTGCTAATATAAAAACTTTCCGAGAATTAGCGACAAAAGCGCATGCATTGGAACTAATGGCCAGGAAAATGTCAACATTTTAGATTATAACAAATAGGAGAGGATCAAATAGATTGTTGGTGTAAGGCCCGTATCCTAGTCCGTATCATTCCGTAGACTCCCACGATCATCCATGTCGAATTTCGGTAACCCACGACCTGTAATCGACATTTACGCATGACCCTGAGTCGCATCCTGTAGATCTGAGTCGGCTCGACTCGAAACTTGTACCATCGCGACCGCACTGTCGCCGCAATTCCAACGCCGCGTCTTGCGCACCGATACGATACCCAGGCCAGGAGTTGTGAGCCCGCGTATATTTCGAAGAAACGCCGCGCATTGATTATTTTGAGAGAATCTCTACAACCCATCACATCAATTAATCAAGTAGTAGTCAAGTACACAACTCATGCCTCTCCCATCCCTTTCTTACCAATAAAGACAAACAACCCATACCCCATGCCACCTCACCCCCCATAAGTCAACTCTCTCTTACACACACCCATCCCTCTCTTACACTACCCATGCCTCTCATCCCATCCTTCTTACACAACCCCACTCCTCTCTCATTTCACTCCATTCTCCACCATTTCCCAAGCAACCATAAGAGAAGTTCCCAAGCAACCATAAGAGAAGAATCCTAAGGAGAGAGAACTTTGTGTGTGGCCCACTTCCTACCCCAAAACCTCTCAATCCAACCCTTCAAACTTCATCATCCACCCTTAAAGGGTGAGCTTAGGAGCTTAGCATTCCAAGGAACTAAAGAAGAGGACCTTAGGTGGGTGATTTGTAGCTTAGATTTTGTTTTTGATGATGGACCAAGTGGGGCCTACCAATTGATGGCATGGATCCTATTGGGACCCATCTTGATGTATGCTTTGTATTATGTATTGAGGGACCCATAGTGGCGGGGCCCCTCCATCACACGATTCTCAATATCTCTCTCTCTCTCTCTCTCTTTATCCCTTGTTTGATGGCCCACCCGATGAATGTATGTATTTTATCCATGTTGTCCACACGTGGGACCACTTGATGTAAGGTTTCATCTACCATCCACACGTGTGGGACCCACCTGATATATATGTTATATCCACGCGACTATCTAGGGACGTGGACCCCACGTTTATATATGTAATATTATCCACACCGCTCATTTAGGCGATGGGACCCACCTGCCTGGACTTAGTTGGTTGGTGAACACCAGTTATATAGCTGTTGTAGGATGTCAGCAGGTGGGCCATGATCATGAGGTCTGTGTATATCCAGACTGTCCATACGGTGGGCCAACAGCCAATGCCTGCTGGACTGATATCAGCAAGGACACTGACATGTTTTTTTAAAAAATAATATATATTATAATATTATTATAATTACATATGATGGTGGGCCCTACGTGGGACCCACCCATGCGGAGCAGATTGGCTGGTGCGCCTCATACCAGCTATGTAGCTGCTATAGCGATGTCACCAAGTTTCGTGGGACCCACCTGATGTGTGTGGGTTTCATCCACACCATCTGTCCATCTGGACGGGACCCACCTGATGCGTGGGTGGAATCCATGAAAGTGCTCTGGTTTGTCAATTAGCGTGAATGTTGAGTCAGCAAGACAAAGAAGCCCGATAGGAAGATTGATCAAGCGTCTGCCTCAATTAGATGTGTACCTGAACTCGTCACAGGTAAATCTTAGCCTCACATCCCATGTCCCAAAACACCAGGTAATTAAAACCCTTAAAATTGAATAGAACATCCTAGGGTTTTTTGTTAAAAAACTTTTTCAAACAGAACAGAAAAATCTTCAATTTTTCTACCTTTGTCAATTTATCGATACATGGCTCGATGAAATCGAACCCTGTTATCGATGTCCTCGAAGCTCACTCGATATTATTGAAATGAAGACTTATGATGTCCAGCAACCAAAAAGATCTCTGGATTGAACTATCGATGAATCGATGGACTGCTCGATATCATCTAAGTTTAAATCTCGAGTCCATCAAGTCGACTCGATAAAATCGACATCTGGTCAGTTGTGTCCAAAAAGCTACTAAGGCAAATCATGTGATTCTCGATATATCGAAGGGCTCCTCGATATCCTCGAAATTCAAATCTCGATGATATCGGTAGACCTACGATGATATCGGATGCGGACACAAATCTATCCAACAAGTTTCAATTTGTTTTTTTTTTCTTAGATCAAGGGTCACTTGATAAAATCGATATTCAAATATCGATCGTATCGTGACAAGGTCGATGTCATCGAAATAGGACACAAACTGTCCAGCAAGCCTATAGGAAAATTCCTTGGAATTATGGATGAATCGACACTGTCATCGATATCATCGACATTCAAATTTTGATGATATCGAGTGATGCTCGATCATATCCCTTACCTAAAATATTTCAAAGGCAAGTGCTCTCACATTTTCAAATGTCGAGGAATCGAACCTCGTGTCGATGAAATCGGAGTTCGAAATCCGATGACATCGACGCATGTTCGATTTCCTCGACCAGTTGGCAAAAAGTTTCAAAAGCGTTTGATAGTTGAGTTCGTATCATCGAGCGACTAGTCGATGCTATCGAGAGTATACGCTCGATGATATCGACCCTGCTCAATGATATCGAACTCTGTCAAAAATTTTACCGTTTTATATCCATTGGAACCTTTTGCCTATTTAATGAGAGCTTGCCCTTGGTTGTTGGTAGAGAAAAATAGAGAGTGCTTTTGTGTGTTTAACCCCAGATCTTATACCTTAAGCCTTTTCTCTCATGGAGGTTCATCCTCCAATCCACCCTCATCATTGACATTCAATAGAGTGGATTGGGGAATGAACTTCCGCATTCAAGGATCCTACAACTACCAACTTAATGGCAAATCATTAAACTGGGATGCCTTGAATGCATAGATGATTGGAATCGCTCTGTCTCCTTTAGAGAAAAATATTTAATAGAGTAGGATTCCATCATAACCTTGACCCAACCCGTCACCTTATCTCGATACATCATCTGAGTTGCGGTTCAAGGGAGCTGAAGATTCTTCATCATCTGTAATGCCCTGAAAATCGGGGGTCGAGTAGCAACTCAACACCCGAGTTCCAAAACATCACTTATGCAACATAAATGCGTATGATTGAATGTTGTCTGTGTTAGTGCAATAATCATGAGTGGGATTATACCAAAACAGTAATTCATACTCCAGATCAAGTTATAAAACACAAGCGGAAGACTGAAAGATGTATATTGATGTATATAAAGCCAGAAATGTCACAATCGGTCTCCAGAGTATGAACACCTTACTGAGTCACCATAAACATGTATTTGTTTCAAAAATCAAAATGCCAAAAATGGCACAACTATAATGGTACACCCTGTAGCCCCGTCATCTGAATGACCTAAGCGTAGCCTCCAGAGAACTGCATGTAGGAGAACTCATCCTGATCGTCATAGTAATCAGGCTCAGCCTCCTATGTCTCGTCAATACCTGCATCTAAGACAGAGCCTGGTGGGTGTCCAGAACACCATCCCGTAACATGGGAGTGAGTAGCTAACTCAGTGGAACAATAAAGCATAGGTTAACATGTTATCAATTCAGTCAAGCAGTAATGATAAAGTAGTACAATCAAATACTCCTAAATACTCTTATTAATGTAAGTATGGAATGCAGTCATGATGCATGCCCTCGCCTAACCTCCCTCGTGTGACACCATCTTACGTCCACAGCATGCTTTCATCCCTCAATGCTCCACAACGCCAGGCACATGCAGTGCTATGTTATGAGCGTGATTACCGAGTTGTTATTAGTCTTTTTCATACAGCAGTATTGGGAAACTAAGGTACCTCCCTTATATCATTCCCAAACAATGATCCATTCTAGGGTTGTCAGTCCTAGATAATTTCATACGATGATGCGGTTCTAGGTCGCTGTAAAGGGCTACCAGGGTTGTTACACGCACTCGTTGCACCGCTCCCCCATCACCTTATCAATACAGGCTTAGTTTATACTCTAATTACTACGGGAAGGCTCGTCGCCTCTCGGCAGATTCAGAGTATGATCGAGGTCACTACAAAGGGCTGTCAGGGCTGTTACACGCACTCATTGCACCGCTCCCCCATCACCTTATCAGCTCGAATACAGTGTCCCATACCACCATATTCGGATCACGAGTCTGGGTTGCTCATTGGTCACTACGAGGAGGCTCGTGGCCCCAGCATAGGCCGACAACTCTACCATGGTGTCCCATACCACCTGCCCGGCTCATGAGTCTTAGCGGATCGAGGTACCAAGGTTAACGGGGTTACACTGGTAAGTTTGGTATCCTAGGTTCAGCAGTAGCGTCCAAACATGGTGAACATACATTAGACAGATCGGGTTACGTGACGAGCTCGACTAGCACGAGCGCGCAACCAGCTGAACGACATGAAGTGCATAAGCACTTCGCGTGGCCAAACCACTGTCGTCATCCGAAGTACGACTCGGGTTTGTCAAACACATCCTACGTGGCGAAATGAATCTCAGCCACGACTTCAGCCTGTTACCGATTGTCTGGACTATCACATAGCCCCAATCACATTCAAGTCGTAACCAGAAAGCATGTATAATAGTCAAAGCAGAATTAACAAAGTAATTCAATCATGTTAACAAGCATGTTATAAAGCACAATACAAACAGAAATACAACACATAAATTTCATGAGTAAGCGGTTAACTTAAACAACGTACATGAAGGAAATCATACACATCACTAAGGTAGTTGAGAATTTTATCTCAACACCTACCTAAAGCACAATCATCTAAGTACTTACTCTTACAAACATTTTCACAAACACTTAGAATACACTCTTTTAACATACATAGCGTATACTAGCAAAAACATGTAGTAGGGCGAATCCTTTCTCTGAGTAAGTATTATACATATATATAGCATGTTCATACAGTAATTAATCATGGCTAACATACTTTCAAAATTTGTATGTATACGGTATTTTCTACAAATATACAGAATACATAATATACTATAATTTGCATACGCAACTCAAACGCAAAACGAACATCGCATTATGCATGTAGAATAACACCCAGATCATGAATCTATCATTATCTGACATTGAAAGTGTTGAAAACCATAACCTATACGTCTAAAGTCCGAACCTTACGCCGTAGAAACGTAACGAACTTAACAGAAACTCTACGCTTTCGTCAACGTCGATACGACGACCTATAAACAAGGTAAGTCAACTACTTCGCTACTTGTACCAATAGAAACCCTAAAACAGGTTAGGATTAGGGTTTTCTTACCTAAAAATGAAGTTGGAATCGTCAGAAAAGTGATTAGATCAAGATGGTCGAGCACGTACGATAGCAGGGTAGAGCAACAGGAAGATGCTCCCACTTCTCTCACACTTTCTTTCTCTTTTCTCTCTTCTCTCACATAGGGTTTTCTCAAATTTGTATGGCGAGAATGAGAGAGGGTTTAAGGTCCTTATATAAGCCTAAAACACTCCAAATTAGACCCAGGGTCAAGGTATACTTAGGTTATGTCCAAAGCGGGTCTGTTCCGTCTCAACGGAGAACTTCTGGAGCCCCCCTTGAGCCAAAGGTCGGAATTAAGCTCACTGACTATGGATCTAGGTCGAGTTAAGTTTTCATTCCAATTGGGTTTCCAGATCGCACGTGGCGGACCAGTTTCAGTTCAACGGTCACAGAAACTCGATCAAGGTTACAAATACACAGACATGTATGGAAATGTTTCCTGATCCGAGGGTGTATTTGGGTCAGATTCGATGGTCTGATTGCTTATATTTAGTCCGTAAACATCAAGTCTCAGATTACTTAAATTTAATTTAATTTCTAAAGAAAACCAGGTTTTCTCACACTCCTTGCTCCGGGCTCAAGCGAATAGCTGTGGGACACTATCTGGATTTGATCTCCGAGATGGTTATCAAGCCCAGCAAGGCGGTCCTAATTCTATAACCTCGTATTATTCAGACCTTCGATGTGCGGTCCAGATCTGATACAGAGTTTCGTGATGCTCCCGAGAGTAGCCGGGTAATGAGATTGATCCTAGATTTTAGGGCAACCTAGCGTCAATGATTCTACAAGTTTTGGATCTTGCAGATCGTATTTAAAGTGATTCAAACAGATTTCATGGCTAATCTAGTTTAGCACTTAGTTAACTTTGTCTAATTTCTAAAGGATTTGACCCTAAGTGATTTTTGCCTGAGGTGGTACTCGGGCCATTATACGGAATTTTTCGAGTCGTTACATCATCAAAGGAGGAGATCTTCATCAACGTGCTGAATGGGGCTCATCTACTTATCCGTAAGTCATTAGAGTCCAGAGGACCCTTGTGATAATTTCTTCTGTAGGATTGGGTATAAGGTGTTTCTCACTCCTTTCAAGTCCTCATAGGAGGCCTCCGACGGGAGCGTACGTGGGGGTGCTTTGTGTTGACCCTTGCTCTGTGGAGAGCATAAACTCTTAGGTCCTTGTGTAGGTCCTTGACTGTGTGGTCTAAAACCTGGGTGCTGTGTGTTGACCCTTGCTAATGGGTGCATAAACTGGTGAGGTTCCTTGTGTGGATCCTTGGCCTATGGCCTAAAATTCGGGTGTTGTGTATTGACCCTTACTCTTGTGTGGGGCATAAACTTGTGTCGTGTAGACACATTAGAGTCAGCCTAGAGTAGGTTGTACTAGTTTGAGGTGAACCTGATTTGAAACCTCCGGTTTGAGGTAAACCTGTTGTGAAACATCCGTTAGTGAGATCCGGTACACTCAAGGGTTGAGTGCATCTGCTAGAAGTGGAGTAGACAAGTAGTCGAACCACTATAAAAATAACTGTGTTTGAGATTGCTATTGTCTTCTGTTGCTTGTGTGATTTCCTTAAATGTTTTCATATCTGATTATCTGAGATCACACCTCACACACAATCACGTCCATCATAAACTATGATTTGCATCTTATTTACCTTTTAAATAGTTTTATGACTGGATCCTCTATTTGGCTTAGAAGCCATTAGAGTTACTTTGAAGAAATCCTGATACATGCATATTTCTCAGGATAAGATTGATGGGATTTTAAAATATCATAAAGTACTAAAAAGTCCTATTCACCCCCCTCTAGGACATATTGGCATATACCCACTTCAACTAAAGCGGTCATTACCGCAATTTCAATCCACGCCGTCCGTCCATCTAGATGGGACCCACTATATACGTTTTATACCCACACCGTTCCATCTGTTATAAATCAGACCGTCCGTCTGATGGATGGTGGGCCAGCACACACAGCTGGCAGTTGCTGATGTCAGCAAGTTTTGTGGGTCCCACATATGAGGTATGTGTTATATCCACATCGTCCATCCCAAAATGGGACGAATTCAAATATTAGGTGGATTACGCCACGGTCCAAAAACGAGGCAGATTCTATCTCTGGTGGGCCACGCATGTGGGGCCCACCTTGATGTATATATTGCATCCACACCGTCCATCAGGGACGGTGGGATCCCCCGTGATTTATATGTTTTATCTTCACCATGCAGAGGTTTTCTGGACAATGGGATTCCACCATAATGTAAGTGTTTTATTTATGCTGCCCACCCTGCATGTGTGCTGCATCCATGCAGCGTAGGACCCACGTGAGGTATGTGTTGCATCCACACCATCCAGATGGCTGGACGATGGGACCCACACCTTGATGTATACGTTTTATCCAACCGTTGGTCAGGTGGACCACACCGCAATAATCAATTGGGATTGATCGTCCACCATTGAAACTCCTTAGGAGCATAGAAGTTTTGGATCAAAATGCTATTTGTTTTTCCTCTTAAACCAAGTCTTTGTGACCGTATGGACAGATTGGATGGAAAATAAACGCTATGGTGGGCCCTGTGGAGTTTCAACTGTGAAAATCATTATCTCCATTGTTATTTGTGATATGGTCCAGATGATCTTCTGATGTGATTCATTTTTGGATAATGCTCTAAAAAGATCCCTAAATAAATGAATGGTGTAGATGGTTGGCCCACTTGATGTATATGAGGCCCGTTGGTGCGGCTCATTGACGCAGCCTACTTGACGTATATGCGGCCCATTGATGTGGCCCACTTGATGTATATGAGGCCCATTGGTGCGTCCCATTGATGCGGCCTACTTGATTTATATGCAGCCCATTGATGCGGCTCACTTGATGTATATGAGGCCCATTGGGGCGGCCCATGTGATGTGGCCCACTTGATGTATATGAGGTCCATTGTGATGTATTTGAGGCCCATGGGTTGAGGCCCAATGTGATGTATATAAGGACCATGAGTGAGGCCCAATGAGACGTATGTGATGTATATGAGGTCCATTGCGATGTGTGATTCCACCATGATGTATGTAATGATGTTTATGGCGGGCCATGCCTTGGGAGTAATGATGGTTTGACATCCACATTGTAAGAGCAATGATGATTAAATGTTCACATTGTAACTCTCCCTAGGGCCCATTGTTAGGCCCATACTTGTTGTGTGTAGGCCATCTAGGCCCATCTTCGTTATGAAGATAATTCATCACCATATAACATGCTTAGTATAACTCCATAATACATGCCCATACGCATCATTTGTATTCCTGTTATGAGGAGTGTTTGATCATATCATACGTCGTTGGGCTGAGACATTTATGAGACTCCTTATGAGACAGAGTGCTCCACATGATCGCGCGGTATGCGCTAGACTGATGCATGATTGGATGGTATGACTCATGTATCTCGCATTTGTGTGACATGATCATGTACACCCTAGCGACATCAGGGTAGTGACCTCCACAGGCACATCGTGGATAGTCGGATTGGATATCGAAAAATTGGCTCTATCACTGTGGGCACATAGGATGTCCTTGGGTGAAAGTCCCAAAACCTTTTTGGTACCAGGAGATGCTCCAACGTCTAGACCGAGTGGATACACGAGCGCACGAGTACTGAATACCAGTAGGCCCCATCTCCCACTGTGTCGTGGTCGGTTGGAAGGGGGTGTGGCTTTATCCGCCCGAGTGAGGGGGCTATAAGCTAGGCTGAGTTTGACTAGCTCGCAAATGGTGAAATAGCGGTGAAGACCTCTTGAGATGAAGTCGGAATATGCCAATATGTCCTAGAGGGGGGTGAATAGGACTTTTTAAAAGTTTTTACTGTTTATTCAAAATTCTATTACACTAATCCTTATAATATGCAACTATCAAGATTACTCAAATGTAACTCTATCGGCTTCCAAGCCAAGTAGAGGATCCAATCACAAACTAATCAAGATATAACAATATGCAACTTAGTCTATGTTGGATGTGACTGTGTATGTGTGTGGGATGTGATCAGATATATGAATATGAATGCATTGACATGAATCACACATATAGAAAAGCAATCATAGACACAGTCATTTTATAGTGGTTCGACGATAAGTCTACTCCACTCCCGGCTGCCGCACTCAACCCTTGAGTGTACCGAATTTCACTAAGGAGGTTTTCCCAGGGTTCACCTCAAACCTAAGGTTTTAAATCAGGTTCACCTTCAACCTTTACAGAGGTTTTACGCGGTTCACCTCAAACCTAGAGTTTTGCTAGTTCACTTCTAACCAGATGTTTATGCTCTCCATAGAGCAAGGGTCCACACAACGCACCCGGATTTTAGACCACACAGGTCAAGGACCTACACAGTTTATGCCCTACACAAGAGCAAGGGTCCACACTATGCACCCGAATTTTAGACCACACAGGTCAAGGACCTAACAGTTTATGCCCTACACAAGAGCAAGGGTCCACACTATGCACTCACAGCATACACTCCTGCCAGAGGCCTCCTACGAGGGCTTCAAAGGGTGAGAACTACTTATGACCCAATCCTAGAAAGGAATGATCACAAGTGTCCTCTTGGACTCTAGATACTTACAGATAAGTTGATGAGTCCCATTAAGCACAACGCCGAAGATCTCCTCCTCCTTGTTGACGAAGAGTCTTCTGCTCCCTTGATCCGCAACACAAATGATATACCAAGACTAGGCTTAAGGTTGGGTCAAGGTAGAGATGGAATCTTACTCTCTAAAGGTTTACCTATCAGGAAGGTAGAGTAGTTATACTCTTATGCATTCAAGGCATCCTAACATAATGATTTGTCATTAAGGTAGTAGCTGGAGGATCCTTGAATGTGGAAGTTCATTTCCCAATCCACTCTATTGAATATCAATGGTGAGGGTGGATTGGAGGATGAACTCCCTTGAGAGTAAAGGCTTAGGGTATATGATCTAAGGTTAAACACACAAAAGCTCTCTCTACTTTCTCTCACAGCAACAAAAGACAAGTCCTCTATAAATAGGCAAAAAGTTCCAACGGGTATAAAACGGTCACATTTATGACAGAGTTCGATATCATCGACCAGGTTTGATATCATCGAGCGTATACTCTCGATAGAATCATGGTCTGCTCGATGACTCAGACTCAATGTTTACGCTTTTGAAACTCTTTGCCAGATGGTCAATGAATTGAAACTATTGTCGATGTCATCGAATTTCGAAGTCCGATTTCATCGATGACAAGTTCAATCCATCAACACTTGAAAATGAGAGAGACTTGACTTTGAGTTATTTCAGGTTTTCATGAATGATCGGGGAAACCGTCGAGGTCATCAGAATTTGAATGTCGATGACATCGAGATCAGAGTGGAGGCATCGATAAATCCAGCTGATTTATCTTTGAACTTGCTGGACAGATTATGGCATCGTTCGATGCAATCGATCTGGTGTTGATATCATCGATATTTGAATATCGATTAAATCGAAGGGCCCCCGATCATAGTTAAACACAACCTGAAATAAATGCTGTAAGAAATACGCGCCCACTGTCGATATCATCGATGGACCTCCAATCTTATCGATATTTGAATTCAGATCATATCGGATGGTTATCGATATTTCGAAGAATTTTAAGATTTTCATTAAAAAACAGGGGCGCCGAAAATCTGCCTGTCGATCTTATCGAGCCACTCTCGATGGGCTCGAGATTTGAATATCGATGATATCGATATGTGTATCGATATATCGATAATTCGTCCAGATATATTGTGAAGTTGTTGGACATATTTAGTGCTTTTATCGATGATATCGATAGGTGTATCGATATATCGATAAATCTGTCCAGATGAATGTATAGTTGCTGGACATTTTGGCCCTCTTATCGATAGTATCGTTAAGGTTTCGAGGACATCGACAGTGCAGGTCGATCATATCGAGGGTGCTTCGATAGAATCGACAGAGCGAGAAAAACTTAGAGATTTTTCTATTTTACCAAAATTTTTTTTACCATTAAACCTTAAGGTGTCTATCTTATTTTAAGGGTTTTAATCACCTGGTGTTTTGGAACATGGGATGTGAGGCTATGATTTACCTATTGCGAGCTTCCACACATCCGGTAGAGGCAGGCGCTTGAAATAATCTTCCAATTGAGTTCTGCAGTCAGTCTGACTCACCACACACGTAACTTGACAAACCAGGGCATTAGCAGGTGCACTTTCAAATGGGTCCGCTATCGACCAGCCGGGTAGGTATTGGCAGACTACTGGTCAGGTGAATAGTGTGGTCTCTTCCACTTGCGGGGTTGTGCTGCTAGGGAGGAGGCAGTCAATGTGGAGTGTACTAGACCTCGATGATATTCCAGAGATGAGCTGTATTGTTGTGGATTCATATGAGGACCGGCATGCTTGCATTGCATCTCGCATATGGCAATTAGCTACGTAGGCCTCGCATCGCATGCCCTCGATATGGCCGACAACATTCATACCTTGCATCACATGGCCTTGGTATGGCCGATAGCATTCATGTCTTGCATCGCATAACCTTGGTACGGCTGATAGTATTCATGGACTTACCAGCATATTTCAGCATTCCTCTGATATTGCATACTTGACACTTGCCTTGTGCACACACTTACACCACCCTCTAAGCTTTTTGTAAGCTTATGCATGACCGTTGCGTGCAGGTGAGTTGGATCGCAGCAGCACTGAGGTAGGAGTAGTTGAGCTTTTAGAGTTCCGATATCTATATTTGTATTTCCCTTTCCGCATTATACTCAAAATTTCTGATATAGTGGATATGTGAAAAGGCCAAGCTATATGTCCTAGAGGGGGGGGGGGGGTGAATAGGACTATGCCAAATTAAAATAAAAATCAGCGGAAATAAAATAAACCAATAGCCTTACAACATGAATCAATTCACAAAACTAAATTTAAATCACCTTGATAAATAGATATCGAGAGATTGATGCAAATTCAGTTCTAAGGACAACCTTACACCATAATCAACAAGGGCTTATGGTAGGACAACCTTATTTCTAGAACCTCTTTTGGATCAAGGACTCAATATTAATATAAGTAAATGAAATAGCAAGGAATTGAATTTAAATGCAGAAGTAAGATCTAAATTATTACAACAATCCCCACACTTGCTTAAAATGTAAATAGTTACAACATTCACATCCACTTGTACATTCCACATGATCGAATGATAAAAGATATGACAATTAAGCAAGTATTCAAACCACAAGTCAAAGAGTTATAGTGGTTCGCTTGTGTGTACACCAACTGTTTTCCAACAGCCACACAAAAAGCTACTCCACTCCTAATATCCTCACACAGGGGATATTAGCGTTCACTAACAAATAGGTTTTCACAGGTTCACCAAAAACCTTTACAATTGTGTCTTTTTTACTTGGGCTTACACAATCCAAAAACCCCTCTTTTCTGAGTTTTCTGGTTTTCCTCAGACAACCAATACAATGAGATTTTTCTGGCTCAACCTCAAACAAAACCAAAAGTAAATGAATTTTACAGAATTGTAAAATACCTGGATTTCTCCTTTTTCGTAGCAGCCCGGTAGAACCAATCGGAGTAGATGATTTGAATGTCAAAGTTCAATTTCCAATACTCACATTCATAAGGTTCTAAATTCTAATTGATTTTAGATTTAACTCATTGGGCATAGCTAAATTTGATTTTGATTCCAAGAAGAAGGAATAAGATAATTCCTCTTTTCAAATAAGATTGGAATATAGAAACAAAATCAAATTAAATAAGCTAGCAAAAAGGAATATTAAATAAGCACAATCTAGCTTAAAATAAACACAAACTTATCTCAGAGTGATCACTTGAAAATTTCTTGAATTGAATAGCGTTGAAGTTATGAAAACTCTGAATTTCGTGTTCAATTTATAGAAGCAGAAATCGCTCCTACGACTGGTCTTAGAAACCTACGACTGGTCGTAGCTCTAACAGATTTTTGAAAAAGTAAGCGCGATCTTTAAAAGCCGTTCTACGACTGGTCGTGAGTACCCTACGACTGGTCGTGCGTCACCTACGACTGGTCGTAGATTCCTACGACTGGTCGTAGGACCAGTGATTTCGTTGCTGGACTTTAAGTCGTAGCTCCACGACTGGTCGTGGACGAGTCGAAGCCACACCTACGACCGGTCGAAGGACCTCCAGGACTGGTCGTGGGCGTACCAAAAATTCTGAAAAATCTTCAACTACTTAGGACTGGTCGTGGAATTTCTTGGACTAGTCGAACCAATGCTAGGACTGGTCGAACAAGAGCTAGGACTGGTCGTAGAATAGACCAACCTTGTGTAATTTAAATATTTGATTAATGTATCCAAAGTGACCTACTTAAAGGGTCAACCTAAGGTCATTCAAACCTGAACCATGTCGTATGGACATTGAACTTCAACCATTCAACGAATGTAGATAATTTGAATTATATCAGGCTTGAGATCTTGAACCATATCATGCTTGAGATCTTCATCAACATAGAACTACTTCATGCGTTGTTTCTTTAGATTTGAATTTCAACATTGTAGCTTCTTGAGGCTTCAACATGTAGGCTTCAACATGTAGCTTTTTGAGGCTTCAACATGTAGCTTCTTGAGGTGTCTTGAATTCCAATAAATGATCATACAAGTACAGAACACCGATAGATGTTTTGGCACACAAAATTTGACAACCAAAGGAGCATGAGATCATAACACTTACAATCTCCCCCTTTGTCAAAATTTGTGACAAAACACCCAAATAATAATACTTCAATTTGAAACGAAGTACTCTCACTACATATTCACAACAAGTTCAACAATAGAGAAGCATGCACAGATATATATGATAAGAAATAACTAGCATCATTCTCATAACTACCCCTGAGAAGCTTAACTCCCCCTGAGTAATAGGTAATAGGAGCACAACTCAACTCCCAAAACTTCTCCCCCTTTTTGTCACAAAATGACAAAGGAAGAAGGGCAGCAATAATAATGAATATAACAGTTAGTATATAGATTCAAGAGAGCTTTAGTGCATAATTCAAAAAGTCAGTGAGTATGTAAAGTTAAAAACAAATATTACAGACTTAGAAAAACATTCAGTCAGAACCAGAGGATGGAGCAGGATTAGAAGGATCAATTTTGTGTAAACCCTTAGCAATACGCCTCATATATTTGCGTAGATAAGAGAATTGCGTATCTTGGGTAACACGAATTTGAGCCACTTGCTCTTGAAGGGAATTCAATCTCTCATCAAAATCAGAGGGCTGAAAATCAGGATCATCAGCCGAGTCTGACTCAAGTTCTTCAAATAAATCATCCATATTCACGTCTTCAGTAGGATCACCAGCTTGACCAGCATCTCTTGCTTCAGCACCACCGCCACCAGCATCCACTTGGCCATCAGCCAATTCTAAAGTCATCTTGTTAAGATTTGAATTATTAAAAGGGAGATGATGGATGGGTTTTTCTCTAGTAGGCATAGCAACGAGCATATGATTTGCCAGCATAGTCAACAAATAACCAAAGGGTATATCACTATGTCCAGGATGATGATGAGACAGAATAATGAAATGACAAATTAAGGAAGGTAAACATATTTTTGCACCAGAGATGACAGAATGTAAAACACGAACCATAAAAGCAGTGAGTTCGGTTTTATTACCAGCACGAGGATAAAGATTAGAGATGAAAATCCTATGTAGTACTCTGTGTCTGGGTAACAAAAATCTTAAGGGAAGTGCATGACCTTTATGAGTCCAATGAACATCCAAATTACATAAATCTCTAGTAAGCATTCTACGTTCAGATTCAGAGAGACTGTCATGTAAAATATTAATTGGAATGCTCTCATCATTGACAGGTATTTCCATAATATCAGCAATCAAATGTCGATCCACTACAAACAATCCTTCTTGAGTATCAACTTTAAAAATTAAATTCTCAAGAGAAAAATCACAGATACATGCAAACATGGATTGGGCAATGGACTGGTATGCAGGTCCACCCCAATGCAAGATGTTATCCCATCCCACAGATTCCAACAGAGGAGGGATACCATATGAAGCAATGTGATTAACATTCACAGGACGCTCAACAATAATATTTCGCATACGCAAATCCCGAACATTTGGAGGATCATTTTCGGGAGACCGAAGATGACGTTGTACAATAGAAGTTGATCTAGAAGAAGAGGGACCTCTAGTAGTTTTCTTTTTACCTCTAGCATCCATTTTTAATGGAGGATTTCAATGAAACAACAAGATGCAAGATAGAAAAGATGAGGTTTTAATAGATCAGATTTTTCAAGATAAAACCCCAATCTTGCAATGAACGACCCAATAGATTCAACAAGAAAGTGATTTGAAACACTAATATCAAGAATCTATAATAAAAATGCAAAGGAACCACTAACCTTGAAGAACTAGGAAGGTGGGTTCGACCGGTCGTAGCTAGAGCCGTTGGTGGGAAAAAAGAAATGAGGAAGAAGAGTCAAAATCCCCAAATTAAAGTGAAATCCCGAGTTTCACGACCGGTCGTGTACGTGTTCGACCGGTCGTATCACGACCGGTCGTGTACACTCACGACTGGTCGAGTATGACTCAAAATTTGCAATTTTTTTTTTCAAATAAATTTCAAATTTAAGCAAATAAATCATCAAACTTATGTACATTATGATACACTAAATCATGCAAATTCAATTTAAATTGCACATACCGAGATCAAACTTTAATTTATTAAACCTGCTTTTGTCGAGCGGTTTAGTGAAAATGTCAGCAAGTTGAGTCTCGGTTGGAATGTAATCCAAACATATTACCTTTTCTTCCACTAATTCACGAATGTAATGAAATCTAATATCAATATGCTTAGTACGTGAATGCTGAACTGGATTTTTAGAGATATTTATTGCACTGGAATTATCGTAAAATAAAATCATAGAATCCTGAGTAATTCCATAATCGCTCAACATTCGTTTCATCAAACAAGTTGAGTACATGCATTTCCAGCAGCAATGTATTCCGCCTCAGCTATTGATAGCGATATAGAACTTTGCTTCTTACTAAACCAAGAAACAAGACAATTTCCAATGTAGAAACAACCACCACTGGTTGATTTCCTATCATCAATGTTTCCAGCCCAGTCAGCATCTGCATACCCGGCTAATTGAACATTAGTCTCATGTGGATACCAGAGACCTAGTTTAGTAGAACTTGCGACATATCGCATAATCCGCTTAACAGCAGTTAAGTGAGATTCTTTAGGATTTGATTGATAACGAGCACAAATACCAACACTCAAGGCTATATCTGGTCTACTAGCAGTCAGATAAAGTAAACTACCAATCAAACTACGATACAATTTAGGATCCACATCATTACCTGCAGAGTCTTTTGAGAGTCTCAAAGTTGTACTCATAGGAGTATCAAAATTTTACCTTTCTCAAATCCAAATTTCTTGATTAAGCCCTGAGCATATTTGGTTTGAGAGATAAAAATTCCATCAGGTTGTTGTTTTACTTGCAACCCTAGGAAATAGTTTAATTCACCAACCATGCTCATTTCGAATTTAGACTTCATCAAATCTGCAAACTCAACAGTCATATTAGTACAGGTTGATCCATAAATAATATCGTCAACATATATTTGAACCATTAGAATATCATCGTTATACTTCTTAACAAAGAGTGTCTTATCAACACATCCCATCTGAAAATTATGACTTAGTAAAAACTTAGTCAGTTTTTCGTACCATGCTCTGGGAGCTTGTTTCAGACCATAGAGAGCCTTCTTAAGACGATACACATGATCAGTAAATTTAGGATCTTCAAACCCTGTTGGTTGTTCAACATATACCTCCTCATGTAAATCACCATTCAGAAAGGCACTCTTTACATCCATTTGATAAATTTTAATCTTTCTAAAACATGCAATGGAGATAAAAAGTCTGATTGATTCAAGACGAGCTACAGGGGCAAATGTCTCATTATAGTCAATACCTTCAATTTGCGTATAACCCTGTACAACTAGTCTTGCTTTATTTCGAATAATATTTCCAAGTTCATCAGATTTGTTTTTGAAAATCCATTTTGTTCCAATAATATGTTTATCTTTAGGTCTAGGAACAAGATACCAAACATCATTTCTGACAAACTGATTAAGCTCTTCTTGCATCGCAAGAATCCAGTTTTCATCCGAAAGTGCTTCTTTTACGTTAACCAGTTCAATCTGGGATGTAAAGCATACGTAGTTACATATGTCCTCTAATTGTCTACGAGTGCGCACACCAGTGAGAGGGTTTCCAAGTATTTGAGAAGTTGGATGATCTTTAACAGTCCTAAATTCAGAATTAGGTTCACTTGGTGAAGTTTCTTGTTTTTCAAGTATAAGCACTTCATCATTATCTGAACTAGGAACAGGTGTATTCAAAAGATCGTTAATCACAACATTTATTGACTCTTGAATCACACCGGTCCTGTTGTTCAGAACACGATATGCACGACTGTTTAAAGAATACCCTAAAAAGATCCCTTCATCACTTTTAGTGTCGAATTTTCCCAAATTTTCACGGTCACGCAAAATATAGCACTTGCTGCCAAAAACTCGAAAGTATTTGACAGAAGGCTTTTTCTCAAACCACATTTCATAAGCCGTTTTATTATTAGTTTTACAGATATAAACACGGTTAATAATGTAGCAGGCTGTATTCACTGCTTCAGCCCATAGATTCCTAGGGAGCTTCATGCTATTTAACATAACATTTCCCATTTCTTGAAGCACTCTATTCTTCCTCTCGACAATTCCATTTTGTTGAGGAGTTTTAGGTGCAGAAAATTCATGCGATATTCCCTGATCGCTACAGAATTTCTCAAAACCGCTATTTTCGAATTCGGATCCATGATCACTACGGATCTTGTTAACTTGAGAACTTTTTTCAGTTTGAATCCGTTTTATAATTTTTTCACTTCATCAAGGGTTTCTGATTTGTCTCTCAAGAATGAAACCCAAGTGAATCTTGTATAATCATCTACAATAACTAAGATGTATTTTTTGCCACCTCGACTTTCCGTTCTTGTTGGTCCTATAAGATCCATGTGGAGAAGCTCGAGTGGTCTTGTGGTGGTATTGGAGTTCACCTTTTTGTGAGAGCTCCTAGTTTGTTTACCATACTGGCATTCACCACAAATCTTGTCTACTTTTTGCATCTTAGGTAGACCTCTAATTAGTTCACCTTTGCTCAATCTGTATAAGTTTCGATAGTGTACATGTCCGAGGCGTTTATGCCATAATTCTGTCTCATCGGTATGGACCATGTAACACGTTTGTTTAGATGAGCTATTATCGCTTACTATATAACAGTTTTCAGAAGTTCTGCGACCAGTTAATATTACAGAACCCTTTTCATTTATAATTTCACAACCTTGATTAGAAAATTTTACATTATGGTTGTTATCGCATATTTGAGATATGCTCAACAGGTTGTGTTTTAAACCCTCAACATATAAAACATTTTTAAATAAGGGAAGGTTATAGAGTTGGACCGTACCTTTGCCAATTATCTTGCAGTTGCTACCATCACCAAATGTGACTGACCCATCAGTCATATCTTTAAGATCGGTGAATAGTGCTTTGTCGCCTGTCATATGTCTGGAGCATCCACTGTCTAGATACCATTTCGAATGGCTTGTAGCTTTGAAAGCAGTGTGAGCAACCAAACAAGCAACCTTAGGAACCCATTTCAGTACTGTTTTGGGTTTAGGAGAATAATTGGTCTTCTTTTGTTTATAGTTGTAAGAGTGACCTACAGAATTAGATTTTAATAGCTCCTTAAGTAGATCAATAATTTTTTCAGCTAGTGGGTTTCGAATCTGATTTTTAAAATAGCTGCTTTTGGGTTTAGGAAAAGTTTTTGTATTTTTAGAAAAAATTTGACTATTACCTTTTCCTTTTGAGTTAGAAGTCTCTCCTTTCACAAAATTGGAAGGAGTATTCTTCTGTTTAGGAGATGTGTTTTTATCATAACCCAACCCGGATCGATCACCACATTTTCTTGATCCGGATAACAATTTTTCTAATTTCGGATCACCTTGGGCATATCTCCATGTGTCCTTCAAACTCAGAAGAGAAGATACTTCATTTTTAAGTTTCTCATTTTCAGATTTCAAATTTTCAATTAGGGAGGTTTTGAATTCTAGATCACACTTAGACTTTTCAAAACTATCTGAAATTTGAGATTTTTCTAAAATAAGAGTTTCAAAATATTCTTTAAGTTTATAAAACTTTTCTTTTTGAAGTTTAAGTTTGACAGCAATTTTACAACTTTCCTTATATAAGGCATTGTAAGCATCTTGAAGATCTTCATCATATTCATGATCACTATCCAGATTTTCTTCACTTGTTGAATCATCGTGATCGGAAAAAGTAAACTTGGCTAGAGTCATAAGGGCCTTAAGTTCACTGCCCGACTCAGTTTCTGAATTTTCTGACTCAGAAGAAGCTTCAGAATCAGACGATTCATCCCAAGTAGCCAACATACCCTTCCTTTTGAATCTGTCCTTTTTAGGACATTTGTTTGCTAAATGCCCATATTCTTGACAGTTGTAGCATTGACTATCTTTCAATGATTTCCAAGTTTTAGACTTAGGTTTGGAACGTTTCTTTTCATTTCCCTTTTGAAAATCGACTCTTTTCTTACTTTTGAAAATCTTATAAAACTTTTTCGCCAAAAGGGCCATATCATCTTCAGACTTTTCTGAATCTGAATTTTCTTGAATAATACTTTTAGATGACTTCAAAGCAATAGACTTACCTTTAGGAGCTTTAAAACTTAATTCATAGGTTTGTAAAGAACCAACTAATTCCTCTACCTTCATATTATCCGTATCACGAAGTTCCTGGATTGCGGTTACCTTTGAATTGAACCGTTCAGGAAGAGATCGTAGTATTTTTGCACACACTTTACTTTCTGGGATCTTATCGCCAAGACCCCACATTGAGTTTACAATGTCATTCAATCTAGTGTAAAAGTCCATAAACATTTCATTTTCCTCCATATGAATTTCTTCAAATTTAGTTGTGAGGAGTTGGACTTTAGATTTCTTGACAATTGATGTACCTTCGTGTGTCATTTCTAAAATATCCCAGGCTTGCTTTGCAGTATCACAGGATATGATTCTTTTGAACTCATCCGGTGATAGTGCGCAAGTGATTGCATTTAGTGCTTTAGCATTAGCACTACTCTCATTTTTCTGAAGTGTGGTCCATTGGTAATACGGTGTAACTTTCATAGATTTTAAACCATCAACACCAGTTACTTCCATGATAGGAGGTTTCCATTCAGTCACTGTGGCTTGCCACACACTTTCATCCATTGATTTGAGGAAGATCCTCATTCTGGCTTTCCAATAGGCATAGTTGGAGCCATCAAAGGGAGGAGGTCTAGTAACTGAAAGGCTATCAAAATTTGACATCTTTTTATATAGCTTAGATCGTTAGCTCAGGAAATAAATCCAAATAAAAAGCAACAAATATGAGCTATTAGGCTCTGATACCACTTGAAAAGGCCAAGCTATATGTCCTAGAGGGGGGGGGGGGGGTGAATAGGACTATGCCAAATTAAAATAAAAATCAGCGGAAATAAAATAAACCAATAGCCTTACAACATGAATCAATTCACAAAACTAAATTTAAATCACCTTGATAAATAGATATCGAGAGATTGATGCAAATTCAGTTCTAAGGACAACCTTACACCATAATCAACAAGGGCTTATGGTAGGACAACCTTATTTCTAGAACCTCTTTTGGATCAAGGACTCAATATTAATATAAGTAAATGAAATAGCAAGGAATTGAATTTAAATGCAGAAGTAAGATCTAAATTATTACAACAATCCCCACACTTGCTTAAATGTAAATAGTTACAACATTCACATCCACTTGTACATTCCACACAATCGAATGATAAAAGATATGACAATTAAGCAAGTATTCAAACCACAAGTCAAAGAGTTATAGTGGTTCGCTTGTGTGTACACCAACTGTTTTCCAACAGCCACACAAAAAGCTACTCCACTCCTAATATCCTCACACAGGGGATATTAGCGTTCACTAACAAATAGGTTTTCACAGGTTCACCAAAAACCTTTACAATTGTGTCTTTTTCACTTGGGCTTACACAATCCAAAAACCCCTCTTTTCTGAGTTTTCTGGTTTTCCTCAGACAACCAATACAATGAGATTTTTCTGGCTCAACCTCAAACAAAACCAAAAGTAAATGAATTTTACAGAATTGTAAAATACCTGGATTTCTCCTTTTTCGTAGCAGCCCGGTAGAACCAATCGGAGTAGATGATTTGAATGTCAAAGTTCAATTTCCAATACTCACATTCATAAGGTTCTAAATTCTAATTGATTTTAGATTTAACTCATTGGGCATAGCTAAATTTGATTTTGATTCCAAGAAGAAGGAATAAGATAATTCCTCTTTTCAAATAAGATTGGAATATAGAAACAAAATCAAATTAAATAAGCTAGCAAAAAGGAATATTAAATAAGCACAATCTAGCTTAAAATAAACACAAACTTATCTCAGAGTGATCACTTGAAAATTTCTTGAATTGAATAGCGTTGAAGTTATGAAAACTCTGAATTTCGTGTTCAATTTATAGAAGCAGAAATCGCTCCTACGACTGGTCTTAGAAACCTACGACTGGTCGTAGCTCTAACAGATTTTTGAAAAAATAAGCGCGATCTTTAAAAGCCGTTCTACGACTGGTCGTGAGTACCCTACGACTGGTCGTGGGTCACCTACGACTGGTCGTAGATTCCTACGACTGGTCGTAGGACCAGTGATTTCGTTGCTGGACTTTAAGTCGTAGCTCCACGACTGGTCGTGGATGAGTCGAAGCCACACCTACGACCGGTCGAAGGACCTCCAGGACTGGTCGTGGGCGTACCAAAAATTCTGAAAAATCTTCAACTACTTAGGACTGGTCGTGGAATTTCTTGGAATAGTCGAACCAATGCTAGGACTGGTCGAACAAGAGCTAGGACTGGTCGTAGAATAGACCAACCTTGTGTAATTTAAATATTTGATTAATGTATCCAAAGTGACCTACTTAAAGGGTCAACCTAAGGTCATTCAAACCTGAACCATGTCGTATGGACATTGAACTTCAACCATTCAACGAATGTAGATAATTTGAATTATATCAGGCTTGAGATCTTGAACCATATCATGCTTGAGATCTTGAACCATATCATGCTTGAGATCTTCATCAACATAGAACTACTTCATGCGTTGTTTCTTTAGATTTGAATTTCAACATTGTAGCTTCTTGAGGCTTCAACATGTAGCTTTTTGAGGCTTCAACATGTAGCTTCTTGAGGTGTCTTGAATTCCAATAAATGATCATACAAGTACAGAACACCGATAGATGTTTTGGCACACAAAATTTGACAACCAAAGGAGCATGAGATCATAACACTTACAATATGTGGTGATATTGTTTTGTGACTTGGTTATACTTGTGGTTATGCTCCATTACAAAAAATTTATATTGAAAATCCTTCTTGTAGTATCCCAGGATCGGAATCTGACATATGGGTGTCAGGAGCCTAGAATGGGGCACTACGGAGGCTGGTGGCGCCAGATTCGGTGATCAGGAATTTTGTGAGTCCTGTTTTTGAGTTTGGGGCGTGACAGTTGGTAAATACCGTTGTTCGAGAAAGAAAGAAAAATACTTTCTATAATAAGCAAGAAGCAAGAAAGAGAGAAGATTTAGATCAGTATAAAGATCGAGTAAATGATAAGTGAACCTGATCAAATGACTATCATAAAGAGTATGATTTTAAAAAAGAAGATGTCATACCAATGATGGAACAGTTATTGGCTACCAGAACTATTCAGTTACCTCAGCCCAGGCGCCCAGAAGAAGTCGAAATGACTAAGGACAAGAGATATTGTCACTATCATCATTACGTTGGACATCCGATAGAAAATTGTTTTACGTTAAAAGATATGTTGCAGAGAATGATAAAACAAGGTGAGATAGTAATGGAAAAGGACGAGAAGCGAGACAAGAAAGCGACTGTGTATGCAACATTTATAAGAAATCCCTTGAAGATCGGAAAAGAAAAAGGGAAGGCTGTTACAACAAGAGAATGGCTGGTAGCGATGGATTCGCTGAGTGGTTCTCATTGTAATTCACAATTTGTTGAATTATCCTCTAAAGAAGTCAGTCATGGTTTAGCTTCTATTCATAAAAGAGAGGATGAATTAGTCGAAGAATTTATTATTTGATGGAGAATCCAGGGGGCATCATGTTTGCGGTTGGTGAAAGAAGAAAAGGAACAAGTTAAGTTATGCTTGGAATGCATAAGGCCAAGTATTGCTTTAAGTCTTATGGGTTCAGATATACAGACATTTCAAGATTTGATCAAAGAGGCTTGTAGTTGAAAAAGGATTATTACAAGAGTGTTTGACTTTTGTATAAACCACTTGATTCTAAATCTTAGGAGCAATTCAGCTAATACGACTGAAGGAGAAAGAAAAATGAAAGATCAATAGAATGGGCAAGAAAGATCTGATATTAAAAGCATGGAAGTACATATAGATAAGAAAATGAAGAAAGGATTTGCGCAGCCCAAGGCTCATAAGAAATATTCATTCGGAGAAGATGATATGCTCTCTATGCTGAACAGATTGTTAGCAGTTGAAAAGATAGTATTGCCATGGCCAAAGCGTCTAAGTGAAATGAAGAAAATGAGTGAAGGTGATTATTGTCATTACCATCATTTCCTCGGACATCGAACAGAAAATTGTTTCAGCTTGAAAAACAAGTTGCAGAAAATAGTTGATAAAGGTGAAATCGCTATAAGTAAAGTATATGAAATAAAAGAGGAGATAAGAGTACACATGCCTGATTAGTTCAAGACTGGGGACAATGCTAATCTTAGGCAAACAATACGAGGTGATGCAGCATGATTTCGATTACGAAGAATCTCAAAGCAATGCTTCCTAATCAAAAGGGGGCATGACAAGTAGAGAGATCAACGGCTTCAAAAGACAAAGTCATTATTCCTCTTCATGAGAATGAATAAAAGGTGTAAATTTTCAAGCAATGCTGCTCAAAATATATCAAGCATTGATGATTGTCGTCAAGCACTGATGATTTCTGTTAAGCGTCAATGATTGCCACCGACGTCGATGATCGTCTTCAAATTTGACAAATATCGATGACTTCTGTCAAGCAATAATGATTGCTGTTAAGCGTCAATGATTGCCACTGACATCGATGATCATCATCAAATTTGTCAAATATCGATGATTGTCGTCAAATTTGTTAAACGCTGATGAATTTCGTCAAATATCACCACACGCCGATGATTTCCATCGAATTTGGCACCGATGATTTCCGTCGAATTTGCCAAGTGCCGATGATTATCGCCACACGCCGACGATTATCGCCAAAATTAGCAACTATAACTGTCGTCATCAATCGCTCATACAAACTTATTCTATCGAAATTGCTATCATCACTAAGCTGATACACTATCTTAAGCATGATATAAGTGTTCTTAGAACATTATCAGCAGTGATGAAAAATCAATTATTGATTCACCAATTTTGGCAGTGGAATAAACTATATAGCCAACTACATATAAAGTTGATGACAACAATGGTAGCTTATCATTTAAGGCAGCCTAGTCAAGCCCTATAGGGCCAATTACGCATAAGACCTATCATCATCGGCACTATATATGTTATTCGAGCAGCAGTGTGGAGCCAAAGGCCCTAAAAAGCCCATATAGACCACATCACATGTATACCCATGCGGGCAGCGGATGGAGCCAATGACTAAAAGTCCCTAATGGCCAGTCATGTGTGAGACCAATTCCGCCTGTAGAACTTCCGACAGCATTACGGGGAAGGATGAAAATATCCTCCCGTGAATGGTTCCGACCTTGCAGGCGAAGAAAAAACGGACCACAGTGTGTGCTTTAAGCCAACCATGCGTAAGACCCCCTCCCCCCCCCAAAAAAAAATTCCTGGTTTGATTCCAGTAGTAACTCATGAGGAAAGGTTTTTAGCCTACTCATTGATGGACTGGTGGACTTGGATTTTGTACCCAAAGGTAGCACTTGTGCCCCCCATGAACTCTAGAGAGTTACTGTGGCCAGCCTTGTGTGTAAATCCCATCGAGTTCATGCTCTGGTAGCTTCATTGGGCCCCTCTGATGGATCACGATTTGTGAACTCCCTGACTACGAGAAGTCCCATGAACTCTAGAGAGTTACGGTGGCCATTCGTGTAAGACCTAACTCCCACATGAGTCTAAGAAACTGTTTGCTCCTGTAACGCCCTGAATCTCGAGGGTCGAGCAAAGTTCAACTCCCGAGATCCAACGCCTCACTTATGTAACATAGATAATGATATTTAAATGTTATCCATATTAGTACATTTAACATGAGTGGGATTATACTAAAACAACATATCATACTCCAGAGATAATGTAATTTAGCAAGCAGAAGACAGAAATATATGTATTGAGATAAGTAAGCAGTTATCTGACTCCAGAGTATGATAATGTAACAGGGTTGAATACATACATTTTTGTTTCAAAATATACAAAATGTCAAAATGTAAAGTGTTCGACTAACTCATATATCCCTGTGATGCCATCGAAGCAGCACGGGGTCTACATAGACCCGCCTGAGAGCTGGACGTAAGAGAATTCCTCTTCCTCATTCATATAGTAATGTCCATAGTATAGACTCCATCGTCACCTACATCTAAACTAGAGTCTGGTTGGTGTTTTAAAACACCATCCCGGGTGGGAATGAGTAGCTAATTCAGTGGAACTATAAAGCAAAGGTTAACATGTTATCAAGTCAATCAAGCAATAATGATAAAACAATACAACAAACATCTCTAACTACTCTTATTAATGTAAGGATGATATGTTGTAATGATGTATGCCCTCGCCTACACTCCCTCAAGTGACTTCATCAACCATTCACGCATGGCAAACTCCCTAAACGTGCACTTCCTCACCAAAGCACATGCAATGCGGTGCATGGTCGTGTTAGCCAAGTAATTAATTAGACTTATTCGTACAACAGATTTGGGAAGCTAAGGTAACTCCCTTTACATCATTAACCCAAGCAGGGATCCATCTAGGGTTGTCAATCCTAGTTAGTCATATGCGATAAGCAAGTTGTGGGGCATCACCCCTAATAAAAGCAGTGGATAGGCAAATTCAAGAGTTTATACTCGAGGTCACACAACCAACGCCCTACCAACTGGAGTGCTACTTTCGAAGGGGGTCTAGATCAGACGGTTCACCCCAACCCACGCTTGGACCGCAGCCAGGCTACGCCGATGTAGGTAGATAGCTCGAATACGGTGTCTCATACCACCATGCCCGGTTCACAAGTTTGGGTTGCTCACTGTTCACTACGGGGAGGCTCGTCACCTGAGCGTAGGACGACAGCTCAACCACGGTGTCCCATACCACCATGCCCGGCTCATGAGTCTTAGCAGATCGTAGTACCATGGTTGAAACGGGTCTTTACATTGGTAAGGGGTACCTTAGATTCAAGCAGTAGTGTCCATACATGGTGAACATACAATAGGCCAATCGGTTTGCTTAGGAAGTTCGATTGGTACAGGCACACGCTGATTTAATCAACGTTGAGTGCATAAGCACCCCATGTGGCCTAACCATTGTCGACAATCTTCATGCAACCTGGATTCATTGGATTTTCCCAAATGTGGTGTGACTAATTCAGCCAACCGAATAGGAAAAAGTTACCGATTGCCTGAGCTACGCGGTAGCCCCAATCGTACTCAGATGTAGCAAATAAATACATGTTATAAGTGTTTCGATAAGAAAATAAATGTGTTTGATTTGGGGGATTTATTCAATGATAACGAAGAAAGAACAAGAGAACATTGATCACATTTATTCTGAGTTCATTTACATCCCCTGATTCCCTTGATTCTGAAAACAAAGTACAATTAATCAAAGTCAGATAAGATAGTCCAGTAGAAATTTCGGCAGCATTCCGACGCTATTTTGGTCATCTCCTAGATACTTAGGAGGAATCGCTGATTCGATCAGCCAATCTCCAATGAGATAGAATTTCAGCAATACTCCGGCGCTATTTCGATCATCTCCTAGATACTTAGGAGGAATTACTGAATTGATCATCTAATCTTCTTGGAGACAGAAATTTCGGCAGCACTCTGGTAGCTTCTTCAGTCATCTTTTAACGCTTAGGAGGAATTGCTGAATTGATCAAGTTCTGCGACCCGCGCAACCGATACATTGGTTGCGCGGTCCGCGTGACTGGTAACCTTGTTGCGCGATCTGCGCAACCGATAACTTCTTTGCGCGGTCCACGTAATTGATAACTTCGTTGCGCAGTCCGTGCAATTGATCGTTATCTCTGCTCTCTACCTTCAGTTGCTCCACTCCAGTTTCCCAAAATCTTCCAACCCCCAAATGAGAGGAGGAGCAGGGTATTTATAGGCCCCACACACATGCCAATCCTCAATTCTTGTGTCAGTAGATTCCTTGATTGCGCTATCCGCGCAATTGACTTCTTGATTCCGTGACCCGCGCAACTGATCTTCTTGATTCTGCGACCTGCACAATGGATCTTCTTGCTTGCGCGACCCACGCAACGGATCTTCTTGCTTCTTCAACCCGCGTAATGTGTCTTCTTGCTTGCGCGACCCGCGTAACGGACTTCTTGCTTCCGCAACCCGTGCAACGGATCTTCTTGCTTGTGCGACCCATGTAACGGACTTCTTCTTTCCGCAACCAGCGCAACTTATCTTCTTAGTTCCGCGACC
Source organism: Magnolia officinalis (assembly GCA_021015155.1). NCBI lineage: Eukaryota > Viridiplantae > Streptophyta > Magnoliopsida > Magnoliales > Magnoliaceae > Magnolia > Magnolia officinalis. The sequence continues at coordinate 58,035,658 of JAJHSJ010000002.1, read as the reverse complement.
CGCGCAACTTACCTGCTTGGTTCTGCGACCCGCGCAACCGATCTTCTCTGACCATGGAATGAAATATTTTTTATACCTCAACAATAAGCATTTCAGTATTTGACAAACAATCCAAGTAAATACTTCATTTGAGCATTTTATCAAACACCTTGAACATGTTAACAAACTGTAACGCCCCGAAAATCGGGGGTAACTCCCGAGTTCTAACGCATCACTTATGCAACATAGATAATGATGTTTAAATGTTGTCCATATTAGTGCATTAAACATGAGTGGGATTATACTAAATAGCATATCATACTCCAGAGATAATTAAGTTAAGCAGGCGAAAGACTGAGATAGGTATATAATGTATATAAGTGTTTCTCAATCCCCAGAGTATGAGTATGTTACCTAGTTGAATATATACATGTGTTGATCCAAAATTTACAAAATACAAAAATGTACATGTCCAACTAGTCCTTATAGTCCTTGTAATCCCATCGATTAGTACATGGTCTACATAGACCCACCTGATAGCTGAACGTAGGAGAATTCTTCCTCATCAATGAAATCCCAATCAGCAGCATAGACATCGTCGCCACTTGTATCTACAATAGAGTCTGGTTGGTGTTTTAAAACACCGTCCCAGAGTGGGAGTGAGTGATCAACTCAATGGGGCTATAAGGCAAAGGTTAACATGTTATCAATTCAGTCAAGCAGTAATAATAAAATAGTAAAACAATCATGTCCTAAGTACTCTTGTTAATGAAAAATGGTATGCTATAATATGCATGCCCTCTCCTCCACTTCCTCAATGACTTCATCTCACGGTCACGCATGGCAAACTCCTTAAACATAAGAAATTTCAAGTCGCTATGGGAGACTCGTCACCTCAACATAGGCCTAGTTTATACTCGAGGTCACAATGGAAAGGCTCGATACCTTAGCGTAGGCCGACAGCTCGAATACAGTGTCCCATACCACCGTATTCGACTCACGAGTTTGGGTTGCTCACTGGTCACTACGGGGAGTCTCGTCACCCGAACGTAGGCCGATAGCTCGACCATGGTGTCCCATACCATCATGCTCGGCTCATGAGTCTTAGTAGATCTTAATACCATGGTTGAAATGGGTTTACACTGGTAAGTGGTACCTTAGATTTAAACATTAGCATCCATACATGGTAAACACACAATAGGTCAATCGGGTTATTTGACAAGTTCAATTTGTACGAGCACACGCTGAATTAATCGACATGGAGTGCGTAAGCACTCCGCGTGGCCTAACCACTATCGACAATCAGCGTACGACTCGGATTCATCGAAAGTGTCTAATGTGGCGAAACAAATTCGGTCACTAAATCGGGAATCGTTACCGATTGCCTGGACTATGTAGTAGTCCCAAACATACTCAAACGTAACATGTGGATACATGTGATATTCATAACAGCATTTAACAGACAATTTAAATATAATTCTCATTTGAGCATTTCATCAAACACATTGAACCTATAGTCATATATATGCATTTCAACCATAAATCGCATAGTAGCAAATTATATTACATAAAGAAACTATAACTGTGGACAAGGTAGTTGAGAAATCCTATCTCAACACCCTTGTTGGAAGCAATTTATCAAACACTTTCACATTCAAACATTTTATCAAACACTTAGACTACATAATACCATATACACAAACTAAATTAGTTATAGCATATATTTTGGCAATTCCTTTCATAAAGGAGTTGTCATGCACACAACACACATCTATTCTAGCTTAATAGTCATGGCAAACATAAATCATAATTTCACTTTCATTCTAACATTTCAACAAATACATGGAATGCATAATATATTCACATAGTTCACACACATGTATAATTTATCGAATACGTCATAACTAAAGGCATGTGGCAGCAATCAAGTCAGACATAAATTATTATTGACATTGAAAGCCTTGAAAACTATAACCTAAATATTTATAGTCCGCACCTTTCGTCGGTATGCTAGTTACAAACTCGGTTCGTACACTACGTTCTCGTCTACAGCACAACGGCTACCTAAATCACGAAATAGGTTAGCTATTTCATCGATTCTTCTATTTAGATTCCTAAAAATAAGATTAGGGTTAGGATTTCTTACCCAAATCGAAGCTAGAATTAATGGTGTAGCGATGATGGGGTGGTGATTCGATACGTGGAGTCGTGGGAGTAAATCCCAGCAACGATCTCCCTCTCTCTCTCTCTTCTCCTCACTCCTTCCTCCGCTTTTCTCTCTTCTCTCTCCTAGGGTTAGAGAATTCGTATGGAATGAGAGAGGGGTGGGTTATGGCCCTTATATAGGCCCAGAAGTGATGTAAATGGCCCCAGGGCCACGGTATACTTAGGTTATAGCCAAAAGGCATCTGTTTCGGGCAAACGGAGTTCATCTGGAGGTCCATTGCTCGCATACGGCCTGAAGCAAGTTCCCTGACGATGGATCTAAGCCAGGTTACGATTTCGGTCTGATTGGATTAGTGGATCGACCGTGGAGGACCTATATTAGTTCAACGGTCATCGTCACTCGATCAGGGCCATAAGTGTACCCGTATGTGCAGGGAAATTTCTCTGATCTTTGGTCAGAAACTGACGGCCTGAAAGCTTCAATTCGTCCTACAAGCGAATGACCCAATTCACTTAAATCTGAGCTCATTTTCTAAAGATATTCGCATTTCTCACACACTTTACTCAGGGCTCTAGTTGTACGTTTCTGGGTACTATTCGGGCTCGATTCCCGCGATGGTTGTTAAGCCTAGTAAGACGGTCATAACCGTATAGTTTCGCGGTAATCAGACTTTCGATGCACGGTTCAGGTCTGATACGGAGTTTCAATGTGCTCCTGAGAGCAACTAGGTTTTGAGATTGCTCCTAGGTCTTAAGGTAATGTTGAGTTGGCGATTCTAATGGTTTTGGGTCTTGTGGTTCGTATAGATAGTGGTTCAAGCTAATTTCACTGATTATTTAGTTTAGTACTTAACTAATTTTCGTCTAATTTCTAAAGGATTCGGTCCTTAGTGATTTCTGCCTGAGGTGGTACTCACGTCTTTGTACGAATTTTTCTGAGACGTTACAATCTACCCCCCCTTAAAGAAAAATTTCATCCTCGAAATTAGTACCTTTTCGTACTCCTCGAGAATCTGAGGGGTTCTTACAAACCTCGGCTTCTATTCCTAAGTAGCCTCTTCCTCAGTGTGGTGAGTCCACAATACTTTCACGAGTGGAATCACTTTGTTGCGTAGCACTTGTTCCTTCCTATCAAGGATACGTGTTGGTCATAATACATAAGTAGCATCTTTACTCAACTGTACCTGCTCCCATTTGATAATATGGGAAGGATCAGGAATGTATTTCTTCAGCATCGATACATGAAATACATTGTGCACGCTTGCCAGTGGTGTGGGCAAGGCGAGACGGTATGCCACCACACCCACTCGGTCTAGTATCTGGAATGGGCTAATGAATCTCGGCGTAAGTTTCTCCTTCTTACCAAATCGAAGGACTCCCTACATTGGAGAAACTTTCTGGAATACATGGTCCCCAACCTCAAATTCTAGCTGTCGTCATCTGGTATCGGAGTAGCTCTTCTGTCTGCTCTGTGCTGTAAGAAGTCGATGCCTGATAATGTTGATCTTCTCTGAGGTCACCTGTACTAAATCTGGGCCAATTAGACTCTTCTCACTAACTTCTGCCCAACAATGCAGTGCTCGACATGGACGCCCATACAGTTCTTCGTAGGGAGCCATGCCAATGCTCGCTTGAAATCTGTTGTTATAAGCGAACTCTGCATAAGGAAGACTGTCACGCCCCCAAACCCGGAGATCGGATTCACAGGAATCCCAATCGCCGAATCCAGTGCCGACAGCCTCCGTAGTACCCCATTTTCGGCTCTTAGCATCCAAATGCCAGATTCCGATCCTGGGATCCTATAAGGAGGATTTTTTTTTCAATATATATTTAACTCGTAATAAGCATAACCACAAGATTACCCAATTCACAAAGGCAACATCATCATCACATATCCACTAATATAATCATTTGAGTACAATGCTGAAAGAGAAATACATAAATCGAAAATCAAGCTCCAGAAGACCGCTGCATGCTCCAAGCTCGACACTGCTGCAACCTAACATCACCTGCACGCATCTATCGTGCATAAGCTTATAGAAAGCTTAGAGGGTGGTGTAAGTGTGTGCACAAGGTAAGTGTCAAGTATTCAATACAATGTCATCATCATACAATACCGAAATTACAGGTAATTCATAAATCGTACATTATCGAAATAAGCAGAAATACTGACAAGATCATGAATTATTAGAGTGCGCAAAAATACTGACAAGATCATAAATCATACGATAACAGAATAAGCGGAAGTATGGACAAGTCCATAAGTCAAACAATATCAGAATACGCAATATGGAACAGCTGTGCAATAAAGAGTCATAAAGAGCCAAATATCAGATGCTGAAGATGCGATGCAATTATACAAATCCTGCTAAGTCTGTCGAGGCCATATAAGTACAAAACATAGCAACCCAAAATGTCATATACCTGCGGATGTAATGCAATATGCGATACGAATGAAATGACCATGCTGGAGTGTGAAGTCGGGATGATAGTACGTAGTATCGCAGGCTACGGGGTCCACCACAAGGGACTTCTATCCAAACCAGTCCCATACCTAAATTTGGATAGTCAGACTCAATGTGGTAAACTCCTGATGTCAGGTTAGTCGCGCGCCCAACCGAAATCTTTGCCATAACGAAGGTACACAACAATTAGTTGCGCACCACCAGCCCGAGTGGATAGTGAATGAATGAATGAATGAGCATGCATATCCTACTCAATAAGTCCACATATCAGTACGGTTCCTCTCTGGAAAATCACCGGGGTCTATTACACTCCAAACCAGATTGCCGCCCCATCGCGCATAACAAGGTGAGTGGAAGAGACCTCACTATCCGCCTGCCAATATCGGGCCCGACTTGTCGATAGCGGACCCATTCCTCGAGCTGGTCAGACTCAGCCTAGCATTGCCCCCTCCTCTCGGGCAGGTAAGGCCGTACCCCCTTCCAACCGACCACGACACAGTGGGAGACGTGGCCTAACGGTACATGGCCCTCATGCGCTCATGCATCCACTCGGTCTAGATGTTGGAGCAACCTCTGGAACCAAGAGGGTTTAGGGACTTTCACCCAGGGATATCTATAGCACCCCATGTAGAACAGATTTCCGGTGTCCCGTCTGGCCATCCACGATATGCCTGTGGAGGCTACGGCCCTGATGTCGCTAGGGCACACAATGCAAGATGCATGAGCCATACAATCCAATCATGCATCAATCATGCGCATACCGTGCGCTCAAGTGAGATAACCTCTGCCTATCAGGAAGTCTCATAACAATCTGCCCAATGTCATATGCAATGGTCAACCACATCTCATAACAAACATGCAAAGGATGCGTATGGGCATGTATCATGATGCTATGCAGTCGCATACTCATAATCGGTATCAATAACCAGTATCAACAATCGGCCTCGACAATGTGGACATTTAACCAACATTGTCCCCAAGGAATGACTCACACAAAGCCAAACATATAATGGGCACACGACCTCACACAAAGGCCTAATATACAACACAATGGGCCTTACATAAGGGTCATATATACGCAACGAGTGCGCCTTGCTCATGGGCTTTAAATACATGACATGTGGACCCGCTTTAAATACATGACATGTGGACCTACACATGGGTCTCAAATACATCAAATGGGTCATGCATCATGGGCCTAATACATATCACATTGGGCCTTGCCCATAGGCCACGAATACATCACAGTGGGCCCCAACTACGGGTCGCATATACATCATATAGGTCGCGACAATCGGTCTCGGCCTCAACAATCGAATTGACGCTTGTAATCGGCCTCGACAAATCGAAATCATCGGAATTGGCCTTGATACTCAAAATTGGTCGATAATCGGAATCGGCAAATCGGTCACGTCAATCGAAATCGGCAATCGGTCACGACAATCGCACCGATCGACAATCAGAATCGACAAATCGGTCACGTCAATCAGAATCAGCAAGCGGTCAAGATAATCAGAATCAGCAAATCGGTCATGACATTAGCACCGATCGATAGTCGGAATCGGCAAATCGGTCACGTCAATCGGAATCGACAATCGGTCAAGGCAATCAGAATCGATCGATAATTGCATCGGCAAATCAGTCACGTCAATCGGAATCGGTAATCGGTCAAGGTAATCAGAATCAGCAAATCGGTCACGATAATCGCACCGATCGATAGTCGGAATCGGTAAATCAGTCACGTCAATCAAAATCGGCAATCGGTCAAGGTGATCAGAATCAATCGATAATCAGAATCGGCAAATCGGTCACGTCAATCAGAATCGACAATCGGTCACGACGATCGCACCGTTAATCAACAGATAATCAAAGCGGGGTCCAAAATGATCAGTCGATTAACCATATTATAAAGATCGGCACTCGGCCGTGGTTATATCAAATCCGATAGCACGGAGCCATCCGTCTACGGCGAATGAGGCCCACTTATTTGGGTTGACCCATTAAGGGAATGATGAGAATGGGCCTAACAAGGCCTAAGGAAAGGTCACAATGTGGACATCCAACCATCATTGTCCATCAATGTGGACATCTAACCAACATTGCTCCCAAGTAGTGCCTATATAGAGTCAATCATATAGTGAGCCCATAGCCTCACGTACAATCATGATGGGCCTCATCACATGGGCTTCAATGATACAATAGGTGGGCCCCGCACATGGGCCTCAAATACAAAACAGGTGGCCCCATCACATGGGCCTTAAATATATCACATGGGCCTCGTCAAATGGGTTGCAAATACATCTCATTGTGCCTCATTCAAAGGCCATAAATACATCGCATGGGTCTGATTTCTGGGCCTTAAATATTACACAATGGGCCTCATACAACAGGTGGGCCTCATATATATATTAAGTGGGCCAAATGGGGCAGTCCATGGTTTAGCAAAATAGATGGACAGCGTGGTTGAAACATATTCATCATGGTGCGCCCCACATGCCGATGGGTGGCGTGGGGAATACATACATATACATCATGGCGGGTTCCCACACCACCCTGGATAGATGGATGGCTGGAGAACCACATACATTCAAGTGGGGCCCACGTCCTCAAGTGGATGGACGGTTGGATATAGTAATACATCATGATGGCCTCACGCCACTCGTCCAGATGGGCAGGTGGATATAGAGTATATACATCAAGGTGGGTCCCACCAGCCATGGATGGAGCAGATATTCAACATATCATCAAGGTGGGTCCCAACCCACATGTGTAGCACTTGTGGGGTGGGCCCCATGTAAGCTGAAATGGATGGACGGATTGCATAAGCACATACATTACAGTGGGATCCATTCCACTGTCAAGGGCGGATGGATGTGGTGGATATAGAATAAATGCATTAAGATGGGTTCCACCCACACGTGTGCCACACATGTGATGGTACCCACACGTCCAGCAATGGAGAACGGCAAGGATAAGATACACATATCACGGTGGGCTACTCCACCGTTCAAGTACAGACGGTGTGGATTAAAAACACTTACATCAAGGTGGTTCACACCTCACATGTGTCGCATGTGCAAGGTGGGCCCCACAATAGCAGATCGGCAGGGTTAGATATAATACATACATCTGGTGGTTATCACCGTCTGCTGGACGGTGCATATGAAATACATAAATCAAGGTGGATCCCACACACGTGAGAGAGATTTTACGCCTAGATGGAATGGCATGGTTTTAAGTACATCAGAGGTGGGCCCCACGATTTGCACATCACGGTGGATTCAGCACGTGTATGGGGCACTCTGCTGGGCCGCATGGAGACGACACATATCATGTGTGACTCACCGTCCAAACATCTGGACGGTGAAGATCACGTCACATACATCATGTAGCACCCACGTGGCACCCATGCTCGGACAGCATGGAGGAAACTCATACGTGAGGGAGCTGCCCATCATAATATATATATTATATTATATAATACTTCTCAAACAGGTGGGTCCCACATGGGCCTACCATATATATATAATAATCATATATTAGTATATATAAATGAAAAGTGTCCAGCGTCCAAGGTCTGGACGCTGGATGGACGATGTAGGTGTAAGCGTGTGCATCATGGGTGGGTCCACACGTGTGGGACCCACCGTAATATAATATTATAATATATGCTATACTATATTATAATATATATATGTTATAAATCATGAAGTGTTCCAGCGCACGTCCAACGTCCAGAGATGGACGGACGGCCTGGATTTAGAGCCGCTGCATCAGGGATCCACCATCCTCAGTAGATGGACGGTGAGGTTATAGAATACGTGAATCAAGGTGGACCCCACTCAGCACGTGTGGGTGGGTCCACGACCCTGAGAAAAATGGCCAGACCTTAGATATAATACATACCCCTTGGTCAGACCCTTAAAACTTGCCGACGTTTAATACAGCAGTTGCACAGCTGCGTAGGACCCACTGTCACTCGCTGGATGGTGCGGGTACACCACATACATCAAAGGTGGGTCCACGTGGTGGCCCACCAAAGCTTTGGATCAACCTATATTTGTGTTTTTCCTTCATCAAGGCCTGTCCAAACGGACAGGCAGCAAGGTGGGCCCCACAAGTGGACTGTGGTGTGGTCCATTAAATGGACAGCATGGATAAGATATATAAATCATTAGGTGGGCCATCAACAACGAAGGAGAGATAGAGAGAGAGACATGAGAGAGACGAGATGGAGGGACCCTGCCACTACGGGACCCTCCCAATATAATACATACATCAAGATGGGTCCCACCATTTGTGGGCCCTCAAATCACAAAATCAAATCATAAAAATCACCCACCTTTGATCGCCTTTTCCTTCTTCCTCCTATAGCCTCTAGAGCTCCAAGAGGACATTTTCAACGGTGGAGATGATCATTAGAGGGTGGAGATGGGAGGTAGGAAGGTGGGCCACACTTGCTCTCCATGGAAGCCATGGACGATTGCACCATGGGAGTTGCTTGAGAAAGAAAAAAAATAAGAGAGAAATGAGAGAGAGAGAGAGAGAGAGAGAGAGAGAGAGAGAATGAAAGAGAAAGAAATGATGGGAGAGGAGTAATGAGGTGTGTAAGAGATGGGATGGAAAGGTTGACTTTTGGGGTTGTTTGGGGATGGGGTGATGTGTACTTGACATGAGGTGATGGGAGTACTTTGATTGATTGATGGGTTGAAGTGACATTTGATGTGATTGATGAGACATTCTCTTGGGATTTGCAACGCGCGGCGTTAGCTCGAACTGAACGCGGGCCCACATCTCCTGGCCTAGGTATCGCCTCGTCGCGTGAGACGCGGCATCGGAACCGCGGCGACGGCGCGGTCGCACGGGTACAAGTCTCGAGTCAAGTCGACTCTTAAATACGGGACATGACTCAGGGTTGCACGCAACCTCGATAACAGAACGCGGGTTACTGGAATTCGACCGGGAGGACCGTGGAAGTCTACGGAACGGTACGACCTACGATACGGGTCTTACAAAGACAGTCATCCCAACTGTCTTTAAAATTGAGCACACATGCCCGCAACATGTCTTCTAACACCTGATTTACCCGTTCCGTCCACCCGTCAGTCTGTGGTGGAACGCGGTACTGAACTTTAGTTTTACCCCCATTACTTCCTGGATTCGAGTCCAGAAGATAGACGTGAATCGCGTGTCTCAATCCAACACAATCTCCATAGGCACTCCATGCAGCCGTACGATCTCCTTGATGTACAACCTGGCCAAATCATCTACGGAGTTCGAAACTTTAATAGAGAGAGAGCCGACTTCGTCAATCAGTCCATAATCACCCAAATGGAGTCGTGTCCCATCCTCGTCTTCGGTAACCCAAAAATGAAATCCATAGATATGAAATCCCATTTCCATTCAACTATGGGCATGAGTTGAAGCAATCCAGGAGGTCAGCAATGCTCGGCCTTGATTTGCTGGCACGTGAGACAACGGGACACATAATCTGCTATGTGGGCCTTCATATTGTCCAAACAGTATGAACGCTTCATGTCTCGGTACATCTTTGTACTGCCAGGATGCATTGCCATCCTCGAATTGTGAGCGGCTCCTAGAACTTCCTTTCTCAAGTCATGAAGATTCGGTACTCATAGGCAGCCACGATAACATAAACCCCCATCCGAACCAACTCTTCATTCAAACTCTTTGTTGTTAGTTGCTTGCTCTGTAACAGCCCAGATTTTTCCCAACCTGGAATTAAACGTCCTTAGGCAATGGGTCAATCCTAACACTGAATTAACCTGTCAGAATTCAATCCCAAAGTCTAAAACCGCTTTTGAACCCATTTCCTTCACAAATCCCACCCTTCATCACTTTGTTCTTTCAATTTTTCTAAGTACTTTCACCCTAGACACTATCTTAAACTAGCTAAGTAGTATAACTTGGATCACTTTATATACAAACTACAAAGGCCCAAGTACCACCTCAGACAGAAATTGCTCAGGACTAAATCCTTTAGAAATTAGGCAAGAATTAGCCAGTGTTAAACTAGAGTGCCTGTGAAATTGGCACCAATCACTTTAAATACGATCTGCAAGACCAAAAACTTGTAAAATCATTGACGCTAGGTTACCCTAAAATCTAGGATCAATCTCATTACCCGGCTGCTCTCGGGAGCATCTCGAAACTCTGTATCGGATCTGGACCGCACGTCGGAAGTCCGATTCACACGAAGTTAAGGAATTAGGACCGCCTTGCTAGGCTTGACAACCATCTCGAAAATCAAATCCAGATAGTGTCCCAGCGCTATTCGATTGAGTCCGGAGCGAGGAGTGTGAAAACACTTGAATTTCTTTACAAAATAAATATCTCAAATAGTAATCTGGCACCACTCGCTTGCGGATCAGTATTAAGCAACCAGATCGTCAGAATCAGACCAAATTACACCCTCGGATCAGGAGAAATTTCATACACATTTACATGTACTCGGAATCTTCGATCGAGGTCCGCTGACCGTTGAACTGAAACTGGTCTGCCACGCGTGATATGGAATCCTGACCAAAACGAAAACTTAACTCCACCTAGATCTGGTGTCGGTGAGCTTAAGTCTGACCTTTGGCTCAAGGAGGCCCGCCAGAAGTCCTCCGTTGAGCTGAAACCAGCTCACTTTGGTTATAACCTAAGTATACTTTGACCTGGAGTCTATTTCGGTGAGTTTTTAGACTATATAAGGACCTTAAACCCTCTCTCATTGCAGCCATATGAATTTGAGAGAAACCCTAGAGAGAGAAGAGAGAAAAGAGAGAGAAAGTGGGTGAGTTGTGGGAGATCCTTCCTGCCTTTCTTCCTTGCTGCCTTAGGTGCTTAACCACCTCATTCTTATCGCTTTCCTGGTGATTTCAGCGACGTTTCTAGGTAAGAAACCCTAACCCTAAGCTAATTTGGGGTTTTAAGAGTTGTAGGTTATGAAATAGGTAACCTATTTCATCATATAGGTTGTCGAATCGCCGTATACAAAGCCTTAGCAAATCTATCGACTCCGTTACGATTCTACGACAAAAGGTGCAGACTTGAGGTGTATAGGTTATGGTTTTCAATGCTTTCAATGTCAGATAATGATAGATTCATGATCTGCATGCAATTGCACATGTACAAAGTGCTGTCTGTTTTTCGTTTCGATTAAAGATGAAAAATATGGAATTCTACATACTCTAGGTATTTGTAGAAAGTACGGTATACGTATAATTTTGGAAATGTGTTTGACATGATTATTTGTTGTATGAATATATTATATATGGATAAATTACTTGTTTGGCGAAAGGACTCGCCCTAATACATGTTTTGCTTATATACACTATGTATGTTGAAATTGTGTATTCTAGAAAGTACCGTATACGTATAAATCTTGGAGATGTATTTGCCATGATTATTTGCTATATGAATATATTATACACGGATAAAATACTTGCTTGGCAAAAGGATAACCCTAATACATGTTTTGCTAACATACACTATGTATGTTGTAATAGTGTATTCTAAGTGTTTGTGAACATGACTGAATGAGTATAGAATTCTCATTCGTGCTCGCCATGACTAATTGTCATGGATTTATGATTGTTGTATTGGTGATACCCCTTTGATGAAAGGATTAGCCCGAAATCACGCCACGGCCAATATACACTATATATGCTAAAATGTGTGGCCCAAGTGTTTGTGGAAATGACTGAATGAATATGGAACTTGGATTCCTGCTTGCCATGACTATCCGTCGTGGGTGTATGCATGTTATGATTGGGGTAACTCCCTAGTGAAAGGATTTGGCCTTATACACATGATCAACATATGTCATGTATGTTGGTGTATGTAGTCTAAGTGTTTGTTAAAAAGTTTGAATGAGTAGTAGTTAGTAAATTGTAATGTATAAGGGTGTTGAGATATGATTCTCAACTCTTTTAACTATGTGTATGATTTCCTTGGATAGTTGTGTGATTAGGAATTGAATATGTACAAACTCATGCTTGTGTTGTGCTTCATAACATGCTCAACTACTTTTATGATTTTATCTATGTAATGCATATGTTTAAATTCATACTTACATTGTATGATCCGTCATGGGTGATGGGGGAGTGGTGTAACGATTCCGTGCAACAGCCCTGGCAGCCCTAAACGGATAATATCAGACTTTGATTGTATAATTTGAACCTTGATCCATTACTGCTTTAACTATCTGAAATTGATTGTGTTTGGGGCTATGATTATAGTCCAGGCAATCGGTAATGGGATTGAATTCGCGGCTGTGATTCATTCGCCACATGAGATGTGTTCGACGAACCCGAGTCGTACTTCGGTTGGCGATAGTGGTTGGCCACACGAAGTGCTTATGTGCTTCATGTCGTTCAATTTGTTGTGCGCTCGAGCTAGCCGACCTCGTCAAGTAACCCGATCTGTCTTATGTATGTTCACCATGTTTGGACGCTACTGCTTGAACCTAGAGTACCAAACTTACCAGTGAAATCCTTTTTAACCATGGTACCTCGATCCGCTAAGACTCATGAGCCGGGCATGGTGGTATGGGACACCGTGGTCGAGCTGTCGGCCTACGCTGGGGCCACGTGCCTCCCCGTAGTGACCAGTGAGCAACCAGACTCGTGAGCAGATTATGGTGGTATGGGACACTATATTCGTGTTGTCGGCCTACATTGATAAGGTGATGGGGGAGTGGTGCAACGAATGCGAGCAACAGCCCTGACAGCCCTTTGAGGTGACCTCGAGCATACTCTGAATTGGGTCAGGGGACGAGTTTTACCGCAGTGTATAGTGTATGAAACTAGGCCTGTTTCTGTATAGTGATGAATCGTTAAAGAGGTGATGGGGGAGTGGTGTAACCTTTGTGCGTAACAGCCCTGGCAGCCTTTGTAGTGACCTAGAAAACACACCATCATCTGAGATTAACTAGGACTGACGACCCTAGAATGGATCATGTTTGAAAATGATACAAGGGAGGTACCTTAGTTTCCCAATACTGCTGTTTGAAATGGACTAATAATTACTCGGAAATCATGCTCATCATCGCACTGCATGTGCCTGGTAGATGTGGAACACTGAGGGATGAACGCATTCGCGAACGTAAGATGGTGTCGCATGAGGGTGGTTTGGCAAGGGCATACATCATGTCATTTCATACTTGCATTAAATAAGAGTAGTTAGAATTGTTTGATTGTACTGCTTTATCATTACTGCTTGACTGAATTGATAACATGTTAACCTATGCTTTAGTGTTCCACTGAGTTGATCACTCACTCCCACGTTACGGGACGGTGTTGTACACACCAACCAGATTTGTTGAGTTTCAGGTGATGGCGATGCTTATGAAGCAGAGCCGGACTACTATGATGTGGAGGAGGAGTTCTCCTACTTGTAGCTCTCTGACAGGTTTTGAAGACTTGTTATTGTATTAACGGGGCTATGGTACTTGGGATAGAAGACATTACACTTACACATTTGGTATATTTTAGAAATGTACTTGAAATTATTAACCTGGTAATGTTATCACACTCTGGAGACTCACCATAGTTTTTATATATTTTATATATCTATCACAGTCTTCCGCTTGCAATTTAATTGTCTCTGGAGTATGATATGCTGTTTTGGCTTAATCTCACTCATGTTCAATACACTAATGCAGACAACATTTAATCATCATTATCTATGTTGCATAAGTGATGTTCTGGAACTCGGGTGTTGAGTTATGCTCGACCCCCAATTTTTCGGGATGTTACAGTTGGTATTAGAGCATGAATTAGATTAAACCGGACCTGGGTTATGGTCACACGACGCACTCTGACGCACTCTGACTTAGGAGGGAGCGACGGAACATAGAAACCGTCGTAGGATTTTCCAATTTCCCCGAACGGTGAAACAGACCGAAATCAACCGCTGAGATTGGGCCCATACACACCCATGATTACGCGAAACGATTCCGAATCACTTCTAGGCCGTCAGTCGATAGGTTTGAGTCGTTCCCTAGAAATGAATGTTCTTAGGTTGTGGGTCAACCACAACACCAAAGCCTAAAACCCCTTTTTACCCAATTTCTTCAAAATCTCTCCTTGCACCACTTCATTCTTTAATTTTTTTTTTAAATCCTTTCATAATAGACATAAATCCTAATGTATAAATGATGAAGAATAATACTTAAACAAAAATTTACTATAAATAGTAAATATATGTAGAAATTGGACTTTTGACCATTCAAATTGTTGAATATAACCAAATAAATGGGTTGGTTGGATGGATTAGCTCCTCCTACCCCAAAATCATATGCTACACGTTATATAAAATTATTCCGGTTTGCATTTTGGCCCTGATACGATTCAAAATAGAGTCGGGGGCCAAACGGAGCACTTCTGGAGGGAACCAGGGTGGGCCCCATACTTTTTTGGAGCCTAGGGGACTGGAGGAACATGTCCATGGGGCCTCCCTTTGAAAAACACAAAAATTTTTGGCGAGGCCTCGCCACTTTTTTTGCTGGGTAGGGCCTGCCGTCCCGACCTATCGTGTTTGGGGGCTAGGGGAACCCCCTGGTATATGGGCCGTTGACTAAAACCCCCCCAAACTAGTACCTCCTTCACAAATTCCACCTCCAAGCTCTCCCTTTCTTGCAAAAGTGTTATTTTCTCTCCCAAACCTCCACTCCAATCGCTCAATCCGTCATTTTCGGTCATCACCCATCCATATCCACCGTTCACAGCAGTACTTACGCCCTCCCCTCTTCATTTCCTCTCATTTGGACTACCACACCCCCCATTTGAAGCTCAAAATCGGGCAAGCCCTCTAACCCATCCATTTCTTCATTTTTCTTTCTTTACTCCTTGTCAGTTGGGCCTCTACAACCCCTGATGAGAACCAAATCTGTGGAGAACCAAAACTCCAGCCCCTTTTCTCCCTTTAGTGACCGTTCGGCCAAACTGCATTAGGTGAGTTAGGTGGATAGAATTATATAAGTAATAATAAATGTATGTGTAGGTATGGTCCCTAGATTGGGTGTATCCCATGTTATCCGACACCATGTTTAGAATGTACGCAATTAAAAGTAAATTCTGAGATTTCCTTTCAAATAACACTTAGAAATTCATTATCCTGGAATTTGGAACTCCCATCTCACGCTTTCCCACACGAGGCTCAATTTCCAAAGCCTATACCAATAATTTTAGTCCCCACTCACCCTCCTACCAAACATGTCTTTCCTAATCCTGAAGTAGGATTAGCAATACAGTCCCATTTAATACAACTTAAGACCACTGGCCAAATAGACCCTTGGAGTTTTGGACTTAGAGCGGTGCTCCTAGATTTCGACAGACATGACCGTGTAGGAAATCCAACAAATATATAATGTGAACCTTAGGACCCTCTTAGTTGGTATGAGCATATGTGAAATGCTCGAGCGTCAAGTATAGACAACTCAATTCCAATTAGGCAACTTTGACCGTAAGTGATAAAATCCTTTCTTGTATTAGAAATGAACTGAAATCATCTAGTGTATAAACTTAGACTTTGGATTATAACTATTGGTTGGTTATACTAAGGAATGTTGATAAATTAGTTAGTTGACTTGATTAGGTTGGAGCGAGACCCCATTCCTTCATTAAATCCCCTTAGTACTCATAGGCTTCTTTAACAACTCTTAGGAGGCTTGTTTGATTAGTAACTAGTCACGCTCAGAGAAAACTTCTATATCCCTTGGATTTAATGATAGGTCAAATCAATACGACCCTTAGAATTGCCTTCTCAAGGACTTAGTACAATCGGGAACACGGAGTAGAGAAACTATCTATAAGCGAGGTATTCGCGGTTTGAATCGAATTCTCAATCCTGGTTGTGACTAATGAACTCTATGCTCTGATCAAGCAGAAGGTCGGGATCAACTAGGATTAAGAACTGATACGACGATTTTCTGTCCTAGCTAGGCAGAAGGTCCATGTATCCGGCTCAGACCTACCGCACAACTTTCTTCCGTGTTGGCCGAACCACTTGCAAACAAAAGTTATAACTTCGCCTTTAAAAAGTATTAGGAGTATATAGCCGATAGAGACTTTGTCTTTTAGGCCCAAGGAATTACCCAAATGGGCAACAGATAGTTAGGAATTAGGTCCCAATTACATGCCATGTCGGCATACATATTGTGTATATGGACTTAGAAAGATAACCTGCCTGTTAAGCCAGACATGATTAAATAGGATAAGTCTGGACCGTGACAAAATTCCTTGGTAGAATTAGGCATCTTGCCACAAACTCACACCTGACCCCGAATCAACCACAATACCCATCATCTTTAGCTCCTTTCTATGACCATAGGTATCAATGTCATAGTACACATCGTCGATGAAAGGCAGACCAATGTATTTCCCACTTTATGTCAAGAATAGGTCCTAAATTACACCTTGTTCCGACATACAGATCAGGACATAGATCTTGAGCCTTCAGGGTGAAAATAAAATTTTAAGGGGGGGTAGAACATTATGAGCCCAATCTAGATTGGTCGGCTAATACACTTTTGATCTGGGTGGCGCAGCCAAAGCATGGTGGACCCTACCCCACTGGCCCAGGATCAAAACGGTGCTCGTTAAATACGAACATTATAGAAGTCCTAGCAAGTTCTACTATGAGAAACCGTTTTAGGATGATCTAGTAAGATTTGATTCACCCTTTCCTTGGACATAGATAATATCGAGGACTCTCTTAGACTAAGACCTAAAGGGCAACCTTAGAAATAGACAATTTGAGCCTTTCAATGATGGACATTCCCTCCGTTTCTAGAGTGATCGGACTACGGAGTTACTGAAATATACAACTGCGAAACATTCGCTGCTTGACCTAATTCTCAATCCTGGGCGACTACCAATGGACTCACTACTTGGCCGACCAGAAGACCAGGATCCACCAGGATTCGGAAGGGATACGATGAGCTTCCTACCCTGGCCCGGTAGATGATTGATGTATCGGGATCAAGTCCACTATAGCCGTCTCTCCGTGTTGGTCAAATAATGAAAACAGCTATCTTACTCTAAATTGTTGGGAATTGTCGTCGAGACTCCAAATAGGTAAAGAAATAAATCATAGTGAACCATCAGGGTATGAGAAATGGATAAAGGAATAAGTTTTAAGGGGGGTAGACTAAAATGAACTAGGCTAGTATATATCCTACCACGCGTAGAAACTTGGAATCAATAAGTCTTAGGCAAATGAAATAATGGAAATCTTCCCTTATTACCCTTAGCCAATTTCGGGGACGAAATTTTGTTTTAAGGGGGGTAGATTGTAATAGCCCGGATTTTTCCCAACTTGGAATTAGACGTCCTTAGGCAATGGGTCAATCCTAACACTGTATTAACCTGTCAGAACTCAATCCCAAAGTCTAAAACCGCTTTTGAACCCATTTCCTTCACAAATCCCACCCTTCATCACTTTTTTCTTTCAATTTTTCTAAGTACTTTCACCCTAGACACTATCTTAAACTAGCTAAGTAGTATAACTTGGATAACTTTATATACAAACTACAAAGGCCCAAGTACCACCTCAGATAGAAATTGCTCAGGACTAAATCCTTTAGA
Source organism: Magnolia officinalis (assembly GCA_021015155.1). Taxonomy (NCBI): domain Eukaryota; kingdom Viridiplantae; phylum Streptophyta; class Magnoliopsida; order Magnoliales; family Magnoliaceae; genus Magnolia; species Magnolia officinalis. Next base: position 58,017,453 of record JAJHSJ010000002.1, on the reverse strand, counting down.
AATTAGGCAAGAATTAGCCAGTGTTAAACTAGAGTGCCTGTGAAATTAGCACCAATCACTTTAAATACGATCTGCAAGACCAAAAACTTGTAAAATCATTGACGCTAGGTTACCCTAAAATCTAGGATCAATCTCATTACCCGGCTGCTCTCGGGAGCATCTCAAAACTCCGTATCGAATCTGGACCGCACGTCGGAAGTCCGATTAACACGAAGTTAAGGAATTAGGACCGCCTTGCTAGGCTTGACAACCATCTCGGAAATCAAATCCAGATAGTGTCCCAGCGCTATTCGATTGAGTCCGGAGCGAGGAGTGTGAAAACACTTGAATTTCTTTACAAAATAAATATCTCAAATAGTAATCTGGCACCACTCGCTTGCGGATCAGTATTAAGCAACCAGACCGTCAGAATCAGATCACATTACACCCTCGGATCAGGACAAATTTCATACACATTTACATGTACTCGGAATCTTCGATCGAGGTCCACTGACCGTTGAACTGAAACTGGTCCGCCACGCGTGATTTGGAATCCTGACCGAAACGAAAACTTAACTCCACCTAGATCCAGTGTCGATGAGCTTAAGTCCGACCTTTGGCTCAAGAAGGCCCGCCAGAAGTCCTTCGTTGAGTTGAAACCAGCTCACTTTGGTTATAACCTAAGTATACTTTGACCTGGAGTCTATTTCGGTGAGTTTTTAGACTATATGTAACATCCCGAAAAATCGGGGGTCAAACATAAACTCAACACCCGAGTTCCAGAACATCACTTATGCAACATAGATAATGATGATTAAATGTTGTCTGCATTAGTGTATTGAACATGAGTGAGATTAAGCCAAAACAACATATTATACTCCAGAGACAGTTAAATTGCAAGCGGAAGACTGTGATAGATATATAAAATATATAAAAACTGTGGTGAGTCTCCAGAGTGTGATAACATTACCAGGTTAATAAATTTCAAGTACATTTCAAAAATATACCAAATGTGTAAGTGCAATGTCTTCTATTCCAAGTACCATAGCCCCGTCAATACAATACCAGGTCTTCATAGACCTGTCAGAGAGCCACAAGTAGGAGAACTCCTCCACATCATAGTAGTCCGGCTCTGCTTCATAAGCATATCCATCTCCTGAAACTCAACAAATCTGGTTGGTGTGTACAACACCGTCCCGTAACGTGGGAGTGAGTGATCAACTCAGTGGAACAGTAAAGCATACGTTAACATGTTATCAATTCAGTCAAGCAGTAATGATAAAGCAGTAAAATCAAACAATTCTAACTACACTTATTTAATGCAAGTATGAAATGACATGATGTATGCCCTTGCCAAACCACCCTCATGCGACACCATCTTACGTTCGCGAATGCGTTCATCCCTCAGTGCTCCACATCTACCAGGCACATGCAGTGCGATGATGAGCATGATTACCGAGTAATTCTTAGTCCATTTCAAACAACAGTATTGGGAAACTAAGGTACCTCCCTTGTATCATTCCCAAACATGATCCATTCTAGGGTCGTCAGTCTTAGTTAATCTCAGACGATGGTGTGTTTTCTAAGTCACTGCAGAGGCTGCCAGGGCTGTTACGCACAAAGGTTACACCACTCCCCCATCACCTCTTTAACGATTCATCACTATACAGAAACAGGCCTAGTTCATACTCTATACACTGTGGCAAAACTCGTCGCCTCACCGCAATTCAGAGTATGCTCGAGGTCACTACAAAGGGCTGTCAGGGCTATTGCTCGCATTCGTTACACCACTCCCCCATCACCTTATCAATGTATGCCGACAGCACGAATATAGTGTCCCATACCACCATAATCGGCCACCAGTCTAGTTGCTCACTGGTCGCTACGGGGAGGCACGTGGCCCCAACGCAGGCCGACAGCTCGACCACGGTGTCCCATACCACCATGCACGGCTCATGAGTCTTAGCGGATCGAGGTACCATGGTTAAAAGGGATTTCACTGGTAAGTTTGGTACCCTAGGTTCAAGCAGTAACGTCTAAACATGGTGAACATACATAAGACAGATCGGGTTACTTGACGAGCTCGGCTAGCTCGAGCGCACAACAAGTTGAACGACATGAAGTGCATAAGCACTTCGCGTGGCCAACCACTATCGCCAACTGAAGTACGACTCGGGTTCGTCGAACACATCTCACGTGACAAATGAATCATAGCCACGAATTTAATTCTGGTACCAATTGTCTGGACTATAATCATAGCCCCAAACACGATAACTTGCAGATAGATAAAGCAGTAATGGATCAAGATTCAAGTCATACAATCAAAGTATGGTATTTTTCGTTTAGGGCTGCCAGGGCTGTTGCACGCACTCGTTGCTCCACTCCTCCATCACCGATGACGGATCATACAACGTAAACATGAATTTAAACATATGCATTACATAGATAAATCATAAAAGCAGTTGAGCATGTTATGAAGCACAACACAAGCATGAGTTTGTACATATTCAATTCCTAATCACACAACTATCCAAGGAAAACATACACATAGTTAAAAGAAGTTGAGAATCATATCTCAACACCCTTATACATTACAATTTACTAACTACTACTCATTCAGACATTTCAACAAACACTTTAAAAGACATACATCAACATACATGACATATGTTGATCACATAGGCATTAGGCCAAATCCTTTCACTAGGGAGTTACCCCAATCATAACACGCGTACACCCATGACGGATAGTCATGGGAAGTAGGAATCCAAGTTCCATATTCATTTGAACATTTTCACAAACACTTGGGCTACCCATTTCAACATATATAGCGTATAGTAGCCGTGGCGTGATTCAGGGCAAATCCTTTCGTCAAAGGGGTATCACCAATATAACAAACATATATCCATGACAATTAGTCATGGCGAGCACGAATGAGAATTCTATACTCATTCAGTCATTTTCACAAATACTTAGAATACACTATTACAACATACATGGTGTATGTTAGCAAAACATGTATTAGGGCTATCCTTTCGCCAAGCGAGTATTTTATCCATGTATAATATATTCATACAGCAAATAATCATGACAAATACATCTCCAAAATTTATACGTATACTGTACTTTCTAGAATACACAATTTCAACATACATAATGTATATAAGCAAAACATGTATTAGGGCGAGTCCTTTCGCCAAACAAGTAATTTATCCATATATAATATATTTATACAACAAATAATCATGTCAAACACATTTCCAAAATTTATACATATACCGTACTTTCTACAAATACCTAGAGTATGTAGAATTCCATATTTTTCATCTTTAATCGAAACGGAAAACAGACATCACTTTGTACATGTGCAATTGCATGCAGATCATGAATCTATCATTATCTGACATTGAAAGCGTTGAAAACCATAACCTATACACCTAAAGTCCGCACCTTTTGTCGTAGAATCGTAACGGAGTCGATAGGTTTGCTAAGCTTCCATATACGGCAGTTTGGCCACCTAGAGAACGAAGTAAGTTAGCTATTTTATAACCTACAACCGTCAACACTCCAAATCAGATTAGGGTTAAGGTTTCTTACCTAGAAACATCGCTGAAATCGCCGGGAAAGCGATAAGAATGAGGTGGTTAAGCACCCAAGGCAGCAAGGAAGAAAGGCAGGAATGATCTCCCACAACTCTCCCACTTTCTCTCTCTTTTCTCTCTTCTCTCTCTAGGGTTCCTCTCAAATTCGTATGGCTGCAATGAGAGAGGGTTTAAGGTCCTTATATAGTCTAAAAACTCACCGAAATAGACTCCAGGTCAAGGTACACTTAGGTTATAACCAAAGCGGACCATTTCCAGCTCAACGGAGGACTTCTGGCGGGCCTCCTTGAGCCAAAGGTCGGACTTAAGCTCACCAACACTGGATCTACGTACTATTAAGTTTTCGTTTCGGTCGGGATTCCAGATCACGCGTGGCGGACCAGTTTCAGTTCAACGGTCAGCGGATCTCGATCGGAGATTCTGAGTACATGTAAATGTGTATGAAATTTCTCCTGATCCGAGAGTGTAATTTGGTCTGATTCTGACGGTCTGGTTGCTTAAAACTGATCTGCATGCAACACGTGCCAGATTACTATTCAAGATATTTATTTTGTAAAGAAAACAAGTGTTTTCACACTCTCTCGCTCCGGACTCAAGCGAACAATCGTGGGACACTGTCTGGATTTGATTTCCGAGATGGTTGTCAAGCCCAGCAAGGCGGTCCTAATTCCTTAACTTCGTGTTAATCGGACTTCCGATGTGCAGTCCAGATCTGATACGGAGTTTCGAGATGCTCCCGAGAGCAGCCGGGTAATGAGATTGATCCTAGATTTTAGGGTAACCTAGCGTCAATGATTCTGTAAGTTTTGGGTCTTGCAGATCGTATTTAAAGTGGTTGGTGCTAATTTCACAGGTACTCTAGTTTAACACTGGCTAATTCTCGCCTAATTTCTAAAGGATTTAGTCCTGAGTAATTTTTGTCTGAGGTGGTACCTAGGCCTTTGTAGTCTGTATATAAAATTATCCAAGTTATACTACTTAGCTAGTTTAAGATAGTGTCTAGGATGAAAGTGCTTAGAAAATTTGAAAGAACAAGGTGGTGAAGGGTGGGATTTGTGAAGAAAATGGTTTGAAAAGGGATTTGAGGCTTTAATTGAGTGTTTGAGAAGTTAAACCTGTGTTAGGTTTGACCCATCGCCTAAGGACGTCTAATTCCAGGTTGGGAAAAATCTGGGCTCTTACACTATATAAGGACCTTAAACCCTCTCTCATTGCAGCCATACGAATTTGAGAGAAACCCTAGAGAGAGAAGAGAGAAAAGAGAGAGAAAGTGGGAGAGTTGTGGGAGATCCTTCCTGCCTTTCTTCCTTGCTGCCTTAGGTGCTTAACCACCTCATTCTTATCGCTTTTCCGGCGATTTCAGCGACGTTTCTAGGTAAGAAACCCTAACCCTAAGCTGATTTGGGGTTTTAAGAGTTGTAAGTTATGAAATAGCTAACCTATTTCATCATATAGGTTGCTGAATCGCCGTATACAACGGCTTAGCAAATCTATCAACTCTGTTACGATTCTACGACAAAAGGTGCGAACTTTGGATGTATAGGCTATGGTTTTCAACGCTTTCAATGTCAGATAATGATAGATTCATGATCTGCATGCAATTGCACATGTACAAAGTGCTGTCTGTTTTCCGTTTCGATTAAAGATGAAAAATATGGAATTCTACATACTCTAGGTATCTGTAGAAAGTACGGTATACGTATAAATTTTGGAAATGTGTTTGACATGATTATTTGTTGTATGAATATATTATATATGGATAAATTACTTGTTTGGCGAAAGGACTCGCCCTAATACATGTTTTGCTTATATACACTATGTATGTTGAAATTGTGTATTCTAGAAAGTATCGTATACGTATAAATCTTGGAGATGTATTTTCCATGATTATTTGCTGTATGAATATATTATACATGGATAAAATACTTGCTTGGTGAAAGGATAGCCCTAATACATGTTTTGCTAACATACACTATGTATATTGTAATAGTGTATTCTAAGTGTTTGTGAACATGACTGAATGAGTATAGAATTCTCATTCGTGCTCGCCATGACTAATTGTCATAGATTTATGATTGTTGTATTGGCGATACCCCTTTGACGAAAGGATTTGTCCTAAATCACGCCACGGCCAATATACACTATATATGCTAAAATGTGTGGCCCAAGTGTTTGTGGAAATGACTGAATGAATATGGAACTTGGATTCCTGCTTGCCATGACTATTCGTCGTGGGTGTATGCATGTTATGATTGGGGTAACTCCCTAGTGAAAGGATTTGGCCTTATACCTATGTGATCAACATATGTCATGTATGTTGGTGTATGTAGTCTAAGTGTTTGTTAAAAAGTTTGAATGAGTCATAGCTAGTAAATTGTAATGTACATGGGTGTTGAGATATGATTCTCAACTCTTTTAACTATGTGTATGATTTCCTTGGATAATTGTGTGATTAGGAATTGAATATGTACAAACTCATGCTTGTGTTGTGCTTCACAACATGCTCAACTGCTTTTATGATTTTATCTATGTAATGCATATGTTTAAATTCATATTTACGTTGTATGATCCATCATGGGTGATGGGGGAGTGGTGTAACGATTCCGAGCAACAGCCCTGGCAGCCCTAAACAGATAATATCAGACTTTGATTGTATGGTTTGAACCTTGATCTATTACTGCTTTAACTATCTGAAATTGATTGTGTTTGGGGCTATGATTATAGTCCAGGCAATCGGTAATGGGATTGAATTCGCAGCTGTGATTCATTCGCCACATGAGATGTGTTCGACGAACCCGAGTCGTACTTTGGTTGGCGATAGTGGTTGGCCATACGAAGTGCTTATGTGCTTCATGTCGTTCAACTTGTTGTGCGCTCGAGCTAGCCGAGCTCGTCAAGTAACCCGATCTGTCTTATGTATGTTCACCATGTTTGGACGTCACTGCTTGAACGTAGGGTACCAAACTTACCAGTGAAATCCCTTTTAACCATGGTTCCTCGATCCGCTAAGACTCATGAGCCTGACATGGTGGTATGGGACACCGTGGTCGAGCTGTCGGCCTACGCTGGGGTCATGTGCCTCCCCGTAGTGACCAGTGAGCAACCCGACTCGTGAGCCAATTATGGTCGTATGGGACACTATATTCATGTTGTCGGCCTACATTGATAAGGTGATGGGGGAGTGGTGCAACGAATGCGAGCAACAGCCCTGGCAGCCCTTTCTAGTGACCTCGAGCATACTCTGAATTACGGTGAGGCGACAAGTTTTGCCGCAGTGTATAGAGTATGAAACTAGGCCTGTTTCTGTATAGTGATGAATCGTTAAAGAGGTGATGGGGGAGTGGTGTAACTTTTGTACGTAACAGCCCTGGCAGCCTTTGCAGTGACCTAGAAAACACACCATCGTTTGAGATTAACTAGGACTGACGACCCTAGAATGGATCATGTTTGGGAATGATATAAGGGAGGTACCTTAGTTTCCCAATATTGTTGTTTGAAATGGACTAATAATTACTCGAAAATCATGCTCATCATCACACTGCATGTGCCTGGTAGATGTGGAGCACTGAGGGATGAACGCATTCGCGAACGTAAGATGGTGTCGCATGAGGGTGGTTTGGCAAGGGCATACATCATGTCATTTCATACTTGCATTAAATAAGAGTAGTTAGAATTGTTTGATTGTACTGCTTTATCATTACTGCTTGACTGAATTAATAACATGTTAACCTATGCTTTATTGTTCCACTGAGTTGATCACTCACTCCCACGTTACGGGACGGTGTTGTACACACCAACTAGATTTGTTGAGTTTCAGGTGATGGCGATGCTTATGACGCAGAGCCTGACTACTATGATGTGGAGGAGTTCTCCTACTTGTAGCTCTCTGACAGGTTTATGTAGACCTGTTATTGTATTAACGGAGCTATGGTACTTGGGATAGAAGACATTACACTTACACATTTGGTATATTTTAGAAATGTACTTGAAATTTATTAACCTGATAATGTTATCACACTCTGGAGACTCACCACAGTTTTTATATATTTTATATATCTATCACAGTCTTCCACTTGCAATATAATTGTCTCTGGAGTATGATATGCTGTTTTGGCTTAATCTCACTCATGTTCAATACACTAATGCAGACAACATTTAATCATCATTATCTATGTTGTATAAGTGATGTTCTAGAACTCGGGTGTTGAGTTATGCTCAACCCTCGATTTTTCGGGATGTTACATGCTCTCTCATCTTCATCAACCATTCATCTTCTCTCTGAGCCACAATGATTCGGTCGTCAATAAGTGGCTGCAAATGGATGTGTGCGACGCTCTCGAACGTCTCCTCCACCGTAAGCTTCTGTTCGAAGTCCCGCGCAAATTCTACCATGTTCCATTCTTCAATCATTAGCGGAGCAGCAAATTCTATTATCTTCTTATGGCTCAATGCGTCTGCCACAAGGTTAGCCTTACCAAGATGGTAGGAAACCTCAAACTTGAAGTCTTTCAACGTTTCCATCTATCATCGCTGCGTCATATTCAAGTCTCTCTGTGTGAATATGTACCTGAGGCTCTTGTGGTTGTAAAAGAGCTTGAACTCCTCTCCGTAGAGGTAATGTCTCCAGAGCTTTAATGCAAAAATAATTGCTGCTAATTTTGGGTCGTGCGTAGGGTAGTTTTCTTCATGTTTCCTCAACTGTCACGAGGCATAGGCAATCACCCTGTCCTTCTGCATAAGATCACAACCCAGACCAACACGGGATGCGTCGGTGTATATCATATATCTGACCCCTTGCTCTGACAATACTAGCACAGGGGCGGACATCAGCTTGTTCTTTAATTCTTGAAAGGCTGCTTCTGCCTTCTCGTTCCAGGCAAACTTAAGATCCTTTCGAGTAAGCTGAGACAACGGTCTGATTATCTTGAAAAAGTTTTTGATTAATCGGTGGTAGTAGCCAGCAAGTCCCAAAAAACTCCTCACTTTAGTAACCGAACCGGGCTGATCTTAGTCCTGAACTACGGTCACCTTAGCAAGGTCCATAGCTATTCCCTCCTTGGACACCACGTGTCGCAGGAACTTGATTTCTTCTTTCCAAAAATCGCACTTCTTGTACTGAGCAAATAACTGGTTCTTTCTGAGAGTATCAAAGACCGCTCGTGGGTGTTCTTCATGATCTTCTCGACTCTTGGAGTATATCGGGATGTCATCTATAATTACGATGACGAATCAATACAGATACGACCGAAACACCCGGTTTATAAGGTTCATGAACACGGCCGGTGCATTCGTGAGTCCAAATGACATCACAAGGAACTCATAGTGCCCAAAACTGGTTCTGAATGCTGTTTTTTACATGTCCTCATCCTGACGTGATACCCTGACTGTAAGTCGATCTTTGAAAAATATTGTGCACCTTTCAACTGGTCAAACAAATCATCTAGCCTCGGCAAAGGATACTTGTTCTTCACTATCACTTGGTTTAACCTGCGATAATCAATACACAATCGCAGCGATCCGTCCTTCTTCTTTACAAACAACACGGGTGCTCCCCAAGGAGATACACTTGGTCGTATGAAGCCTGCATCCAACAGATCATCGATCTGTCTTCTCAGTTCCTCCATCTCACATGGAGGCATGTGATACGTCGATAGAGATATAGGTGTCGCACCAGGCACCAAGTCAATGGTAAAATCAATCTCGCACTGAGGAGGTAGTCCAGGTATCTTTCTAAACACGTCCGTGAAATCTTGAACTACTGGTGTGTTCTCAAGTGTCGGGCCATCAACATTCTCCAATAAGGAAGCGTAACAACTAACGCGATAGTACCAACTGACCTGAACTGGGAAAGTAAAGGTCGTGACCTCAGGTCTGTGGGCTGTCACCACTCTGGTATCGCAATTGATCTTTGCCTTCATCTCGGTGAGCCAGTCCATACCGAGGATGACATCGTAATGACACAGCGGGGTGACAATCAGGTCAACGAGTATTATTCTGCTTCCTAAGTTTATCAAGCAACCCTTACAAATCTTGGTAGTGTTTGAGAAGGTCCCTGTGGCTGTAAGGAGTCTCATCCCAACCATAGGAGTAGTTTCTAATACTAGTCGCTTGACTGCTGCACATGATACTATTGAAATAGTGGACCCGGTGTCCACCAATAGGAAGACTGGTGTACCTTGGATATGTGTTGTGACCTCGAAAGCCAATGGTGCTACGGTTGCTGTCTCGGATGTCTCAGCTGCAAGTGAGTGCACACGAGCCTATTGAGGACGATTCGGTTGGGCTGCCATAGGTCGTTGAGGTGGCCTATTACGAGGTAAATTTGGCCTATAGAAAGGCTGTGTCGGCAGTGCTGATCGTAGAGGTGGAGCTGAGATAGCTTGTGGCATCTGACGGTTGATTTTCTGAGGAGGCGTGAAGCCGTTGTCCCTCATCTTGGTGAAGCAATAAGTGTTCGTATGGCCCAACCTTTTACAGTAGGTGCACCACAAATCTAATCGCCTAGGCTGTGTCGGTGGAGCCGTAAGCCTGAGAGGCGAATCTGCACGTGGCCTCTTGCCGAGGAACGGTCTATTCGGCAAATCAAGTCGAGGCCTCGGACCACGGGCACACGTGTACGAGACAGTCTATCCCCATCCTGCTCAGCTTGCAGGGACATGTTTACTAGCTCAGCATAGTTGGAAATGTTAGCGCAACACATCTTCATACGGATATCGAGCCGCAGGCCATCTGAGAAATGCCGCATTTTCATCGGCTCATTTGCTAGGATCAAAGGAGCATATCTGGCTAGCTCCGTAAATTTGTTCTCATATTCCGACACAGTCATCCCTCCCTGTCGGAGGCAAAGAAACTCTCTCTCCTTTTCATTTGGTAAGTGAGGGGGAAATACTTCCCATGGAAGTGGGTCTCAAAAGCTTCCCACGTCCATATGTACCCAGCAGCAACTGTCCGTAAGATGTTGTCCCACCATAAACTAGCCTCCTTCTTGAACATGTATGTAACCAACTCAACCTACTCTGCTTAGTGCAGTGCAATGGCTTTATCATCTTAGAGATGCGATCTAGCCAGTACTCGGCCTCCTCGGGTCTGTGAGTACTCGTAAAAGTGGGAGGTCGAAAACGCTAGAAGCGATCAAATAAACCGTCGGCATTCATGTTTTCAGCCGAGTGCACGGGTGGTGCAGGCAGGACTACGTTCATGTATTGGGCAAGAGCCCCTGCGATCGTGGTCCAAATTTGCTGCTGCTACCGCATAAGGAGCATCATCTACTCCAACCTATCAGCAAGAGGAGCCTGATGCATGTGTGGCGTTAACGAGGACGCATGGTTCTGTTCTGGAACTAGTGGCATAGTAGGTATTGGCCCATTGGTGGGGCTAGTGGCCGGCTGTGAATCCAGCATTATCTCAAAGTCCGGGCCTGAGCTAGGGTCCGTATGGCTATCGCTTAGGGGAGGTGCCCCATCAAACGATCTGCCAAGTGCGAGACATGCAGTGCTCCAAGTGTTCTTAGGGGGCATTCCCTATATACAACATAGGGTCCAACACGTGTAAGATTTTGAATAACAATACTCAATTTCTCAAGCATTCTACACATTCTATAACTAAAGGAGCTTCATGCATTTTAGTTAACCAAAATTATCACAATACATGAGATGTAGTCTTACATGAATCATGACAGAAGATGCATGCGAGCTAATCTAACAAAGCTTTAAACACTAAAACACACCAACAACTTTAACATACTACTAAGCCTACAAGGCTATCACATAGAAAGCAAGAAAACAAAGAAAACCCAAAGACGTTTACAACATAAGACTAGTCGTTTGACTCGGGTGATGGTGGAGGAGCACCCTTGTCCTGCATACAGCACAGGAGGGCCTTCAGAGTGCGGGACATCTTCTTAAACCTCTGCTTCATATAAGCCTGACTCTCTTCGAGCTTTTGCTTCAGTTCGGCCTGGGTCACCTTCACCTCTTGTCGCAGGGCGGCCTGACTTTCTTCAATCTGAGCCAGGGGGGCTTCCAGGGTGGCCTAATCATGGCAGTGCCCAGGTGTAGCAGTAGGAGGTCCCTCATCAGAATCTTGGGCCTCCTCTTCTTCTTCCTCACTTCCTCCTTCCTCACTTCCTTCTTCTATCTCATTTTCTTCCTCTTCTTCATTGCTTTCTTCCTCTATTTCATTCCTTTCTTCCTCTTCACTTTCTGTCTCACCCCCATACTCATCGAGTTGGGCTTGATGTTGTCGAGGGCCAATTCCCATGTTGTTGAGTGTAGTGTTATTAATGAAGTGGATCGGCGCAAGCTCATCCATGTTAAGTTTGTAGCCGAACTCTCGAGAAATCTTGCATATAAGTCGGCCAAATGGAAGTGAGACATCTCTCTTAACAGAGCGTATGGTCTGGATTATCTGTAGTAGGACGAATGTAGGCAGACACAGCTTGTCTCCTTGCTCAGCTCTGTACAGAAAGTCCACCATCAAACGTGTGCATTCGATACGGTTGCCCCACCTAGGATACACATTGTACGTGAATATGTGGTGGAGCAGGCAGAAATCGTTTGTCAACTTGGTCGATGGGAGGCAATTGCCTCGCTTCCAGTGGACCAGTCGGCTACAAAGAAACCGCGTGCGACGATCTCTTTCTCGCATACTCTTGAGATGAGATTCATTCGCATACACTTCACCACGTGCAATTTCTATAATTCGGGCCATCACATCCACATTGACTATTGCTTTCCGCCTTCCTACAGAAATAGTGAACTATAGAGGCTCTAGTAGTGGAACCCGTATGTAGGCATAGAAGGCTCGGACCGTGTTCTCGCACGCATGAGACTTGCCTTCAAATATGGGACCCCACCCGGAATCCAATAAGAGGTTCATTACTGGATATAGCCCAAATAGCCTCTCGTCCACATGCGCTTCAAACACAACTCTATGGCCTGGAAACTTACCATATCCGATGCCCGCCGGTAGAACTCTTTCGAGTGGAATCTGGGGATCGAGATCCCGCTTCATCTTTTACTCTCGTGCGGTGCTTGTGCTTGCTTCGGCGCCCGCTTTCTTCCTTGGTCGGGTTGGGCGGCTAGGCCCGACTTCATCCGTGGATGCCCTCCTCTTTCCCATGAGAGAAAGGAGTGTAGAGAGCGAGAATATGGCGGCCACTATCTCAAAGAGGGCCATAGGGTTGGAAAAGCTTGCAAGGTGACATAGGTTGGTAGGTTTTGGAGTTTATGAGACACAAGGAGGGATTTGTGTGCTCCAATGAGAAGAAATAGGGAGATAGAAAGTGGTAGGAGATGGGTTTTTGAGGGAAATAGTGGTGGGTGTATGTGTATTGAAGAAGATGAAGAAGATGGAGTATAGAATGAAGATTTGAGGGGGAAATTGAGGTTTTTGAGGGGTTTTAAGAGCTAGGAGGGGTGAAATGGAGTGGAAATGAGGCAAAGGGGGCAAAATAGAGGGCCCCACATGGATTTACATGGCCCCACACATGTGGGAAGGGTGGTGGGCCACCTGACCCGCGAGCCCGCCGAGGTTCGTTGGAGTGGACCGCGGTGCACCGCCCTGGGGCGGTGGCCATCCCCCTCCCGGGGTGCCGAAAATGTGCGGGGAACCCCCTAGGTCCCACCGATTTGTGTAGTTTAGGCCCCTCGTCCATTTGAGGTGCTTTCGAGTCCCAACTAGTGCGTATTCACGCTTTCCGGATCATTTGAGTGTGGAATTCGCTAAATTATCATCCAAACCCGTTGATCGACAGTCTAGAAAGGAATCGGGATCTTTTCACATGATCACAGATACATACAGGTCACATTTCGAGAGTCAGTTTCACCCGTCAAACTTGGAATCCTATGATCATTTCTATGTTTTATCGGCCCCACCTAAGTCAAAGTACGTCAGTGTGTGTCGTGTTACCATAACGTAGGTCCAGTTTAATCTAAATCATGCTTTGATACCAACTTGTAACGCCCCGAAAATTGGGGGTTGAGCAAAAGCTCAACTCCCGAGTTCCAACGCATCACTTATGCAACATAGATAATGATGTTTAAATGTTGTCCATATTAGTGCATTAAACATGAGTGGAATTATACTAAACAGCATATCATACTCCAGAGATAATTAAGTTAAGCAGGCGGAAGACTGAGATAGGTATATAATGTATATAAGTGTTTCTCAATCCCCAAAGTATGAGTATGTTACCAGGCTGAATATATACATGTGTTGATCCAAAATTTACAAAATACAAAAATGTAAATGTCCAACTAGTCCTTATAGTCCGTGTAATCCCATTAATCAGTACATGGCCTACATAGACCCGCCTGATAGCTGAACGTAGGAGAATTCTTCCTCCTCGTCTATGAAATCCCAATCAGCAGCGTAGACATCATTGCCACCTGCGTCTACAACAGAGTCTGGTTGGTGTTTTAAAATATCGTCCAAGAGTGGGAGTGAGTGATTAACTCAGTGGGGTTATAAGGCAAAGGTTAACATGTTATCAATTCAGTCAAGCAGTAATGATAAAGTAGTAAAACAATCATGTCCTAAGTACTCTTGTTAATGCAGAAATGGTATGCTATAATGATGCATGCCCTCTCCTCCACTTCCTCAGCGACTTCATCTCATGGTCGAGCATAGCAAATGATGTTTGATTTAAACCAACATGATTTAAATAATTTTTAAACTCGCAAGTATACGAATCAGATGTAGATATGGTACGTATTACGAGATCGTTCCCACGAAGACTGGTCGTCACAATCCAAATCTATGATTCTCCTTAACTAATCCAACAAATAATAGAGCGAATTACTAACACAAATTTATGGAAAATAACTATTGAGAATAGGGAAGAAAATTCAATCAGAGAAAGAGCACTAGGACTTTCGAATCCACCCTTAATTATCCTAACCCTTATTTTGACTGTTGATTCACCTTAATCTAGATTGATACCACTTATATAGAGAAAGCACAATCTGTGTCCTTAATCGGGCATACAGAATGTCTAATTCCTTTAAGCAATGCCATGAATAACATATCCCATGTCCTTGGTCGGGCACATGGGATGTGCAGTTCATTAAAGCACCCTGTTTATTCCTCTATAGGAACCTGTTCATGATCAGACACAAGAACCTAGAATAAGCATCCAGACAACATCCATATATAGACTCTGGTCGAGTTCATAGATGGAGAAGTATAGAATTTAAACCAATCAAGCACGTTAGAGAAACAAACAAACCAATCTAATTAAAGTAAATTCAACATATAACCATGGATATTCAAGTTAGGGGTTTCATCTCAACCCTAGCTGAGAGATTAGCAAGCCATGAATTCAAATAACAAGAAGATTAAATGAAATATAACCGAAAACATCCTTCTCTCTCTATTTCTTCTCTTTCTTCTCTTTCTCTCTCTCTTGCTCCGGATCTGGAATCCCCCGTTTCTGAATACCTTTCCACGTCCAAAAACTCCTCTTTTATAGCTACTGAAGGGCTGGAGTCGGTGGCAGAGTCGTAGCAGGACATGGAGTGCAATTTTTCGCAGCCATGATCGGTGGGCCCCACAGAAGTATTTTTGGAAAATCCACCCCATCCATTGGATTCAGAACGAAATTTCAGTCAAGAATGGGTGGTTTTGAATGTCCATTGACGCGGCCCAGAGAAGAAATCACAAAAAGATCAGATTTGAATGTTGCAGGGCAGTCCGTTTTTGGCCTCTGTACCGCACACGTGTGCATGCATAGACACAAAATATCAACATGGTTTTATAGTACTCGAGCCACTCTACAAGATGAACGACTTGGATGAGCCGTACGAATGCCGTATGGGGCCCACAGTCAGCCGCAAAATGGACCAGCGGCGTCCGTTACGCGGCAGCGGAAACGGGGACGCGGATCTCTTCCGCTGTCCGTTCTGGTGGGGCCCACTCCATCGTTGCTTCAATAAATCCACTCCATCTATTGGACAGAGGACGAAATTCGAGGTAGGAATGCTTATTTTTTCCTTCTTTTGATGGGGCCCACACGTTATCTCTCTCTACCGTCCGTCCGATGTTTGAACGGCTAGGATCCCGTTCTCTTGATCTCTTCAAATTCCGTCACCTAGGGCTTCATAAAATAGGCCGTAGGAATCTAAGGGACGGTCCAGATTTCTTATATGGACAATATGTGGGGCCCACAACTGAGGACCGACGAGCTACAGCGTTAACGCTGTTGAAACGGAAGTTTCTGTTTTTTAGAGAGATGTAGTCAGTCAAACCGACTTTGACCGCCTAGTAATATCCAGTGCACATCCAATGCACTTGTGCAATTTGCGCTCTCAACTCCGGTAGAATCCATGATGATGGATATGAGAGATCCATTCCGTCCATTCCTTCTCTCATATCTTTTAAACAGTTGGGACTAAAATTGAGCCATATCCAGATTGCAGGTGGGCCCAGAATCAACGGTTTATGGGCTGATTTGTCAGTTGGGGCACTTTCATAGTGATCCGAGGGCTGAAATTTGAAATGTACGGTTAATTTATGTCCCTAATCCCATGTATAAAGTTTTGAGCCAATCAGATAGAGGGAACCATGTGATCTTGCATTTTTCACCAGTTTCAAGCCTTTTCAACGTGAACGGCTTGATTTTCTCGGATCCCTGGCGTGTAATTTCTTCAATATTGATCCTCTGGAGTCCGTCCCTTGCTCTGGTAACTTCGGCATGTCAAATTTATACTTTTAATACTCTTTTTCAATCAACGCTCCTTATTACATCCTGCAACAAAAACACAATTAAAATATGATGTTAGGCATTATCATGTACGTAAAATAGGGCAATAATCGGGGTCCGATATGCAATATTTGACCCTTATCACAACCCCCAACCAGCATTTTGCTAGTCCCGAGCAAAACATGCGAAAAGTAATTTCAGAAATAAAAGATAATTCCTGTAAACTCGAGTGACTTGTGAACAGATAGTTGAGATGTGAAAATTCTAAGATTCATGAATGGTAAGTAGAATTTTCTCCTGAAATCAAGCTTACAGTAAACTTCATAATCAAGTTCAAAATATTAATCCATTAATTAGAACAATTTTAAACATTGAGTTCCATGAGTGTATAGTATAATCTCGGCTCACAAACATTAAGAGATCTGATTGTCAATTTCATGATATCATTGGAATTCGTGAAAACCAAACCTGAAACCAACACTAGCATTTTAGATCATCTTTTCGTTCTATCAGCCTTTGATTTCCTTTATAAACAGTGGTGCCAAGGAAGGGAATCAAATCTGCACCTATAGGGAGCAAACCTATGGTGAAAACTTGTCGCCTAAATCTTTTCTCATGTCAACTATGGGGAATCGAATCTTCATCTATAGGGAGCAAACCTATGATGACGATTATGCGACTTATTCTTTCAATTCTTCTTTATAAACTGATGCTAAAAATTTTGTTTTTCAGGCTGGTTCCTTTCATGCTTAGTGATTACCAAGTTACCATTTAATATCGAACTGAAAACTTAATGTGTTAGTGAGATCTGATATGTGCAATCCTGGCTCAATCAATGTTTACAACTTCTAATCATAGATTAACAATTCAAACTTAAATGTGAAATCTGCCAGACAACTGAATCCAAGAGTCATAAATTACTCACATTCTGCATCTTGTAATTTCAAAATCACAACTATCCTTCAAAATCACTTTGAATTCCACAGAAATTCCAGAAAAATTTTAAAATTTTCACAAATTTTTCTCAAGACCAAGAAAATACTGATTAGGTAACCTAATCTCCCACCCCCAAACTAAAATCTACATTGTCCTCAATGTAAAAGAAATAAGCATGCAATGCAGATGAGACAACGAACAGAAAAGAGTGATGGAAAGATGGTACCTGGACGAAGAATCAAGAGGCTTTCCCAAAATTATCAATGTAAGAGCGAGTTAGCACAAGAGAGAAATTAACAGAAGTAAAAATAACAAAAAGAAAAATAAAGGAAGATCCTACCTATACCACTTTCGCAGGTGCTCTCGATTGCATTTAGCGTATGCAACAAGCCTTTAAACCCCTAGGTTACCCCTAGCGGACGAGTTGTAGTCTCGTGAGGGTTTGCAGTAATGTTACCCACAAACATTGAAGTAACTAACTAAGAAAAAACAATACCATAAAACAAAAGGCTGGGTTGCCTCCCAGGAGCGCTAAGTTTAACGTCTTCAGTCAGACAAGAACGGACCATGAATGAACTAATCTTTATAATCAGGGTCCGCCAAAGAAATTACCTCAACACCTTAATTAACCAATCCCAGACAAGTGATGTGAGTTCCCATGAGCTGTGCTATCTGCAATGAGGTAATTGACACTGTCGTCAAATAATTTAAGGACTTCTGCTCGAACGACTTCTTCCATGTTAGGATCACACTTCCTTTGCATTTCACGTGACCTTCCCGCAGCATGATCCATACATTCAGTGGGGGATACTCCCCGTATTTCTGCTATCTTCCGTTCAATTGCTGCCTTATATGCTCTAAGAACATTAAATAGCCTATTCGCCTTTGCCTTCTCAGAGTTAGAAACTGTGCTGTCAGAAATAGTCTCAGAGGGATGAAGAGGTTCCACTTTTGCTCTCCATTTTTCAGTCTCCAATATAGGAGTAGAGTCGAGCAGTGCATTGACTTCGTGGATAGGACTATCTATGTCAAAATCCGTGCCATATTGTGCTATGCAGGTCTCAAGTGGATCTTCAAAAGATCTACGGAAGGAGTCCTGCACTAGACTCTCGATCATGTCTACTTCAAATATGTCGTCCAAATTTGCGGATTGTTGTCCTGCATTAAAGACATTGAGTTTAATATTCATGTTACCAAAGGAAAACTTCATAACTCTATTCCGGCAATTTATAATAGCATTAGATGTGGCCAAAAATGGACGACCCAAGATGACTGGGATCTGACTAGTCGGATTCCGGACAGGCTGAGTATCTATAACTATGAAATCCACTGGAAAATAAAATTTATCAACCTGGATTAACACATCTTCAATAACACCCCGGGGCACCTTGACAGATCTATCAGCTAGTTGTAATGTTATTTTAGTCGGTTTCAACTCACCAAGTCCTAGCTGCTCATAAACCGAATATGGTAACAAATTGACGCTCGCCCCTAAATCAAGCAATGCCTTCCCGATCTTATGATCTCCTATGCCGCAAGAAATGGTGGGAGCTCCTAGATCCCTAAATTTAGGAGGGGTGTTATGTTGAATCATGGAGCTGAGCTGCTCTGCAAGGAAGACTTTCTTATGAACATTCTGCTTACGCTTTTGAGTGCATAAATCTTTAAGAAACTTAGCATAAGCAGGGACTTGCTTGATAGCATCAAGCAACGGGATGTTGACTTGTACTTTTTTAAACACATCCAAGATTTTATCAAAGTTGTTTCTTTTCTTTATTGGTGCCAGACGTTGAGGAAAGGGTGCTTTGGGCACGTAGGGTGGCACATTAGTGTCTCTTGGAGAGTCAGAGAACTTTTGAACTTTGGATGCATTGGTGTGACTCTCTGCTTCATCTTGATCTTCTGTTTTAGAATTTGATTCATCCCTAGGCATCTCTATTCTGTTGTCAATCTGTTTGCCTGACCTAAAGGTAGTGATCGATTTGGCATGCTCATGATATTGCCCTTGGTTGGAATTAGAGCCAATCTCATACTGTCCCTTTGGATTAGCCTCAGGTTGGCTAGGGAACTTGCCCTTCTCTCTCTCACTCAATGTGGCAGCTAGTTGACCCATTTGTACTTCCAGCTTGGCAATGGATTGCGCATTTGCATGTAAGCTTTGCTGGTTGGCTAGTAAGGTTTGTTGGGTGTCTTTTTGGAATTGGAGAGAACTCTGCATAAAAAGATGGAGTGTATCCTCAAGAGATGGTTTCCTTGATTGTGCAGGCAGTTGTTGATATTGCGGAAACTTCTGAGGTTGCATAGGAGGATTTCCAGATGGTCCTCCTTGTTGTGGTCCCTTTGCCCAAGAAAATTTGGATGTCTAGCCCACCCTGGGTTCTATGTGTTCGAGTAAGGATCATTCCCAGGTTTTTGAAAAGTATTCATAGCATGTACTTGTTCAGAGAGAAGTTCTGGGGATGCTGCACCAGATGGACAAGACTGCATAGGATGGGCAGGACTAGAGCATATGGCTCAAGCCTCGGCTTGAGTTGTTTGTGGAGGTCCATTATGCAACATCAGAGCATCAACCTTCTTTGTCAGGCCATCAATCTTGGCATGGAGATCTGGCATGACTCCTATCTCATATATACCACCTCTCTTTTGTGGTTGGGAACTTCTGTCATCTCTATTTGAATAGTCCCATTGCTGGGAATTTTCACACAAGGTTTCAAAGAAGTTCCATGCTTCAACATCACTTTGGTCATGAATGACCCTCCACTGGTGGCATCAACCATGCGATGGTTCTGGGGTGTCAGACCGTCATAGAAGTATTGAACTTGTTGCCACTTTTCAAAACCATGGTGTGGACATTTAAGAAGTAAGTCCTTCCATCTTTCCCAACATTCATGAAAGTGCTCTCCCTCTTTTTGTGTGAAATTGGTAATTTCCCTACGGAGAGCATTAGTTTTGTGAACAGGGAAGAACTTGTTTAAGAACTTCCTAGACAATTGGTCCCATGTAGTGATAGACCCAACTTCTAGAGAATTCAACCATGCTTTCACCTTATCCTTCAAAGAAAAAGGAAAAAGGCGCAAACGGATTGAATCGTCTGAAAGTTTTGAAATTTAAAGGTAGAGCAAATGTCTAGGAATTCTTTCACACGATGATATGGGTCCTCCTTGTCTAAACCATAAAAGGAAGGCAACAACTGTATGACCCCAGTCTTGAGTTCAAAGTGTGCTGCCGTGGTGGTAGGCAACACTATGTATGAAGGCGCATTGAATTGGACAGGAGCTGAATAATCTCTAAGAGCTTTAGTTCCATTCTCTTCTGCCATTTCAAATAGGATGTTTCTAAATCTTCTACGAAAAGTTCTTTCTATTTCAGGATCAAAAGGTGTTAGTTCTATATTTAGAGATCTACGTCCTAGCATAAACTATGTTATTGCAATGTAAGAAAGAAAACTAAACTAAGAAGCAACCTAAGAGAAATAAAACTAGAACTATGAGATTCTAAAACAAGTTAAAACTATGTAAGTAAGAATGGGAAGAAAGAACCCGGAAAAGGAGATGATTGATGTCAGAAGATTTAAGAAGCTCCTCCTTCACTTAGTAGCTTTCTTCCTCAATTCCAATTTGGAGATCTATGTTAGAATCCTGCAAAAGAAAACAAAACAAGTTAGTTTCTAAAACAGAAAATCTAAAATTAGAAATTTTCTAAAGAACAAAAAAGAAGAGTAAGTTTCTAAAAAGGAAAGAAATCCTAGAATTAGAAAGTTACTAAAAATAAAAAGCTAAGTAAGTTTCTAAAAAGGAAAAAGAAATTTCTAAAACAAGAAAATAGAAAATTACTTAAAAGAAGAATCCAAATTTAAAAATAGAAAATTCAAAAATTCAAAAAAAAAAAAGAAATTCTAGAATTAGAAAATTTCTAAAAAGTAAAAACCTAATTCTAAAAATAAAAATTAGAAAAAAGTAAAGAATTTAGAAAGGGATTACCAAATTAGAAGTTTATTTCAGGACCCTACAAAACAGGAAATAGGTTAATTTCTAAAATAAAGAAAGGAACTCTAAGTTAGTAAAATTCTAAGCTATGAATTATGATAAGAGAGAATCCTAAATTCAATTTGGAACGAAACAGTCCCCGGCAACGGCGCCAAAAACTTGATGTTTGATTTAAACCAACATGATTTAAATGATTTTTAAACTCGCAAGTATACGAATCAGATGTAGATATGGTACGTATTCAAGTTAGGGGTTTCATCTCAGCCCTAGCTGAGAGATTAGCAAGCCATGAATTCAAATAACAAGAAGATTAAATGAAATATAACCGAAAACATCCTTCTCTCTCTCTTCTCTTTCTTCTCTTTCTCTCTCTCTTGCTCCGGATCTGGAATCCCCCGTTTCTGAATGCCTTTCCACGTCCAAAAACTCCTCTTTTATAGCTGCTGAAGGGCTGGAGTCGGTGGCAGAGTCGTAGCAGGACATGGAGTGCAATTTTTCGCAGCCATGATCGGTGGGCCCCACAGAAGTATTTTCTGAAAAATCCACCCCATCCATTGGATTCAGAACGAAATTTCAGTCAAGAATGGGTGGTTTTGAATGTCCATTTACGCGGCCCAGAGAAGAAATCACAAAAAGATCAGATTTGAATGTTGCAGGGCAGTCCGTTTTTGGCCTCTGTACCGCACACGTGTGCACGCATAGACACAAAATATCAACATGGTTTTGTAGTGCTCGAGCCACTCTACAAGATGAACGACTTGGATGAGCCGTACGAATGCCGTATGGGGCCCACAGTCAGCCGCAAAACGGACCAGCGACGTCCGTTACGCGGCAGCGGAAACGGGGACGCGGATCTCTTCCGCTGTCCGTTCTGGTGGGGCCCACTCCATCGTTGCTTCAATAAATCCACTCCGTCTATTGGACAGAGGACGAAATTCCAGGTGGGAATGCTTATTTTTTCCTTCTTTTGATGGGGCCCACACGTTATCTCTCTCTACCGTCCGTCCGATGTTTGAACGGCTAGGATCCCGTTCTCTTGATCTCTTCAAATTCCGTCACCTAGGGCTTCATAAAATAGGCCGTAGGAATCTAAGGGACGGTCCAGATTTCTTATATGGACAATATGTGGGGCCCACAACTGAGGACCGACGAGCTACAGCGTTAACGCTGTTGAAACGGAAGTTTCCGTTTTTTAGAGAGATGTAGTCGGTCAAACCGACTTTGACCGCCTAGTAATATCCAGTGCACATCCAATGCACTTGTGCAATTTGCGCTCTCAACTCCGGTAGAATCCATGATGATGGATATGAGAGATCCATTCCGTCCATTCCTTCTCTCATATCTTTTAAACAGTTGGGACTAAAATTGAGCCATATCCAGATTGCAGGTGGGCCCAGAATCAACGATTTATGGGCTGATTTGTCAGTTGGGGCACTTTCATAGTGATCCGAGGGCCGAAATTTGAAATGTACGGTTAATTTATGTCCCTAATCCCATGTATAAAGTTTTAAGCCAATCAGATAGAGGGAACCATGTGATCTTACATTTTTCACCAGTTTCAAGCCTTTTCAACGTGAACGGCTTGATTTTCTTGGATCCCTGGCGTGTAATTTCTTCAATATTGATCCTCTGGAGTCCGTCCCTTGCTCTGGTAACTTCGGCACGTCAAATTTATACTTTTAATACTCTTTTTCAATCAACGCTCCTTATTACATCCTGCAACAAAAACACAATTAAAATATGATGTTAGGCATTATCATGTACGTAAAATAGGGCAATAATCGGGGTTCGATATGCAATATTTGACCCTTATCAGCAAACTCCCTAAACGTGTGCCTTCCTCACCAAAGCACATGCAATGCGGTGCATGGTCGTGTTAGCCAAGTTCTTAATAAGGCTTATTCATACAGCAGATTCGGGAAGCTAAGGTACCTCCCTTTATATCATTTACCCAAATGATGATCCATCTAGGGTCGTCAATCCTAGTTAATCACATATGATAGGTAAGTTATAGGGCAACATTACCCCTAATTTAAAAGCAGCAGATAGGCAAGTTCAAGTCGCTACGGGAGGCTCGTCACCTCAACATAGGCCTAGTTTATACTCGAGGTCACAACGGAAAGACTCGTCACCTTAGCGTATGATGATAGGTCGAAAACATTGTCACATACCACCGTATTCAGTTCACGAGTTTGGGTTGCTCACCGGTGACTACGGGAAGTCTCGTCACCCCAGTGTAGGCCGACAGCTCGACCACGGTGTCCCATACCACCATACCTAACTCATGAGTCTTAGCAGATCTTGGTACCATAGTTGAAACTAGTTTGCACCGGTAAGTGGTACCTTCGATTCAAGCAGTAGCATCCATACATGGAAACACACAATAAGTCAATCGGGTTATTTGACAAGTTCGATTTGTATGAGCACACGCTGAATTAATTGACATGGAGTGCATAAGTACTCCGTGTGGCCTAACCACTGTTGAAAATCAGCGTACGACTCGGATTCATCAAACGTGTCTAATGTGGTGAAACGAATTCGGCCACTAAATCGGGAATCGTTACCGATCGCCTGGACTATGTAGTAGTCCCAAACATACTCAAACGCAACATGTAGATACACGTGATATTCATAACAGCATTTAAAAGGCAATTTAAATATAATTCTCATTCGAGCATTTCATCAAACACATTGAACTTATAGTCATACATATGCATTTCAACCATAAATCGCGTAGTAGCAAATTACATTACATGAAAGAAACTATAACTGTGGACAAGGTAGTTGAGAATCCTATCTCAAGACCCTTGTTGGAAGCAATTTATAAAACACTTTCTCATTCAAACATTTTATCAAACACTTAGAC
The DNA here is from genome assembly GCA_021015155.1 of Magnolia officinalis. NCBI lineage: Eukaryota > Viridiplantae > Streptophyta > Magnoliopsida > Magnoliales > Magnoliaceae > Magnolia > Magnolia officinalis. Next base: position 57,993,384 of record JAJHSJ010000002.1, on the reverse strand, counting down.
TACATAATACCATATACACAAACTAAATTAGTTATTGCATATATTTTGGCAATTCCTTTCATAAAGGAGTTGTCATGCACACAACACGCATGATTTTAGCTTAATAGTCATAGCAAGCATAAATCATAATTTCGCTTTCATTCTAGCATTTCAACAAACACATGGAATGCATAATATATTCACATAGTTCACACACATGTATAATTTATCGCATACGTCGTAACTAAAGGCATGTGCAGCAATCAAGTCAGACATAAATCATTACTGACATTGAAAGCCTTGAAAACCATAACCTAAACATTTATAGTCCGCACCTTTCGTCGGTATGCCCGTTACGAACTCGGTTCGTACACTACGTTCCCGTCTACAGCACAACGACTACCTAAATCATGAAATAGGTTAACTATTTCATCGATTCTTCTATTTGGATTCCTAAAAACAATATTAGGGTTAGGATTTCTTACCCAAATCAAAGCTAGAATTGACAGTGTAGCGATGGTGCAGTGGTGATTCGATATATGAAGTCGTGGGAGTGAATCCCAGCAACGATCTCCCTCTGTCTCTCTCTCTCTTCTCCTCACTCTTTCCTCCTCTTTTCTCTCTTCTCTCTCCTAGGGTTAGAGAATCCGTATGGAATGAGAGAGGGGTAGATTAAGGCCCTTATATAAGCCCATAAGTGATGTAAATGGCCCCAGGGCCATGATATACTTAGGTTATAGCCAAAAGGCATCTGCTTCGAGCAAACGGAGCTTATCTAGAGGTCCATTGCTCGCATACGGCCTGGAGCAAGTTCCCTGACGATGGATCTAAGCCAGGTTACAATTTCAGTCTGATCGGATTAGTGGATCGACCGTGGAGGACTCGTATCAGTTCAACGGTCATCGTCACTCGATCAGGGCCACAAGTGTACCGGTATGTGCAAGGAAATTTCTCTGATCTTTGGTCAGAAACTGATAGCCTGAAACCTTCAATTTGGCCTACATGCGAATGGCCCAATTCACTTAAATCTGAGCTCATTTTCTAAAAATATTCGCATTTCTCACACACTTTACTCAGGGCTCTAGTTGTGTGTTTATGGGTACTATTCGGGCTCGATTCCCGCGATGTTTGTCAAGCCTAGTATGGAGGTCATAACCGTATAGTTTCCCTGTAGTCGAACTTTCGACATGCTGTCCAGGTCCGATATGGAGTTTCAATGCGCTCCTGAGAGCAATTGGGTTTTGAGATTGCTCCTAGGTCTTAAGGTAATGTTGAGTTGGCGATTCTAATGGTTTTAGGTCTTGCGGTTCGTATAGATAGTGGTTCAAACTAATTCCACTGATTATTTAGTTTAGTACTTAACTAATTCTCATCTATTTTCTAAAGGATTTGGTCCTTAGTGATTTCTGCCTGAGGCGGTACTCGGGTCTTTGTACAGATTTTTTTGAGACGTTACACAAACACTTGCATTTTATCCATAAATTTCGTAGAGGCAAATATGATTACATGAAATAAATTTTACATACGTACAAGGTAATGCAAAATACTATCTTAATACTCATAATAAGTACAAATCATCAACAATTTCTCATTCAGACATTCAACAAACACTTAGACTACACTATACCAAATACATAGACTAGGTTAGTTATGACATGAACCATAACAATTTCCTACACAACATAGGTTATAACGCATATAATAAACATGGATCTTAGATTAGAAATCATATCAAGCACAAATCATAATTTCAAGTTCATTCAAACATTTCAACAAACACATGAAATGCATCTTTTATCTAACACAGTTCATACGTGTATATTATACATGAATTGGCGTATCTACAATAATATGGCAGCAATTAAGTCAGACATAAATCATTAACTGACATTGAAAGCATTGAAAACCATAACCTAAACGTTTATAGTCTGCACCTTTCGTCGGATTGCTCGTTTCGAACTCGATTCGAATCCTACGTCCCCGTATACAGAACCACGGTTACCTAAACATTGAAATAGGTTAGCTATTTCGTCGAATACCCTATTTGGATTCCTAAATCAATATTAGGGTTAGGATTTCTTACCCAAATCGTAACCGAAGATGATCGTGTAACGAGGTGGGGAGGTGAATCGAGGCGTGGACACTACAAGAAATCTCACTTTTACTGACGAAAATTTTCGTCGCTAAAAGCTTTTTTTCGTAGGTAAAGAGTTTTACCGACGAAAATTTTCATCGGTAAATTCGTCGGTAAAAGACTGTCGGGAAATACTTTTACCGACGAAAAATTCGAATCGTCGGAAAAGGTATTACCGAGGAAAATTTTTGTCGGTAAAAAACAAGCAAAAAACTTTTACCGACGAAAATGTTCGTAGGTAAAAATAATTCCAAAACTTTTACCGACAACAATTTTCGTCGGTAAAAAAAATGACAAAAAATTTTACCGACGAAAAATTTCGTAAATAAAAATAATAACAAAAAATAAGTGAAAAACTTTTACCGACGAAACATTTCGTAGGTAAAAATAATTATAAAACTTTTGCCGACAAAAGTTTTCGTTGGTAAAAAACAAGCAAAAAACTTTTACCTATGAAAATTTTAGTAGGTAAAAATAATTACAAAACTTTTACCTACGAAAATATTCGTCGGTAAAGAATAAGTACAAAACTTTTACCTACGAAAATTTCCGTAGGTAAAAATATTTACAAAACTTTTACCTACGAAAAGTTTCGTAGGTAAAAGTCTCGTTTATTTTCAATATCTAGCACAAAATTCCTGATATACACCTGTTACAATAAATTTCACAGATATTCTTCCAGATATATACCTGTTAATATATTTCATCATATTCACATCCATGTAAACCCAAAATAGTAAATCCATCCAAACATACACTACATTCATCCAAACACAAACAAACTTATCCACATCACATTCATTCACATATAAATACATATAAGTTTAACATCATAAATAAAAATACAAAAAATCATAAAGATGAAGGCGGAGGTTATAGGTTATAGGTTAAGGTTATAGGTTTAGGTTATATAGGTTTAGGTTCAGGTTTAGGTTCAGGTTTAAGTTTAGGTTATAGGTTTAAGTTATAGGTTATAGGTTTAGGTTTAAGTTATAGGTTTAGGTTTAGGTTTAGGTTTAGGTATAGGCTATAGGTTATAGGTTAAGGTTATAGGTTTTATGTTTAGCGTAAGGTTACGGGTTTAGGTTATAAGTGTAGGTTATAAGTTCAGGTTTAGGTTAGGTTAAGGTTTAGGAAATTGAGTTTAGGTTATAGGTTTAGGTTATAAGTATATGTTTAGGTAATTAAGAATAGGTTAAGGTTTAGGTTTAGGAAATCGGGTTCGGGTTCGGGATCGGGTTTAGGTTTGGGTTTTCAAGTTTTAGGTTTAGGTTAAGGAGTTGAGATTAGGATTAGGTGTAGGTTTAGGTTTAAGGATTTGAGAAGACATTTAGGTAGGTTTAGGTTTAGGTTTTAGGTTTAGGTTAAGGTTATAGGTTTAGGTTTAGGTTATAGGTTTAAGGATTTGAGAATACATTTACGTTTTAGGTTTAGGTTTAGGTTTTATATTTAGGTTAAGGTTACAGGTTTAGGTTATAAGTGTTAGTTATAGGTTTAGGTTTAGGTTAGGTTATAGGTTAAGGTTTAGGGAATTGAGATAAGGTTTAGGTTTAGGAAATCGGGTCGAGTTCGGGATCAGGTTTAGGTTTGGGAGTTGAGATTAGGATTAGGTGTAGGTTTAGGTTTAGGGATTTGAGAATACATTTAGGTTTTAGGTTTAGGTTTAGGTTTTAAGATTAGGTTTAGGTTATAGGTTTAGGTTATAGGTTTAGGTTTAGGTTTAGGTTATAAGTGTAGGTTATAGGTTTAGGTTTATGTAACATCCCGGATTTTTGCTAACCTGGGATTAGACGTCCTTAGGCAATGGGTCGATCCTAACACCTTATTAACTTGTCAGAACTCAATCCCAAAGTCTAAAACCGCTTTTGAACCCATTTCCTTCACAAATCCCACCCTTCACCACCTTATTCTTTCAATTTTTTTAAGAACTTTCACCCTAGGCGCTATCTTAAACTAGCTAAGTAGTATAACATGGATCACTTTATATACAAACTACAAAGGCCCAGGTATCACCTCAGACAAAAATTACTCAGGACTAAATCCTTTAGAAATTAGGCGAGAATTAGCCAATGTTAAACTAGAGTACCTGTGAAATTATCACCAATCACTTTAAATACGATCTACAAGACTCAAAACTTGTAGAATCATTGATGGTAGGTTACCCTAAAATCTAGGATCAATCTCATTACCCGGTTGCTCTCGGGAGCATCTCGAAACTCCGTATCAGATTCGGACCGCACGTCGGAAGTCCGATTAACACGAAGTTAAGGAATTAGGACCGCCTTGCTGGGCTTGACAACCATCTTGGAAATCAAATCCAGATAGTGTCCCAGTGCCATTCGCTTGAGGTCGGAGCGGGGAGTGTGAGAAATGTGAAATTAATTAAAAATAAAATACAAACTTATGAAATCTGGCATGTTTCGCTTGCGGATCAGTATTAAACAACCAGACCGTCAGAATCAGGTCAAATTACACCCTCGGATCAGGGATATTTCTCCAAACATATCCATGTACTCGGAATCTCCGATCGAGATCCACTGACCGTTGAACTGAAACTGGTCCGCCATTTGCGATCTGGAATTCCGACTGAAACAAAAACTTAACTAAACGTAGATCCAGTGTTAGTGAGCTTAAGTCCGACCTTTGGCTCAAGGGGGCCCGCCAGAAGTGCTCCGTTGAGCTGAAACAGGTCCACTTTGGATATAACCTAAGTATACCTTGACCTGAAGTCTATTTCGATGAAGTTTTAGGCTATATAAGGACCTTTAAACCCTCTCTCATTCAGCCATACGAATTTGAGAAAAACTCTAGGAAAAGAGAGAGAAAAGAGAGAGAAAGTGTGGGAGATGTGGGAGCATCTTCCTGCCTTGCTTCCCTGCTGCTATACGTGCTTAATCACTTCCTTCTAATCACTTTCCCGGTGATTCCGGCGTCATTTCTAGGTAAGAAACCCTAACCCTAACCTGTTTGGGGTTTTGATAGTTGTAGGTTATGAAATAGCTAACCTATTTCAATCTATAGGTTACCAAACTGCCGAATACGAAAGCTTAGCAAACCTATCGGATCCGTTACGATTTTACGACAAAAGGTGCGGACTTAAGGTGTATAGGTTATGGTTTTCAACGCTTTCAATGTCAGATAATGATATATTCATGATCTGCATGCAATTGCACATGTACAAAGTGCTGTCTGTTTTCCGTTTCGATTAAAGATGAAGAATATGGAATTTTACATACTCTAGGTATTTGTAGAAAGTACCGTATACGTATAAATTTTGGAAATGTGTTTGCCATGATTATTTGCTATATGAATATATTATATATGAATAAAATACTTATTTGGCGAAAGGGTTCGCCCTAATACATGTTTTTGCTAATATACACTATATATGTTAAAATAGTGTATTCTAAGTGTTTGTGTAAATGACTGAATGAATATAGAATTCGCTTTCGTGCTCGCCATGGCTGATTGTCATGGATACATGATTGTTGTATAGGCGACACCCCTTTGACAAAAGGATTTGCCCTGAATCACGTCACGACCAATATACACTATATATGCTAAAACGTGTAGCCCAAGTGTTTGTGGAAATGACTGAATGAACACGGAACTTGGATTCCCGCTTGCCATGACTATCCGTCGTGGGTGCACGCGTGTTATAATTGGGGCAACTCCTTATTGAAAGGATTTGGCCTTATACCTATGTGACCAACATACATCATGTATGTTGATGTATGTAGTTTAAGTGTTTGCTAAAATGCCTGTGTGAGAAATTGTGTGACGAACTAAGTTTAATAGGGTGTTGAGATAGGATTCTCAGCTACCTTAGAGATGTATATGATTTCCTCCATGTTGCTTGTTTAATTTAACCACTTACTTATGAAATATAGGTGTTTGTATTCCCTGTTTATATTATGCTTTATTACATGTTTTATGACATGCTTGCCAGCATGCTTGAATTACTTTGTTTATTCTGCTTTACTCTACATGATTCTGGTCATGGATTGTTTGTATTTGGGGCTATGATTATAGTCCAGGCAATCGGTAACGGGATTGAATTCGTGGCTGAGATTCATACGCCACGTAGGATGTGTCTGACGAACCCGAGTCGTACTTCGGTTGGCGACAGTGGTTAGGTCACGCGAAGTGCTTATGCACTCCATGTCGTTCAGTCGATTGTGCGCTCGTGCTAGTCTGACTCGTCAAGCAACCCGATCTGTCTTATGTATGTTCACCATGTTTAGACGCTACTGCTTGAACCTAGGGTACCAATCTTACCAGTGAAATCCCGTTAGCCATGGTACCTCGATCCGCTAAGACTCATGAGCCGGGCATGTTGGTATGGGACACCGTGGTCGAGCTGTCGGTCTACGTTGGGGCCACGTGCCTCCCCGTAGTGACCAGTGAGCAACCAGACTCGTGAGCCGATTATGGTGGTATGGGACATCATATTCGTGCTGTCGGCCTATATTGATAAGGTGATGGGGAAGTGGTGCTACGATTGCGAGTAACAGCCGTGACAGCCCTTTGTAGTGACCTCGAGCATACTCTGAATTTACGGTGAGGCGATGAGTTTTGCCGCAGTGTATAGAGTATGAACTAGGCTTGTATCAATTTAGTGATGAACCGTTAAAAAGGTGATGGGGGAGTGGTGTAACGAATGCGTGTAATAGCCCTGGCAGCCTTTGCAGCGACCTAGAAACACACCATCTATGAGATTAACCAGGACTGACGACCCTAGAATGGATCATGTTTGGGAATGATACAAGGGAGGTACCTTAGTTTCCCAATCCTGCTGTTTGAAAGGACTAATAACTACTCGGTAATCATGCTCATCATCGCACTGCATGTGCCTGGTAGATGTGGAGCACTGAGGGATGAACGCATGTCGCGAACGTAAGATGGTGTCGCATGAGGGTGGTTTGGTAAGGGCATTCATCATGTCATTCATACTTGCATTAATAAGAGTAGTTAGGAGTGTTTGATTGTACTGTTTTGTCATTACTGCTTGACTGAATTAATAACATATTAACCTATGCTTTACTATTCCACTGAGTTGATCACTCACTCCCATGTTACGGGACGGTGTTGTACACACCAACCAGATTTGTTGAGTTTCAGGTGATGGCGATGCTTATGAAGCAGAGTCGGACTACTACTATGATGTTGAGGAGGAGTTTTCCTACATGTAGCTCTTTGACAGGCCTATGAAGACCTGGTATTGCATTGACAGGGCTATGTGTTTAGGATAGAAGACATTACACTTCCACAACTTGGTATAATTTGAAATTGTACTCATAATGAATTAACCTGGTAACATTATCACACTCTGGAGACTCACCACAGTTTTTATATTTTATTTATCTATCATAGTCTTTCGCTTGCAAATTTAACTATCTCTGGAGTATGATATGCTGTTTTGGCTTAATCTCACTCATGTTCAATGCACTAATACAGGCAACATTCAATCATCATTCATTTTGTTGCATAAGTGATGCGTTGGAACTTGGGAGTTAAGTTTATGCGCGACCCCCGATTTTCAGGGCGTTACAGTTTAGGGAATTGAATTTAGGTTATAGGTTATACGTTATAGGTTAAGGTTTAGGTTTTAGGTTTAGGTTTAGGTTATAAGTGTAGGTTATAGGTTTAGGTTTAGGTTAGGTTATAGGTTAAGGTTTAAGGAATTGAGTTTAGGTTATAGGTTTAGGTTATAGGTTTAGGGAATCGAAAATAGGTTAAGGTTTAGGTTTAGGTTTAGGTTATAGGTTATAGGTTATAGGTTATAGCTTTAGGGAATTGAGAATAGGTTAAGGTTTAGGTTTAGGAAATCGGGTTCAGGTTCGGGATCGGGTTTAGGTTTGAGTTTTCAAGTTTAGGTTTAGGTTTTGGTTAGGGAGTTGAGATTAGGATTAGGTGTAAGTTTAGGTTTAGGTTTAGGTTTAGGGATTTGAGAATACGTTAAGGTTTAGGTTTAGAAAATCGGGTTCGGGTTATAGGTTTAAGTTCAGGTTAGGTTATAAGCTAAGGTTTAGGAAATTGAGTTTAGGTTATAGGTTTAGGTTTAGGCTATAGGTTAAGTTTAGGAAATTGAGTTTAGGTTATAGGTTTAGGTTTAGGCTATAGGTTAAGTTTAGGAAATTGAGTTTAGGTTATAGGTTTAGGTTATAAGTTAAGGTTATAGGTTAAGGTTTAGGTTATAGGTTAAGTTTTAGGTTTAGGTTAAGGTTACATAGGTTTAGGTTTAGGTTATAGGTTTTGAGATTTGAGAATAAGTTTAGGTTAAGGTTATAAGTTTAGGTTTAGGAAATCAGGTTCGGGTTCGGGATCGGGTTTAGGTTTGGGTTTTCAAGTTTAGATTTAGGTTTAGGTTCGGGAGTTGAGATTAGGATTAGGTGTAGGTTTAGGTTTAGGGATTTGAGAATACGTTAAGGTTTAGGTTTAGAAAATCGGGTTCGGGTTATAGGTTTAGGTTTAGGTTAGGTTATAGGTTAAGGTTTAGAAATTTGAGTTTAGGTTATAGGTTTAGGTTATAAGTTAAGGTTATAGGTTAAGGTTTGGGTTATAGGTTAAGTTTTAGGTTTAGGTTAAGGTTATAGGTTTAGGTTTTGGGATTTGAGAATAGGTTTAGGTTAAGGTTATAAGTTTAAGTTTAGGAAATCGGGTTCGGGTTTGGGATCGGGTTTAGGTTTGGGTTTTCAAGTTTATGTTTAGCTTTAGGTTAGGGAGTTGAGATTAGGATTAGATGTAGGTTTAGGGATTTGAGAATACGTTAAGGTTTAGGTTTAGGAAATCGGGTTCGGGTTTGAGATTGGGTTTACGTTTGGGTTTTAGGTTTAGATTTAGGCTATAGGTTTAGGTTATATGTTATAACTGTAGGTTTAGGTTATAGGTTTTGGGATTTGAGAATAGGTCTAGGTTATAAGTATAGGTTTAGGTTATAAGTATAGGTTTAGGTTTAGGTTTTATGTTTAGGTTAAGGTTATAGGTTTAGGCTATAGGTTTAGGTTTAGGTTATAAGTGTAGGTTATAGGTTTAGGTTTAGGTTAGGTTATAGGTTACAGTTTATGTAACATCCCGAATTTTTCCCAACTTGGCAATGGACACCCTTGGACGTAGAACTGCCCTTGGACCTTATTCTGCCATGATTAGGGCATAATTTAATCAAGTATTAATAGTTTGAATCACCTTCTATACAAATTACAAAGGCCCAGTACCACCACAGGCAGAAATCACTCAGGACCAAATTCTTTAGAAATTAGACGAAATTAACTAAGTGTTAAACTAGATTCGTTGTGAAATCCGTTTGAATCACTTTAAATACGATCTGCAAGACCCAAAACTTGTAGAATCATTGACTCTAGGTTACCCTAAAATCTAGGATCAATCTCATTACCCAGTTGCTCTCGAGAGCACATTGAAACTCTGTATCGGATCTGGACCGCACGTCGAAAGTCCGATTACTACGAAATTATATAATTAAGACCGCCTTGCTGGACTTGACCACCACCTTGAAATCAAGTCCAGATAGCGTCCCGAAGCTATTCGCTTGAGCCCAGAGCAAAGAGTGTGAGAAAACGTGGTTTTCTTTAGAAATTAAATCTAATTTAAGTAATCTGAGACTTGTCGCTTACGAGCCGAATATAAGAATTCAGACCGTCAGAATCTGACCTAAATACACCCTCGGATCAGGAGAAATTTCTCATATATGGCAGTGCACTTGTAACCCTGATCGAGTTTCGGTGACCGTTGAACTGAAACTGGTCCGCCACATGCGATTTGGAAACCCGATTGGAGCGAAAACTTAACTTGAGCTACATCCATGGTCAGGAAGCTTAAGTCCGACCTTTGGCTCAAGGGGAGGCTCCGGAAGAGCTCCGTTGAGCTGAAACAGATGTTCTTTGGACATAACCTAAGTATACCTTGACCCTGGGGTCATTCCCATCAGTTTTAGACCTATATAAGGACCTTAAGCCCTCACTCTCTCATCCCATACGAATTTGGGAAACCCTAGGAGAGAGAAGAGAGGAAAGAGAGAGAAAGAGAGAGAGAGAGAGTTGGAGTTCATCCCTGGGATTTAATCCCATCACTCCACCTACCTTACCGCCACTTCCGTACCGCTCTACCGGCGCTACCGATCCCGTTCTTAGGTAAGAAAACCTAACCCTAATCCGTTCTAGGGTTTCACATAGTGAAATGATGAAATAGCTAACCTAGTTCATGCTATAGGTTGTCATTCTGCCGGTGATAAAGACTACGTGTTTAAAACGACTCCGTTACGCGTTTATTGGCGTAAGGTGCGGACTATAGACGTATAGGTTATGGTTTTCAAGGCTTTCAATGTCAGTTAATGATATATTACTGACGTGGACGCTATTTCACATGCATAAAGTGATGTCCATTTCGTTTTTCAGTTATACATTAACTAGGTTGAATATACTGTATTCCTCGTATTTGTAGAAAATACCGTATATGTATGAAATTCGGATTTGTGCCTGCCATGATTAATTGCTGTCTATGTATGTTAGATGCATGTGTATCAACTTCTGGGTGAACGGATTTGCCTAATACATGTTATATCAACATACGTTGTGTATGTGATTATGTGTAGCTTAAGTGTTTGTGAAAATGACTGAATGAGTATAGAATTTGCATTCGTGCTCGCCATGACTAACTGTCGTGAATATATGTTTGTTACATGTGCGACAACTCCTTAGCGAAAGGACTTGCCCTAAATCACGTCACGGCAAATATACGTTATATGTGATACAGTGTGTAGCCCAAGTGTTTGTAGAAATGAATGAATGAATATGGAACTTGGATTCATGCTTGCCATGACTATCCATCGTGGGTGCACGCGTGTTCTAAATGGGGCAACTCCCTAGTGGAAGGATTTGGCCTAATACCTATGTGATCAACATACGTCATATATGTTGATGTAAGTAGTCTAAAGTGTTTGCTGAAATGTCTGAATGAGTAAGTAGTTAGTAAATTGTAATGTATAAGAGTGTTGAGATATGATTCTCAACTCCTTTAACTATGTGTATGCTTTCCTCCATGTACCGTACATTATAGTGTTTGTTTATCTATGTAATGCATATGTATAAATCTATGTTTAAGTTATATTCCATAAAATGCAAAAACAAAGCCGTGAGGGGTGATGGGGGAGTGGTGTAACGATTTCGTGCAACAGCCCTGGCAGCCCTAAAGTGGACAATATCGGATCTTTGATTGTATGATTTGAAATCTTGATCCATTACTGCTTTAACTATCTGTTAGGATATTTTGTTGTAATTGAATGTGATTGGGGCTATTGTATAGTCCAGGCAATCGGTAACAGATCCTAGATTGGTGGATGATGTTGTTTTACCACATAGGATGTGTTCGACGAATCCGAGCCGTACTTCGGTTGTCGACAGTGGTTAGGCCACACGGAGTGCTTACGCACTTCATGTCGATTTACTTGATGTGCGCTCATACTAGTCGAGCTCGTCAAGTAACTCGATTGACCCGATGTATGTTCACCATGTTTGGACGCTACTACTTGAACCTAAGGTACCAAACTTACCAGTGAGACCCCGTTAACCTTGGTACCTCGATCCGCTAAGACTCATGAGCCGGACATGGTGGTATGGGACATCGTGGTCGAGCTGTCGGCCTACGCTGGGGCGACGAGCCTCCCCGTAGTGACCAGTGAGCAACCCAGACTCGTGAGCCGAATACGGTGGTATGGGACACTATATTCAAGCTGTCGGCCTACACTGATTTGGTGACGAGCCCTTTGTAGTGACCTCGAGCATACTCTGAACTTACGTAAAGGCGACGAGCCTTTCCGTAGTAATCAGAGTATACACTAGGCCTGTACTGATTTGGCGACGAGCCCATTGCAGCGACCTAGAACCGCAACATCGTATGATATTACTAGGACTGACGACCCTAGAATGGATCATCAGTTGGGAAATGATATAAGGGAGGTACTTTAGTTTCCCAATCCTGCTGTATGAAAAAGACTAATAAGAACTTGGTAATCATATGCATGCATTACATTACGCGTGTGTTCAGGCGTATCAGGTCAAGCACTGAGGCAATGTTGTTCATGCGCGAACGTGAGATGAAGTCACTGAGAGACTGTAGGTGAGGGCATGAATCATGCATTCATACCATTCTTGCATTAACAAGAGTACTTAGGGATGTGTGATTTCCTGCTTTATCATTACTGCTTGATTGAATTGATAACATGCTAACCTTTGCTTTATTGTTCCACTGAGTTGATCACTCACTCCCACGTTACAGGACAGTGTTGTACACACAAACCAGACCCTGTCTTAGTTACAGGTGATGACAGCGCTCAAGAAGTAGAGCCGAACTTCTATGACGATCAGGATGAGTACTCTTATATGCAGTTCTCCGACGGCTTCGCTTAGGCTCTCCTGGTCGGCGGGGCTACAGGGTTTTATTACAGTTGAATCAGTTTTGATACTTTTGACTTTGTAATATTACATGTACACAGTGACTCAGTGTTATATTCATACTCTGGAGATAGATTTTGGTTTATATGTTCCTCATGTATTTAATATAATTCCTAGTCTTCCGTTGTCTTGAAAACAACTGATCTGGAGTATGAATTACTGCTTTGGTATAATCCCACTCATGATTATTGCACTGACACAGACAACATTTCAATTACAACCATACATGTTTCATAAGTGATGTTTTGAAACTCGGGAGTTGGGCTTTTACTCGACCCCCGATTTTCAGGGCATTACAGTTTGGGGAATTGAGTTTAGGTTATAGGTTTAGGTTATAAGTTAAGGTTTAGGTTTAGGTTATAGGTTTTGGGATTTGAGAATAGGTTTAGGTTAAGGTTATAAGTTTACGTTTAGGAAATCGGGTTCAGGTTTGGGATCGGGTTTAGGTTTGGGTTTTCAAGTTTAGGTTTAGGTTTAGGTTAGGGAGATGAGATTAGGATTAGGTGTAGGTGTAGGTTTAGGTTTAGGTTTAGGGATTCGAGAATACGTTAAGGTTTAGGTTTAGGAAATCGGGTGCGGGTTCGAGATCGGGTTTACGTTTGGGTTTTTGTAAGTGCTATTGTTTATATCCCTTTTTGTTGTCAAATTTATGGTGTCAAAGACACTGTTAAGAAGCTTGCATATGTGAAGATCAAAGCTCTACTCAAGATCAACTTTGATGGACAAGCACTGCTCACAAGTTAAGACTCGAGGAAGTGAGTTTGTTCGACTTAATTCAAAGACACGGATAATGCAAGAAGGTTTCAAGTTTGAACTACATCAAGACTTCAAGCTTCACTACTTTCAAGGTCACATGTCTTTAAGTTTCAATGTCCTTACTTCATTATTGAGGTATGACTGACCGTAGGTTGACCTTTAGAGTAGGCCATTTTGGATACATAATTCATATATTTTATATAAGAGAGTTTGGCCTGTTCTAAGACTATTCCTGGACTTTGTTCGACTAGTCCTAGCACTGCTTCAACCTGTCTAAGGATTTCTTAGATAAGTCGTAAGTTTGATGCAAAATTCAGAAATTTTCTGTTAGGCTTCGACTAGTCCTGGGGACTGTTTGACTAGTCGTAGGAACAGTGTCGACTGGTTCTTCGATCAATCGTAGACCTTCAACTCAAACTACAGCGATGATTTACTCTTAGCTTCGACCAGTCGTGTGTGACTTTCAACCAGTTGAAGGTGCCTTACGACCAGTCGAAGGTGCCCTACAACCAGTCGTGAAACTATGTTATCTTATCGCGCCCGAATTTTCAAACATTTGTTAGACCTACGACCAGTCATAGAGGTCTTTAGACCAGTCGAAGACCTGATTTATTCACCTATAAATAGAGCATGAATCTCAGAATAAAATAGATCATTCAAACAATTAAAATCCAGCCTTCTGAGAGATAAATTTGTGCTCTGTTTAAGCTAAGTGTGAATATTTAATATCTTCTTTCTTTAGCTTTCTTAATTGATTTTGTTTCTTGTATTCCAATTAGATTTGAAAAGAGGAAGTGTTATCTTTCCTTTTTCTGGAATCAAAATCAATTAAAGCTAGCCATTTGTTTTAATTTAAAATCTATTAGAAATTAGAACCATTATATAGTGAGTATTGGACATTGAACTTTGACATTCAAATCTCTACGTCGACTTGGTTCTTCTGGGCTGCTACAACAAAGAAGAAAAACAGGTATTTTACAATTTGTGTAATTTACTTTATTTGGTTTTATTTGAGATTAAGCCAAAAAAATCTCATTGTATTGGTTATCTGAGGAGAGCCAGGAAAACTCAGAAAAGAGGGTTTTTGAATTGTGCTCCCTTTGAAAAAGACACAATTGTGAAGGTTTTAGGTGAACCTGTAAAACCTATTTCATAGTGAATGCTAATATCCCCTGTGTGAGGATATTAGGAGTGGAGTAGCATTCTGTATGGCTGTTGTTGAATAGTTGGTGTACACACAGGCGAACCACTATAACTCTTTGTGTTGTGTGGATGTGTGCTTTATTTTCATATCATTAATTATTTAGTTGAGGAATGTATATGTGGTTGTGAATGTTGTAATCATTTTATTTTAAGCTCAGTGGGAATGTTGTAATAGTTTAGATTTAAATTTCAACAATTTATTTCTAGCTATTCCTTTATTAAGTTTGAGCTTCAGTTTCTTTTATTGTTCTTGTATGGTTGCCTTGCCATTTTTATGGTGCATGGTTGTCCTAAAAACAATCAATATTTGAAATTGTTTTTTATTCCTCCGTACAGTTTGAATTTATTTATTTCTCTACGGTTTGAGTTCTTGATACAAAGACTTTTCTAGAAATCAGGTTGTCCTACCATAAACTATGGTTTTTGGTGTAAGGTTGTCCTTAGAACAACTTTTGTATCAATCTCTCAATACTTATTTATTGAGGTTGCTATTTATTTCAGTATTGTGAATTGATTTACTTTATTTGGCTATCTTGTTATTTAAATTTCACTGTAATTATCTTAAATTTGGCATAGTCCTATTCACTCCCCCCCCCCCTTTAGGACATATAGCTTGGCCATTTCAAGTAGTATCAGAGCCAAATAGCTCATTTTTAATTGTTATTCTTGGATTTATTTCCTGAGCTAACGATCTAAGCTTTATATACGATGTCAAATTTTGATAGCCTTTCAGTCACTAAAGTATGTTGGCTACTTGGGATGAGTCCTCTGATTCTGAAGTCTCTTCTGAATCAAAAGATTCAGAAAACGAGTCAGGCAATGAAGTTAAAGCTCTTATGACTTTAGCAAAATTCACTTTTTCAGATAATGATGACTCTACAAGTGAAGAAAATCTGAATAGTGAATATGAAAATGAAGATGATCTTCAAGATGCCTATAATGCCCTATACAAGGAAAGTTGTAAAATTGCTGTGAAATTGAAACTTCAAAAAGAGAAATTTTCTAAACTCAAAGAAATTTATGAATCTCTTGCTTTAGAAAAGTCCCATATTTCAGACTGTTTTGAAAAGACAAAATGCGATTTGGATTTTAAAACCTCCCAAATTGAAAATCTTAAATCTGAAAACGAACAACTAAAACATGAAGTCTCTTCTCTCTTAAGTTTAAAGGAAACCTGGAAATATGCCCAAGGTGATCCTAAATTAGAAAAACTCTTATCAGGATCGAGAAAATGTGGCGATCGATCCGGTCTGGGCTTTGATAAGAGTATTCCTTCTAAACCGAAGAACACTCCTCCCAAGTTTGTAAAGGGAGATACCTTAAACTCAAAAGGGAAAGATCAAATGTTTTCTAAAAACTCTAAATCTTTTCAAAAACCTAAAAGTAATTATTTCAACTATAAAAAATAAAACCAAAACCCTTTGGCTGAAAAAATAGTTGATTTACTTAAGGAGTTTTAAAAGTCTAACTCAATAGGTCATACTTATAATTCTTACAAACGAAAGAAGACCAACTACCCACCTAAACCCAAAATGGCTATGAAATGGGTTCCAAAGGTCACTTATTTGGTTGCTCACACTGCTTTCAAAGCTATAAGCCACTCTAAATGGTACCTAGACAGTGGATGTTCAGGGCATATGACTGGTGATAAAGGTTTATTCACCGATCTCAAAGACATGACTGATGGTTCAGTCACATTTGGTGATGGCAGCAACTACAAGATTATGGGCCAAGGTACGGTTCAACTTTATAACCTTCCTTTATTCAAAAATGTCTTATGTGTAGAAGGTCTAAAACATAACTTGCTTATCATATCTCAAATATGCGATAATAACCATAGTGTACGGTTTTCTAATCAAAGCTGTGAGATTCTAAATAACAAAGGCTCGGTAATATCAATTGGACGAAGAACGTCTGAAAACTGCTATATTGTAAGCGAATCTAGCTCATCTAATCAATTGTGTTACATGGTCCATATAGACGAGACTGATTTGTGGCACAAACGTCTTGGACATGTACACTACCGAAACCTATATAGATTGAGTAAACAAGAACTTATAAGAGGTTTACCCAAACTACAAAAAATGGATAAAATATGTGGTGAATGTCAGATTGGCAAACAAACAAGGAACTCACACAAAAAGGTGAATTTCAATACCACATCAAGACCACTCGAGCTTCTCCATATGGATCTTGTAGGACCTACAAGGACAGAAAGTCGAGGTGGTAAAAGATATATCTTCGTAATAGTGGATGATTTTACCAGATATAATGGGTTGTCTTCTTAAGGGACAAATCAGAAACCCTTGAAGAAGTGAAAAAGGTTCTTAAAAGGATTCAAACTGAAAAGAGTTCTCAAGTCAGTAACATTCATAATGATCATGGATCTGAATTTGAGAATAACGATTTTGAGAAGTTCTGTAGCGACCAGGGAATATTACATGAATTCTCAGCGCCCAAAACTCCTCAACAAAATGGTATTGTTGAAAGAAAAAATAGAGTGCTTCAAGAAATGGCTAATGTCATGTTGAATAGTATGAAGCTCTCTAAGAATCTTTGGGCTGAAGCAGTCAATACAGCTTGCTACATCATTAACCTGGTTTACACTAGTAAAGGTAATAATAAAACGGCTTACGAAATGTGGTTTGATAAAAAGCCTACTGTCAAATACTTTCAAGTTTTTGGCAGTAAGTGCTATATTTTACGAGATCATGAAAATCTGGGAAAGTTTGATACAAAGAGTGATGAAGGGATCTTTTTAGGATACTCTTTAAACAGTCGAGCTTATAGGGTTCTGAACAAAAGGACAGGTGTGATTCAAGAGTCCATCAATGTGGTCATTGATGATCACTTGAATACACCAGTCTTAAGTTCAGATAATGATGAAGTTCTTGTAATTGATAAATCTGATATTTCATCTAATCAGAATGATTCTGATCTGAGGACTGTTAAAGATCATCCAACCACACAGATTCTTGGAAACCCTCTCACTGGTGTTCGTACCCGTAGACAACTTGAGGATATATGTAATTACGTATGTTTTACATCTCAGATAGAACCATCTAACGTAAAAGAAGCTCTTGCTGATGAAAACTGAATTGTTGCAATGCAAGAAGAACTTAATCCATTTGTTCGAAATGATGTCTAGTATCTTGTTCCTAGACCTAAAAATAAACATATTATTGGAACAAAGTGAATTTTTAAAAATAAGTCTGACGAGTTTGGGAATATTATTCGAAACAAGGCAAATTAGTTGTACAAGGGTACACTTAAATTGAAGGTATTGATTATGATGAAACATTTGCCCCAGTTACTCGTCTTGAATCAATCAGACTTTTTATATCCATGGCATGCTTTAAAAAATTTAAAAATTTTTAAATGGATGTAAAGAGTGCCTTTTTAAATAGTGATTTACATGAAGAAGTTTATGTTGAACAACCTACAGGGTTTGAAGATCCTAAGTTTACTGATCATGTATACCGTCTTAAAAAAGCTCTCTATGGTCTAAAACAAGCTCCCAGAGCATGGTATGAGAAATTGACAAAGTTTTTACATTGTCATAACTTTCAGATGGGAAGTATTGATAAAACATTGTTTGTTAAGAAACATAACGAAGATATCTTAATGGTTCAAATCTACGTAGATGATATCATTTTTTGATCTACTTGTACTGACAAGACTATTGAGTTTGCAGATTTGATGAAATCTCAATTTGAAATGAGCATGGTTGGGGAATTGAATTACTTCCTTGGGTTACAAGTAAAACAATGACCTGATGGAATGTTCATCTCTCAATCTAAATATGCTATGAATTTGATTAAGATATTTGGATTTGAGAATGGTAAGAATTTTAATACTCCTATGAGTACAACTTTGAAACTCTCAAAAAATTCTGCAGGTAAAAATGTGGATCCGAAATTATATCGGAGTATGATTGGTAGTTTACTGTATTTAACTGCTAGTAGACCCGATATTACTCTAAGCGTTGGTATTTGCGCTAGATATCAGTCTGAACCTAAAGAATCGCATTTGATTGCAGTCAAACGAATTATACACTATATCGCTAGTACTGTTAATCTCAGTCTATGGTATCCACATGAGACTAGTATTCAATTAGCTGGGTACTCAGATGCTGACTGGGCTGGTAATCTTGATGATAGAAAATCAACCAGTGGTGGTTGTTTTTATATTGGAAACTGTTTATTTTCTTGGCTTAGTAAGAAACAAAGTTCTATATCACTTTCAACAGCTGAAGCTGAATATATCGCAGCTGGTAATGCTTGTACACAGCTTGTTTGGATGAAACGTATGCTAAGTGATTATGGAATTAAACAGGATTCTATGTTATTATATTGTGATAATACCAGTGCCATAAATATTTCAAAAAATCCAATTCAGCATTCTCGTACTAAGCATATCGATATTAGATTTCATTATATTCGAGATTTAGTAGAAGAAAAGGTAATATCATTGGAATATATCCCTACCAAGAATCAACATGCTGATATTTTCACTAAACCGCTCGACAAAAGCAGGTTTAACAAAACGAAATTTGATCTTGGCATGTGCATTCTAAAATGATTGTTTATGCCTATTTGTATCATATTGTATATATTTGCTAGATTAAATTTCCAATTTTTTGAAATATGCATGAAAATCTGATTTTTTGGTGGTACTCGACCAGTCGAGGATTTCCTCGACCTATCGTGGCACGACCAGTCGAAGAAAACCTACGACCAGTCATAGATCGCGGTGATTGACTTATATTTGGGGAAAATCACCTTCTTCTTCATTTCTTCTTTCACCTCCGACTAGTCGACGCTCGACCAGTCGAACCCACCTTCCAAATCCTTCATGGTTAGTATTTCATTTGCTTATTTCTTGTGGATTTGTGTCTAGATTACTTCTATTTTTCTCTTGAAGTTGTTATTTCTATTTCGTTGTGATTTGGGGTTTTTCTTTTGAAAAATCTGTTTTGAGAAAACCATCTTCTCAATCCTTTGTTACTCTTCACTTTTTTGAAATCCTTGTTACAAATGGCATCTAGAGGAAAAAAGGCAACATCCCGTGGTCCATCATCTTCTTCCAGATCAGCCCCTCTCACTAAGCGTCATCTTCGGACTCCCGATGATGATCCGTCTTATGTTCAGGACATCAGATTGCGCAATGTTATTATTGAATATCAAGTTTCGATTAATCATGTTGCTCCTTTTGATATCCTTCCTATGCTTCAAGTTGTAGGTTGGGATAACTTATTACATTGGGGCGGGCCAGCATACCGGTCCATTGCACAGTCCAAGTTCGCATGTATATGTGATTTTTCACTGGAGAATTTAACTTTTAAAATAGCCACTAGAGAAGGACCATTTGACATTGATCGTCATTTGATTTCAGTTCTTATGGATATTCCTGTGAATGATGAGGGCATTCCTATCCATAATTTATCTGATAAACCCTCAGAAACTGAAAAACGTCTCCTCACTAGAGATTTATGCAATCTGGATGCTCAATGGACTCATAAAGGGAATGCGCTTCCCTCAAGGTATTTGTTACCCAAATACAGAGTTCTTCACAGAATCTTTATGTCTAACTTATATCCACGATCGGGTAATAAATTTGAATTGACTTCTTTCATGGTTTGTGTTCTTCATGTTGTTACCAGTGGTACATCTATCTATTTACCATCCTTGATTTGTCACTTCATTCTTAATTTTCATCTCCATCCTGGTCACAATGACATTCCTTTTGCTTATTTGATGACGGTGTTGGCTACTCATATGTTAGTCGATATGGCGGTTGGTGAAGCCCCTATCCGTTATCTGATATTTAACAATTCTAACCTGAATAAGATGAAGCTGGAAATGCTTCCAGGTCAAGGTAATGGTGTTGGCAATGCTGAAGCTAATCATGAGGAAGATGCTGCTAATCTTCCTCCTGGTGATATTAATATGGATGATATTTTTGAAGAACTTGATTCTAATTCTACATATGATCCAGATTATGAGCCTTCTGACTTTGATGCTCGTCAACATGCATTGGAGGATAAGGTTGAGAATATAAATGTTAAGATGGAAAACATGTCTGTTGCTAATGATTTACAATTCAAGTATATGCGGAAATATCTTAAGCGCTTGAACAAGGGGATGCATAAACTTGATCCGTCTATCCCTGCTCCTTCATCTGGATCAGATTAGTTTTTAAGTTATCTAATTTATAATAACTTTACTACTATTGTGATAGTGTAACGCCCTGAAAATCGGGGGGCGAGCATAAACTCAACTCCCGAGTTCCAACGCATCACTTATGCAACAAAATGAATGATGATTGAATGTTGCCGGTATTAGTATAGTGAACACAAGTGAGATTAAGCCAAAACAGCATATCATACTACAGAGACAAGTGAATTACCAAGCGGAAGATGGTGATAGATAAATAAAATATAAAAACTGTGGTGAGTCTCCACAGTGTGATAATGTTACCAGGTTAATTCATTATGAGTACAATTTCGAATTATACCAAGTTGTGGAAGTGTAATGTCTTCTATCCCAAACACCTAGCCCCATCAATACAATATCAGGTCTTCATAGACCTGTCAGAGAGCTACATGTAGGAGAACTCCTCCTCAACATCATAGTAGTAGTCCGACTCTGCTTCATAAGCATCGCCATCACCTGAAACTCAACAAATCTGGTTGGTGTGTACAACACCGTCCCGTAACGTGGGAGTGAGTGATCAACTCAGTGGAACAGTAAAGCATAGGTTAACATGTTATCAATTCAGTCAAGCAGTAATGATAAAGTAATACAATCAAACACTCCTAACTACTCTTATTAATACAAGTATGAATGACATGATGAATGCCCTTGCCAAACCACCCTCATGCGACACCATCTTACGTTCGCGACATGCGTTCATCCCTCAGTGCTCCACATCTACCAGGCACATACAGTGCGATGATGAGCATGATTACCGAGTAGTTATTAGTCCTTTCAAACAGCAAGATTGGAAAACTAAGGTACCTCCCTTGTATCATTCCCAAACATGATCCATTCTAGGGTCGTCAGTCCTAGTTAATCTCATACGATGGTGTGTTTCTAGGTCGCTGCAAAGGCTGTCAGGGCTATTACACGCATTCGTTACACTACTCCCCCATCACCTTTTTAACGGTTCATCACTAAATTGATACAGGCCTAGTTCATACTCTATACCCTGCGGCAAAACTCGTCACCTCACCGCAAATTCAGAGTATGCTCGAGATCACTACAAAGGGCTGTCAGGGCTGTTGCTCGCAATCGTTGCACCACTCCCCCATCACCTTATCAATGTAGGCCGACAGCACGAATATAGTGTCTCATACCACCATAATCGGATCACGAGTCTGGTTGCTCACTGGTCACTACGGGGAGGTACGTGGCCCCAGCGTAGGCCGACAGCTTGACCACGGTGTCCCATACCACCATGCCCGGCTCATGAGTCTTCTCGGATCGAGGTACCATG
This sequence comes from Magnolia officinalis, assembly GCA_021015155.1. Lineage (NCBI taxonomy): Eukaryota > Viridiplantae > Streptophyta > Magnoliopsida > Magnoliales > Magnoliaceae > Magnolia > Magnolia officinalis. Next base: position 57,971,349 of record JAJHSJ010000002.1, on the reverse strand, counting down.
GTTAACAGAATTTCACTGGTAAGTTTTGTACCCTAGGTTCAAGCAGTAGCGTCCAAACATGGTGAACATACATTAGACAGATCGGATTACTTGACGAGCTCAGCTAGCTCGAGCGCACAACAAGTTGAACGATATGAAGCGCATAAGCACTTCGAGTGGCCAACCACCATCGCCAACCGAAGTACGACTCGGGTTCGTCGAACACATCTCACGTGACAAATGAATCTCAGCCACGAATTCAATCCCATTACCGATTGCCTGGACTATAATCATAGCCCCAAACACAAACAATCCATGACCAGAAGCATGTAGAGCAAAGCAGAATAAACAAAGTAATTCAAGTATGTTGACAAGCATGTCATAAAACATGTAATAAGGCACAATATAAACAGGAAATACAAACACCTATATTTTTAATAAGTAAGCGGTTAAATTAAACAAGCAACATGGAGGAAATCATATACATCTCTAAGGTAGTTGAGAATCCTGTCTCAACACCCTATTAAACTTAGTTCGTCATACAATTTCTCACACAGGCAATTTAGCAAACACTTAAACTACAACACTCCAACATACATGACGTATGTTGATTTCAACATAGAATAGGACAAATCCTTATAGAAGGAGTTGTCGCATACACATCAATCATGTTCTTACATTCAATACATTTGGCAGGCATAAATCATAAATCCATATTTATTTAGTCATTTCAACAAACACTTTAAACTATATACATCAACATACATGACGTATGTTGATCACATAGGTATAAGGCCAAATCCTTTCACTAGGGAGTTGCCCCAATTATAACACGCGTGCACCCACGACGGATAGTCATGGCAAGCGGGAATCCAAGTTCCATGTTCATTCAATCATTTCCACAAACACTTGGGCTACACGTTTTAGCATCTATAGTGTATATTGGCTGTGGCGTGATTTAGGGAAAATTCTTTCGTCAAAGGGGTATCGCCAACACAACAATCATATATCCATGACAATTAGTCATGGCGAGCACGAATGAGAATTCTATACTCATTCAGTCATTTTCACAAACACTTAGAATACACTCCTTTAACATACATAGTGTATATTAGCAAAAACATGTATTGGGGCGAACCCTTTCACCAAATAAGTATTTTATCCATATATAATATATTCATACAGCAAATAATCATGGCAAATACATTTCAAAAAATTATACGTAGACGGTACTTTCTACAAATACCTAGAAGATGTAAGATTCCATATTCTTCATCTTTAATCGAAATGGAAAACAGACAGCACTTTGTAAATGTGCAATTGCATGCAAATCATGAATCTATCATTATCTGACATTGAAAGCGTTGAAAACCATAACCTATACACCTAAAGTCCGCACCTTTTGTCGTAGAATCGTAACGGAGTCGATAGATTCGCTAAGCTTTAGTATTTGGCAGTTTGGTAACCTATAGAACAAAATAGGTAAGTTATTTCATAACCTACAACTATCAAAACCCCAAAACAGATTAGGGTTAGGGTTTCTTACCTAGAAACGACGCCGGAATCGCCGGGAAAGTGATTAGAATGAAGTGGTTAAGCTCGTGTAGCGACAGGGAAGCATGGCGGGGAGATGCTCCCACTTCTCTCTCACTTTCTCTCTCTTTTCTCCCACTTTTCCTAGGGTTTTTCTCAAATTCGTATGGCTGAAATGAGAGAGGGTTTAAGGTCCTTATATAGCCCAAAATCTCACCAAAATAGACTCCAGGTCAAGGTACACTTAGGTTATAACCAAAGCGGACCTGTTTCAACTCAACGGAGCACTTCCGACGGATCTACGTTTAGTTATAACCAAAGCGGACCAGTCGAAGGTGCCTTACTACCAGTCATGAAACTGTCTTATCTTATCACGCCCGAATTTTCAAACTTTTGTTGGACCTACGACCAGTCATAGAGGTCTTTAGACCAGTCGAAGATGTGATTTATTCACCTATAAATAGAGCACGAATCTCAGAATAAAATAGATCATTTAAGCAATTAAAATCCAGCCTTCTGAGAGATAAATTTGTGCTCTGTTTAAGCTAAGTGTGCCTATTTAATATCTTCTTTCTTTAGCTTTCTTAATTGATTTTGTTTCTTGTATTCCAATTAGATTTGAAAAGAGGAAGTGCTATCTTTCCTTTTTCTGGAATCAAAATCAATTAAAGCTAGCCCATTTATTTTAATTTAAAATCTATTAGAAATTAGAACCATTATATAGTGAGTATTGGACATTGAACTTTGACATTCAAATCTCTACTCCGACTTGATTCTTCTGGGCTGCTACAACAAAGAAGAAAAACAGGTATTTTACAATTTGTGTAAGTTACTTTATTTGGTTTTATTTGAGATTAGGCCAGAAAAATCTCATTGTATTGGTTATCTGAGAAGAGCCAGGAAAACTCAGAAAAGAGGGTTTTTGAATTGTGTAAGCCCTTTGAAAAAGACACAATTGTGAAGGTTTTAGGTAAACCTATAAAACCTGTTTCATAGTGAACGCTAATATCCCATGTGTGAGGATATTAGGAGTGGAGTAGCATTCTGTGTGGCTGTTGTTGAATAGTTGGTGTACACACAGGCGAACCACTATAACTCTTTGTGTTGTGTGGATGTGTGTTTTATTTTCATATCATTAATTATTCAGTTGAGGAATGTATATGTGGTTGTGAATGTTGTAATCATTTTATTTTAAGCTCAGTGGGAATGTTGCAATAGTTTAGATTTAAATTGCAGCAATTTATTTCTAGCTATTCCTTTATTAAGTTTGAGCTTCAGTTTCTTTAATTGTTCTTGTAAGGTTGCCCTGCCATTTTTATGCTGCATGGTTGTCCTAAGAACAATCAATATTTGAATTTTTTTTTCCTCCGTACAGTTTGAATTTATTTATTTCTCTACGGTTTGAGTTCTTGATACAAAGACTTTTATAGAAATCAGGTTGTCCTACCATAAACTTTGGTTTTTAGTGTAAGGTTGTCCTTAGAACAACTTTTGTATCAATCTCTCAATACTTATTTATTGAGGTTGCTATTTATTTTAGTATTGTGAATATATTTACTTTATTTGGCTATCTTGTTATTTAAATTTCGCTGTAATTATCTTAAATTTGGCATAGTCCTATTCACCCCCCCCCCCCCTTTAGGACATATAGCTTGGCCATTTCAAGTAGTATCAGAGCCAAATAGCTCATTTTTAATTGTTATTCTTGGATTTATTTCCTGAGCTAACGATCTAAGCTTTATATACGATGTCAAATTTTGATAGCCTTTCAGTCACTAGGCCTCCACCTTTCGATGGCACCAATTATGCCTATTGGAAAGCCAGGATAGGGATCTTCCTTAAATCCATGGATCAAAATGTGTGGCTAGCCACAGTGAATGAATGGACCCCTCCTACCACTGAAGCGTGACTGGTATTGATGGTTCAAAAACAACAAAAATAATGACTTATTTTTCTTAGACCACACTTCAGAAAAGTGAGAGTAGTGCAAATGCTGAAGCACTAAATGCAATTACATGTGCACTATCACTGGATGAATTTAAAAGAATTATCTCCTGTGATTCTGCAAAACAAGCTTGGGATTTATTAGAAATGACACACGAGGGTACTTGAATTGTCAAGAAATCTAAGATACAAATCCTCACAACTAAATTTGAGGAAATACGTATGGAAGAAAATGAAATATTTATGGACTTCTATACCAGATTGAATGACATTCTAAACTCTATGTGGGGTCTAGGCGATAAAATTCCTGAAAGCGAGATATGTGCTAAAATATTACGCTCACTTCCTGAACGGTTCAATTCTAAAGTAACCGCAATCCAGGAACTTCATGATACGGACAATATGAGGGTTGAGGAATTAGTTGGCTCATTACATACTTATGAGTTAACCTTTAAAGCTCCAAAAGGTAAATCTATTGCCTTAAAAACTTCTAAAAATATTTTTCATGAAAATGATTTAAACTCTGATTTAGAAAACTCTGAAGATGATATGGCCCTTTTGGCGAAAAAGTTTTACAAGATTTTTAAAAGTAAAAGGAGGGTTGATCTTCAAAAAGCATATGATAAAAAGAAACTTAAGACTAAATCAAGAAAGTCATTGAAAGACAGTCAGTGCTACAATTGCCATGAGTATGGGCATTTGGCTAACAAATGTCCTAACAAGGGCAAGTCGAAAAAGCAGAATAAACAAAGTAATTCAAGTATATTGACAAGCATGTCATAAAACATGTAATAAGGCACAATATAAACAGGAAATACAAACACCTATATTTCATAAGTAAGCGGTTAAATTAAACAAGCAACATGGAGGAAATCATATACATCTCTAAGGTAGCTGAGAATTCTGTCTCAACACCCTATTAAACTTAGTTCGTCACACAATTTCTCACACAGGCATTTTAGCAAACACTTAAACTACAACACTCCAACATACATGACGTATGTTGATTTCAACATAGAATAGGACAAATCCTTATAGAAGGAGTTGTCGCATACACATCAATCATGTTCTTACATTCAATACATTTGGCAGGCATAAATCATAAATCCATATTTATTTAGTCATTTCAACAAACACTTTAAACTACATACATCAACATACATGACGTATGTTGATCACATAGGTATTAGGCCAAATCCTTTTACTAGGGAGTTGCCCCAATTATAACACGCGTGCACCCAGACGGATAGTCATGGCAAGCGGGAATCCAAGTTCCATGTTCATTCAGTCCTTTCCACAAACACTTGGGCTACACATTTTAGCATCTATAGTGTATATTGGTCGTGGCGTGATTTAGGAAAAATTCTTTCGTCAAAGGGGTATAGCCAACACAACAATCATATATCCATGACAATTAGTCATGGCGAGCACGAATGAGAATTCTATACTCATTCAGTCATTTTCACAAACACTTGGAATACACTCCTTTAACATAATAGTGTATATTAGCAAAAACATATATTAGGGCGAACCCTTTCTCCAAATAAGTATTTTATCTATATATAATATATTCATACAGCAAATAATCATGGCAAATACATATCAAAAAATTATACGTATACGGTACTTTCTACAAATACCTAGAAGATGTAAGATTCCATATTCTTCATCTTTAATCGAAACGGAAAACAGACAGCACTTTGTACATGTGCAATTGCATGCAAATCATGAATCTATCATTATCTGACATTGAAAGCATTAAAAACCATAACCTATACACCTAAAGTCCACACCTTTTGTCGTAGAATCGTAATGGAGTTGATAGATTCGCTAAGCTTTAGTATTTGGCAGTTTGGTAACCTAATGAAATAGCTTAGCTATTTCATAACCTACAACTATCAAAACTCCAAAACAGATTAGGGTTAGGGTTTCTTACCTAGAAACGATACCGGAATCGCCGGGAAAGCGATTAGAATGAAGTGGTTAAGCTCGTGTAGCGGCAGGGAAGCATGGCAGGGAGATGCTCCCACTTCTCTCTCACTTTCTCTCTCTTTTCTCTCTCTTTTACTAGGGTTTTTTCTCAAATTCGTATAACTGAAATGAGAGAGGGTTTCAGGTCCTTATATAGCCCAAAATCTCACCAAAATAGACTCCAGGTCAAGGTACACTTAGGTTATAACCAAAGCGGACCTGTTTCAACTCAACGGAGCACTTCTGACGGATCTACGTTTAGTTAAGAATCCTTGACAAATAAACAAAGAACTCACACAAAAAGGTGAATTCCAATACCACATCAAGACCACTCGAGCTTCTCCATATGGATCTTATAGGACCTATAAGGACAAAAAGTCGAGGTGGTAAAAGATATATCTTGGTAATAGTGGATGATTTTACCAGATATACATGGGTTGTCTTCTTAAGGGACAAATTAGAAACCCTTGAAGAAGTGAAAAAGGTTCTCAAAAGGATTCAAACTGAAAAGAGTTCTCAAGTCAGTAAGATTCGTAGTGATCATGGATCTGAATTTGAGAATAGCGGTTTTGAGAAGTTCTGTAGCGACCAGGGAATATTACATGAATTCTCAGCGCCCAAAACTCCTCAACAAAATAGTATTGTTGAAAGAAAAAATATAGTACTTCAAGAAATGGCTAATGTCATGTTGAATAGTATGAAGCTCTCTAAGAATCTTTGGGCTGAAGCAGTCAATGCAGCTTGCTACATCATTAACCGGGTTTACACTAGTAAAGGTAATAAAAACAGCTTACGAAATATGGTTTGATAAAAAGCCTACTGTCAAATACTTTCGAGTTTTTGGCAGCAAGTGCTATATTTTACGAGATCGTGAAAATCTGGGAAAGTTTGATACAAAGAGTGATGAAGGGATCTTTTTAGGATACTCTTTAAACAGTTGAGCTTATAGGTTTCTGAACAAAAGGACCGGTGTGATTCAAGAGTCCATCAATGTGGTCATTGATGATCACTTGAACACACCAGTCTCAAGTTCAGATAATGATGAAGTTCTTGTAATTGATAAATCTGATCACTACCAAAAAAAGGGGCAAAGGATTCAGACCACGTTACTTTTTTGCTACGGATATAAACCTTAGCTATATTTGCTACGGTTTTAATCCGTAGCGAAAAAGTTAATACACCATTAATAATTAATAGTATTGTAAGGGGCTCTATGAGGCCTAAAAAAAACTATATATCCTATCTAAGCCGTCTATATATTTATAAATATTACTTTAGAGGTTAAAATAAAAAATCAGCCAGATCGAAGGCTCAAATGGGCCACACGATAGGAAACATTTAATTTAAATTACAGTTGCTTCTTATGGTGTGGTCCACTTGGGCATTCAATATATCTGAAATTTGATTTTTTAAAGTAAAATAATTTATTAAAATTATGGATCGGAATGGATTAACGAAATACATCATGGTGGGCCCCACGGAGTCCCTAATTAGACCGTCCACGTCCGTCCGTTAGAGGAGCCCCAAATTTGGGCGCGCGCTCAAAACAGAGCCGCGCCCAAACACTCCATTTCACTCTCTCTCTCTCTCTCTCTCTCTCTCTCTCTCTCTCTCTTTTCCCCGCTCCACTCTCCCCACGGATGATTCCCCTCCTTCGCCCCCTAACCTTTCTCTCTCTTTCTGTGTGTGTGTGTTTGTGATCCAAGGAAGGGAGGGAGCCGAAACCCTAACCCTATCTTTAAATGCAGATCTGATCCCGTTTGGAGCATTTTCTGACAAAATTCCACTTTCAGGTATGGTTTCTGAGAGGTTTCAGCTCCTGTGGAGATTCTTTTACTTTTGAGATCTAATTTGCAGGTTTCAGATCTCAAATCTGGGTTTTTGCTCTCTGATTTGGGTTTTGTGGAATGTTTCTTTTGGTTTGCTCGTTTTTAATTTAAGGAGTTTCTTGAGTATATGAAAGTGGGCCCTGTGGTTTGGTGGGACGGTTGACTCCCTTGATTAATGATTTTATAGCCGTCGGATTGGTGGCCTGGTAGTAAATGGTGAAGGGAATAATTTCGTAATGGGAATGCCAGGGAGTTTGTAATCAGGAAATTTTTGGGGCATGAGTTCTCCATGGTGAAGTCCATCTGATCAATGGTCTGGAATGATAAACCATGAGGTCCACCTCTATGCGCCTAAGACCTGGGATGCTATTCATATCCTGGTGCTGAGAATCATATAATTTCTCTAGGTGGGGTGGGGTGCTTTCCAGGATTTAAGGCAGTGGCAATGTGGCCGAATCTCTTCGGCGCGCCAACTATTCGATGAAATACCCGAAAGGAACATCGGTTCTTGGAGTGCATTGACGGTGGGTTATTTCCACTATGGTCTTGCTACAGAAGTTCTCTCCTTGTTCGTATCAATGAATGACATGGGATTCCTGCATCCTACAGACTCAGTACTCAGTACTCAGGTTTATGTTTTGCTTCTGCAATGTATATTGGCTAATGCTGCTACTACCGCCAACCCAGTTTCAGAACTTACAATGTTTATTGAGGCTAATTCCATCTTCGGTTTCAGGTCAAACCTTTGATCTGGGTAGAAGCTCAAGTTGAAAGGCATTCGAGAAGTCGTATAGAGATCATGGTAAAGGCGAGGAGCCAGTTCAAGGAGCGCAAGTGCATTTATATTGTTGCTGGCCAATGGTTTTTTGCTGCTGGACACTATTTCTTCTTAGTGTTAATAGGGGAAATTTGTTTGTTACTCTCCTGATTTTGCTCTGCTTCATTATACAGCACAACTACAAATGTGAAGATTGAGCTGCGTGTACCTACAGATGCAACAACCCCCAATATAAGGACTTCCATGGGTTCTGCAGCATACACACCTGAAAATGATGCGTTGCTTTGGAAAATAAAATCTTTTCCTGGTGGCAAGGTTTAATGCTAAACTCCCCTTTTTACAATGATAATTAATAAAAATGATAATTACAATTATACAGTTATAGTTGCTGAATGGATGAGTCCTCATTACAGGACAAGCCTGTGAGTCGACAGGATCTATTACCTGTCAATCAAGCTGCTAACGGCCAACTGTCCAATGTGCAAATGATGAACCTGTTGTACTTGTCTTTCTTTGCAATCATGGTAGGCCCTTAAACAGAAAAAGGTGGTGAGAGATTTCTTTAATGCTTCATTTTCCCAACTGAGGTGTAGGTTGTGTTGCACATTTTTTAGTCACTTAGCATGAATATATTGAAGAACAGAATAATTTGAGACTAGAAATTGATAAAATCGTCAGTTATTTTGGTTGTGTTATCATACATTGGAAGTGTTGATTGGTCGTGTTGGGCATGAGATCAAATGACATGACAGCTGCGGCCTTTGCTACTTGCAAGTGTGAGTTAAAATCCTTGTAAACTCTACCAGATATCTGGCATATCATTGAGTCTGCTAATTATACATGTGAACGCATGGTTATCTTACTACATCTTCAATTCTCTGGTTAGGGATTACTGGACCTGATCCAGCATGTTGGGAAGCTATATTTCCTCTACATGTATGTGACACAGATGCAACCAATCTGATTTGTGAACTCATAATCAGCTGCATATCACCTACTGGTTTAGGTACAACAACACTTTTGTCTTTTGCATGTTCTTCCATTGCTTTGTGATTTTTACTTCCTGAGTTTCTCCAGCTGCTGTGTGATGTGCATATCACCATGATATTTGCTGCATTTTCTTCTGTTGTGTTGTGAAAATATTTGTTAAAAATATGCTTCCTTGACTTGCCATCTGTGGGCATCACGTCAGCTGGCATAATGACATTGAAGCTGAGGTTTCTCCACTATCTACTGGGCTTAAATTATTTTCTTGACTACTATGGTGGTGACAATTTGGAATGAGGGCAGTTTCTTGAAGACAGGTGTTCAGAGTCTCATTCTTATATATGTGGTTCCTGGATTTCAGAAGCTAAAGCTCATCTTAATTTTCTTCTGTGGGAGAATCCATTACATTTACTGAGATGTTGACTCTCCAGTTGGAATTTTTTTTCTTCAACGGCCTCAAACTAAAAATGATTACTGTTATGTTTTTGAAGATTAGATAAAAAGTACTTGCTAATTTTCAATTAGGTTGGAAGAAACTCCCTTCCATTATTGTTTCTTTTATCCGCCATCTTCACTACTGGACTTCATCCTTTCTTGTTCTTCTTGTTCCTTGGCTTCTTCTTGGCAATGATGATTCTATGTTGCACACATGTCAGATGCATTGTAGAAAATGCACAAGGGTCCTATTTTTAATTATAGCTGTATCATACCATGTACCCATACACGCACATGATTACTTGCTTGAGATGCCATATGGTGTCATGTATTTACTTTGCCTACAATCTGTGGTTTTGATTCTTGCTCCCATGATAGGTTTGAGCATCCTCTCCTTATAGAGGGAAGAGATAAGAGTAAGTGAGTTCTTCTAATAACTGTGCATGCACCTCCACCACGGACTCAGTCTACTTAAGCAAGAAATGAGAAGCCTTCTTCTCTCGGAGCGCTGTGGGTCCGTTCTTGAAGGTTAGTAAAAGGCAACTCAACCTGCAAAGCCACCATATTTCCTAACATCTTTTTCCTTCAAATCTTTGTCTACAAATTTCAATCTTTATTGCAAAGTTGTGTTTAATGCAATATATATTTTATATATGTTTGGTGTATATGGAAATAGCTGGCCTAGAAATTAGATGATATGGAGATGGAAGTGTGCGCTCGCATTATATATAGTAGATATTGGAATTGAGTACTAATCGTACTTGAAAGATTTTTGCCATTTCCTCTTGATCAAGTTGAATGTTCATGGTTGTATCGGCAGCAGACTCTTCTTTGTAGGACAGGATCAGCCCTCCATTGGTACCGTACCGGCTTAGATGTGGGGCCCGGTGACATTTTCTCTGAGTCCAACCCATCCATTAGATGCATCACCTCAAAAAACCCTACTCCACCAAAACCGGCCCGATCCAAAACTCAGTTGGGCCATAACACATGGAACATTTTGAGAGGAAACGCCCATCGTTGATTATAATTGGGAGCCGCGGATTTGTCACTATCAGATACATTTCATTAATATTAGTATATTTGCATGGTATTTTTCTGCATTTGGTGCATTTGGTGTTTTTTCAAAGATTTAAATTGAGCATTGAGAATATCATTGAGTGTATAATCAAAAGTATTCAAGCCAATGGTGGTGGTGAATACAGGAAATTCAAAACCTTTTTTGAAATATGTGGTAATACTCACAGTTTCTCTTGTCACTACAAGAAAAATTCTGGGTTTTCTCCAATTGGTGTTTTTCAGTCATCCCTTAAATTTTTGGTGGTGGATAACAGGGAAAGATATCTTAAATTTATCATTTGAGGTTTTGGTTCCATTTTTCTTCTATGCACCCTAGAACCGAATTGGAACCGGATAGTAAAAAAACTTGTTCGGTTCTACAGTTGCATGATTTGTTTTTATAATCCAATCCAATTGCATGGTTTTTTTTTTTTTTTTTCATCTAGCCCAAGCTCTTCTACTGAAAATTGGTTCAACAATCTTAACCTTGATTTGTGGAAACTTATTTGTTGAACTGTTGGATATTTTTATTTTATTTTTTACAATTTTAACCATCTAATACTTGTCCACCAATTGGCTAGTTAGGTAATCAAATCAAGGTAATTTTTGGATTATGATGCATCTAAGTGGTGCCGACAAGTTAGACATATTAATCACTAACTCACTTTCAGTTCTACCTATAATAAGAATCCCATGTAAGAAAAAAAAGGGAGAGAAATAGGATGGGAATGCGGAACAGAAAGAGTCTATGGACAATGTGGAACAGAAAAGAGTCTTGGCCGCTCCATTGTCTAGGGAATTTTCCAGATCTGTTCCGTACATGATTTACACATTCTCAAGCTGACCACCAAGCGTGAAAGAACAAAATATACTTCAATTGGTGACTTGAAACCAAAGCCATGTTGTAAAAATAAAACAATCTTGTAACCACTGGATGCACCAATAACAAGGATACTCATCCTTTTTAAAGATTGCAATATCAGAAATGTATCAGATGCATATCTGCCACACATGCACATGTATAGGAACTCCTGGTTTTCCAAAAATGCTATCTACCAGCCTATCCCAGTTCCTCACCCTTAACCACTAAGAAGCTAGTTTCTTTTGAAACCAACCACTAAGTAGCTAGTTTCTGTTCTGAAACTAGAGGTTCAAAGATGTGCACTCTTCGAATGATTTAACAATTGGACTCAAACAGAAAACATCACGACCACAATCCCACAAGTCTCAGAAAGTTGTGAACAGGTTTGGAACCCAAAACGATAGAAACAGTACCCGATACTCATAGACAAGCATGGAGGACTGGTGACGCAATTTTTTGCTTCCAATCTATAGAGTTTCTGCATATGCATAGACAAGCATGGAGGACTGGTTGTCTTCCTTTCAAGTCTTAGTAGAAAGCAACATAATTGCAATTTTGAGCCTATTTCATTCATATGAATAGTAAGGGCAGTAGTTGCAATATTGATTGTTTCTGTATTTTTTATATGATCATCAATAACTTATGCATCCAAATGCAGCAATAGTCAATTGTAAAGGTAAAAGATTGTTGGCCACATAAAAAAAAAAAAGAATCTTAATATAATGCATATAATTGATAAAATTTGATGACTGTGCTTTAACTTATTCTTAAATAGGTGTATGCTTGGTTCATCCACTCTGTACAGCATGTAGATTATATAACAGTTCTTGCTTCCCTTTTCATTGTTTATTTCTCAGGGGCTACATTGAAGCAATTAGGGAGATAGAGCAGCAACTTCAGAATGGGTTTGGCGAAAGTCGATTTGATGACATTGTTGTAGCTTGTGGCAGGTCATACTCTTCTCTAGCAAACCACAGCTAACACACAACAGTCCTCTTAACTCATATACTAATACAACTATGTTATGTATTATTCAGCTGGACCTTCAAAGTGATAATTTTATTGTATATGAATTACCTTTTTTTTCAATAATTAAAGCGTTATGTAGTATATGAATCATGTATCAGTATGGCTACAACACTTCTGTTTTCTGTAATGGGCAATCTCTTGTGATAGTAATAGACACAAGGAACCACACATGCTTCCTAAATTTCAGGTTTTTAAAAAATTGTATAGCTCTAAGCCTGTAACAATTCCAGACCACATACCTTTGTTTCTCAGTAACATAGCATTGTAAGTAATTGCTGTAACTTGGGAAGTGTCTCATGTTTCGGTGTAAGAATTGTGAAGTTTAGTAAAGTCAAAATGTTGTCATGTCCTTATGAAATATTAAAATGATCTCATTATATAATATAATGTGTGTGATCCTGATATGATGACATATTTATGTTGAGAGTGCTGAGTGTTGGTTCATAATTGGAAACCAAAGCATTTCTCTTAGCTTCACTATTCACTTTCTGAAATCAATTCTCCTCTCATGCATTTTGCTTATTCATGATTTACACGGGTGGCTAATATTTTTCAATTTTATTAGTTTTTGGAAGCTAATAAAATGTCTGGCATAACTAATTGTTGACTGGTCTGATTTTCTGGTCAAATCATATACACATTGGGTTGGCTTGGGTGACCAATACAGGTGACAGGATGGCTCATGTGACTGCCTTTGGGGATCCATCGAAAAAGCTTGTTGCCTCTAACTTTCTATTCTTATTTTCCCCAGGATGAATGCAGGAGGCAAACACTTCTCGAGCATTTTGGAGAGAACTTTGAGAGGCGGCGTTGTAAAAATGGCCCCAGTCCCTGTGATAACTGCCTGAGGACGTCCAGATGAGTATAGAATGCACAACTCAGGAGTAAGTGCATCATGAGATGCAACAGGTTCGGAGCAAATCCTCCTCTCTTCAACTCACATTTCTTGTAATAGAAAGATAAGAAAATTCAAAAGCCGATGGACTTACTGATTTTGGAGGGAATTGCCTACGCTATTCAGACGGATGGGCCACTGTATTTGAGGCAACATGTGCATTGCAAGAGAGCCACACTTGAATCCTTGCAAAACCAATCTCATGTTCCTTCATATTTAGTTGTTTCATGGTTACAAGTTCATACTCCCATCCTATTCCCATTTTGGGTGGAGCAGATCTACAGCTACTTTTACCCCAGTCACAAAGCAATTTTGATGGGAAGTAGACCCTAGATGACAAAATATGGTATCTTGATCAACGGTGCAGATTACCTGCCACTGGAGGAATGGCATTGTGTTCGTGGAACATGTGTTTGGTGATCCGGACCAAGCATACCGTAGGCTCAGTTGCTGATGGCATGTAACCAAGATTTTCTGTGATTAGATGATCTTAACCATCTAATAAATGGAACTTTCCTCAATAGGAGCTGGTACTGGTTACTGATTTGTCTTACTGCTGATTTGTATGCTGCCAATTTATTAGCAGATTGTCCAAACAGGGTGATTGTTGGACCATGATTTTTATAAGTGATACATTCACGATAAGTTATTCAATGAATCATGATTTTGAATCTTTGAATTGGTGCTGAAATGGTCTGGTTAGGGTGGAATTTCAGTCTTCTTTTTTTTTTTTTTTTTTTTTTTTTTTTTTTTTGCAGCTGAGTTTTTGCTGGGTGGTTTTTTATTGGGTTTTTAAATGAAGAAGCTGAAAAGCTCTTCTTTTTTGCTTTATTTCTCATGAAAATGGTGGTTCTGGTGTGAGAATTTTAGGTGGGAGGTTTTCTTATTATGTTGAAATTGTTTCTCATTTGGCTTTTACTTTTGTGTTTGCGTTGGTTTTGTGTATGAAACTTCATGTGGAAATTACTGGCTTTTGGGTTATGGTGGTTTTAGTGTATTATCTTTGACAGTGAGAAGAGGGTAAGAGATTTTCAGAGTGGAAGAAAGGATGGAAAGGAGAGATTTCCTGTTTTGGGAACCAACTTTGCTGGATTTGGTATGGATGGAAAGCTCCAACGCAAACCTTCTCCTTCTGTCATAAACTATGAAGGTCAGTTGGGTTCTCTTATTTTTATTTTTTTATTTTTAACTCCCTTCCCTTCACGCATCATCTGTTTGCTAGGATCGTCTTGACACAGGTTTAATAATAAATTATATATGCTTGTTCGGATTGGCTTGAAATGATGAGGAGTTTGTTCTTTTGAGGTTTCTATGAGATTTTGAAAGCCAATTGCATGGTCAAAGTCCACGGCTAGACATAAAGATTTTGTTCACCGGCCATAAGGTTCTATTTAACAACTGGCTCTGATGTGTATGTGCACCAATTAGGAACTCTACCCAATCCATGGTGCTAGTTGTTAAAGGGCACTACAAGGCTCTGTATGGAATTTCCTGTTGACTTCTTCCTTGTGCTAAATTTGTAAAAAATTTATAAGAAAAAAAATGATGGTCATAACCTTGGTTTTTAAACCCAGAAATCAGAATGTATCAGACAGTCGAACTGGATTGAGAGCAATGTAACAGCTATTCAGCAAATGCAAAGAGCATTACCAGGAGCATTTTGTAACAAATTTGGTCGCCATCATCAGCTCTATTTTAGAACTTGGAGAACCTGCAAACGAAGTGCTTGAAAGCCACAATGTATTACAAGATTAGTTGCAGGCCTCTCAGATTTGTTCTCAGGTACCTGAATCATTGGATGTAAAATGCAGTGCATCTTCAACCAAAAAAGTTGGGAGTATGAAACAAATCCATGTATTCATTAAATATTCAAACTTCAGCACTCAAAGGAACAAAGAAAGAGGGCGTTCAGAAAGGAATGCATGTAGCCAACTGATACTTCAGAAAGGAATGCTGCACCAGTAATGAAAGAGATCAGCTTGAGTTCATACATGTATTTACTTTTGTGGATTTTCTGTTAGTCTTTTTTTGGTAGGAAGTGAGGTAAAGGGAAGTATTTTAGCATGGGTGTGATGACAGTTCGAATTGTTGTTATGTATGTCCAAGTATAATATAATGACTGTTTGAGATGCCTATCAATTTCATATTCCCTGCATATCAACTATCAAACCCTGCAAGAGTACCCAAGATTTTCTTTTCATACGCCAGACATAGTATGATCGAGAAATTGTTGATACAAAAAATTTTCAGCATTGCATTAGTAGGTGCATATACATTGTGATGAAAATTTCATTCAAAATCTAGCTTTGCCAATCTTAATTCTTGCAGCAAGGTGAAGGGAATTTAGATTAATACAACAGCATGTATTCTGAAGCTTATTTGATTTTTTATTTTTATTTTTATTTTTCTGTGAAAGTCAATGAGAGTTTAGTATATTATGTTGCCGACATCTTGGTAGTACAACAGATGTGGATGATGACTTGCTAACTTGCACTTAGTCCTGTTAAGTCTATAAAGGTGGCCTATTCATGTTTCTCTGCTGGGAAAAGACAGCTGATATCTCAAGCTGAGAAAACTGTTTGCTGGCTGCATCTCACGAGACCCATTGTAAATGCTGTCATTGTCATGCAGCTTGGTTGCTGCTCATGTTTCTCTCAGCTTGGCTGCATCTCACGAGACCCATTTTTCTCTTTCTTCATTTATCTGTTTATTTTGCAAAATACTATTGATATGGGTTCCATTTGATAGACCATTATAAAATCCAAAGCAGATGGATGTTATATTATTTATAGTTCTGCTTAAATTGATGTGTTCAACCAAAAATGGGGTCTCTGTAGGTACGTTAGGTTAAAACTCCCAATTCTTTTGGTGCATAGTCTCCTACTTTATTTTATTTTTATTTCTTCATGCACCTGCTGCATTTGAATGAGTCAAGTTGAGATTTCTGTAAATGGACAAAAGTTGCATTTAAACCATAGAAGTAGAAGTCTCTAACAAGGTTGTCACATTCATATCTTGGCAGGCATATCTATTTAATGGCTACTGGGAAGATATTGGGACCGTTGAGTCCTTTTTTGATGCTAACTTGGCTCTCACATATTAGGTAAATCTCCCGTGAACTACTTGTCTGTGTATAGTTATTTTTTAGTTTGACAATTTTATTTTTTATTTTCAAACTGAAGCTGTCTAATGTTTGGTGAAGCCTCCCAAGTTTCAATTTTATGATCTGCTGAAGCCAATCTTCACGTCTCCTAGGTTTCTACCACCAACGAAGATAGAAAAATGCTAGGTATGATGTGTATTTACTATTCTTGCTTATGAGCCTTTAACTCTTTGATACAAATATTTACCTGTGCTTATTATTACTACAGATTTTGGACT